>CM022538.1:15108992-15465683 GCA_012273795.1 Dendrolimus punctatus
CATTTAGCGAAGCGGTGTTGTATTCCTAAGAATACCGTTTTTTTCGGATTTTTCGGGCAATTCTTATCAACTACATAGATTTTTCTCGGGATTTAAGAGAGGGGCAGTTCTAGGCCGTTTGGAATTTTACAATTAGGTTTAAAAAAAATAAAAATAAATGAATTAATTATCAATTTTACTTAACAAAATATTAAGTATTGCATGCATAACCCATACGATTCCTATGTTTTAAACAGTCTGTGACCCTCCTTTTTATCTGATACTCCTATTTATGGCTATATACATTAGGACTGAAAATGACGTTCACTAAAATTTTATTTGATTCAGCTAACTGCTATTTTTATTTCTTATAGTCTGATACCTATAAAATGGCTTTAAATTTTCACACACAATGGAGGCTTAAATTAAGTATTGAACTTATAATAACACAAATTATGTTCTAAAGTTGGCGGCAGAACAATTCGCGTCTATATTATTCTTTCGAAACAGTCTATTGAACAACTTTTGTGTAGTGTCAAAGGTGTTTTATCAAGAACAATGCAATTGGGCAAACACAATACCTGGAGAGATTTCGCCACGCTGGCATTCTTAAAAATGTAAAAAACAATGTTACACGCGTGAGATACTGGCACGTGTGTGAACGAGAGGTGAATTTTAAGACTGATATAATCATGTTAGGCATTATCATTGTGTTTGCTTAATTACTTTGTCCATCGTAATAAACTGTTAGATTTGGTTGCCTATTACTTGATCTCATGTAACATTCATTATTAGGCGCTTGTTTAACTCGTTAATTTTATGATACCAACAACTAGATTCTGTTCGAAATTTCGTTCACCTTTAATGAGGTACTAGCTTTTGCCTGCAGCTTCGTACGTGTTGAAAAAAGATAAGTACATCATGAAGTGGGCATGTTATAATATTTAGATATGTCGAATATATTTTTTTTTAGAAAGTATAGTTCCTGGCACAAATCTTGAGCGTTCGGCAGAACAGTAGGAACCGCTTTGCGCATTCATTGTAGTTATTATAATAAGATTTATCGACATAGCGACAATATTATTCTTTTATCTCTTTATTCGAAAGAGACAATACCTTATACTTCGAAAAGCATCCAAAATTTCACTGCTCGAAGGAAAAAATGACCGCTCAAGAATCGTGCCGAGGATTATACCTAACGATAAATACCCGTAAAGCCATCTAGCGAAGCAAAGGTGGAACTAATCCTGTATCTTAATAATGTATTTGTAAATGAATTGCAGCGGTGGCGTCAATAAAATGCAGTTAGAGTGTCATCTTTTCAGCCACATACGTCTCTCTCTATATGTCGAGAAAAATAACTTTTCACTGGATGAAAGGTAGCCTGTCCTATATATACTTACCCTGATAACGTATACGCAAAGTTTCGTGACCATCTGTTGCCTAGCTAGTGTGATGACGTCACAAACACACATCCACACATACAATATTATAGTTAGGATATCAAGACAAGTGACAATACGTAGATGGCGCGTCTATCTTGAAACTACGTTAATATACTTTTTTATTTATTTCTAAATTACAATACTAATGTCAGCCAACCTTATCTAAATACATTGTTCACACTAAAATAAATTGATTCTTTTGCAAAGGTAGAAGCGTGCCACAGACAAAAATGAAGTTATAAATCTTCTTCAGCTCTTTTGAGTCGTAGCCGGATGTTTTAAAGCCTATAACCCTCAATAAAAACTTACTGTTTTACGCAAAAAGTTTTTTCTAATCAAACTGAAAGTTTTTGGGACTAACTTGTATAAAAGAAACTAATGACCACTTTATTGTATGAATATGGTAAATTTATAATAGAATAGACAACACACACAAGATGTTAATTTTTATAATGAAATTGGAACTATTATTAAAATTAAGAAACATAAAACAAATCGAGACCATAAATCAGTAAATTAATATGAAAGAAAATGTAATATGCAAATAGATTTAACATCCTCTATCCATAATACCAAAAACAAACATGTTTTTATACCAACGCTAAATTAGTAGAATTGACACGTAGGATGGTCTCCATACAAACAAAGCAAGCGTTTAGACTCTATTCACGTTTCATTGTTTTAAAGTCAGCGCGTGGGCAAACAATCGTTGCACCCACCTAAGCGATTTCAAGGAGACCTATGGATTGCGGGTTGTGTCAGCCGAATTAGTACCAATTGAATAAAACGGAAATACACAAAGCGTAGTATTATAAGGACATAAATCTATTATATCGTCCTGACCTACCGGTCCGAGACGTGGATCATGACGGCAGGATTGGTCCACAAGTTCCAAGTCTCTCAACGAGCTATGTTGAGTGTTTCTCTTATGGATAGAATTAGAAATGAGGATATCCGTTAGAGAACCAAGGTAACCGATATAGCCCGCAAAATAAGCAAGTTGAACTGGCAGTGAGTCGATCACGTCTGCGGTAGGACCGATGACCGATGGAGCAGGCGAGCCTTGGAGTGGAGACCGCGTCTCGGTAAACGTAGTATCGGACGAACCCCAACACGATAGACCGACGACGGCAGTCTAGCAGTGGACTGCGATTGGCTGAAGACGAGATCTATTATAAACGTCTATTTAAATTATCATATCTACAATATTACAAATGTAACCTATAGTTATACATACAATAGTTACAAGATGAAAATTAGAGGTTGTAGGTGTTTCATAATAACATGTTAGTTACAACAAAGTAATATAAATTGGGGATAATTAATCGAGTGTATCGCCAACATTCGTCAACAATGGCCCGACATAACGTAGAACATATCTAGGAAATTATACAAAAGGTTATTAATGGTTACTAACGGTGAGTATAGGCCGGCAATTACATTGTTTTGAATTGATTACTTAGCCTCGCACCCAGCAACTTACTATGCAAATTAAATGATAGGGTAGTCCGTTATTCGATACTGAATCGGTTATTAAACCAGTTATGCAAGAAGTTCTAATGACAAACCACAGAAGAACTGTCATTGAAGATGTTTATAAACATAATAACAATAATCCCGTTATGGACTTAATATAAATATTTACAAATTTACATTATCTAAACATATTTTTGGGCATTACTTAAACGTTATGACATAAAGAGAATTGTGTAATTTTTAATAAAACCACAGCATTGATTTCGATAATGATCATAAAATAAGTTAGTCAAGAAATCTGTAATTATTTTTTATCACAGAAAGGAAACAAATCATAGTTAATGAATTAGAGCATTTGGTAACGATAATATAATTGATTATTCATTGAGGCAACTGCATAATCTGGTAGCTACTGTTACAAGCACGCATCAGGTGACAATCAAATACATTTGTTGTCATTCATCGAATGATAAATGCAACAGCATTTTTATTTAAACTTTACTGTAACTGCTACGAGTATTTGGACAAGCTCATGACTGTACAGACGTTAAATTTATAGGCACTTTTAAAACTTGCAACTATATGCCTCAGACTGTATCTGAGTCATTAGAAGATTAATGAATTGACAATTTTAAATTTCTGATTTATTATAAATATTGTTCAATAATGTACCTATGTACTAACGGTTAACCCAATGATGATACATGCACATCGAGAATATGAATGTATGTAACTTGCTACTCCAGCTTGTCACGGGCATATTGTAGTTTCTTTTTTAACTGATGCATCTTAAGGGTACTGCATATATATTAATATTACAAAGTAATCTAAAATATGGATAAGTAATTTAAGTTTAACTAAAATAAATAGTCGATATTTAATTATAATTACACCATGTATGTGTAGGTGGTATTAAACCTTTATTATTTCTATTCCTTAATATAGACATCGAGAAACTTTCTTTAGAAGACACGTGATCAATATTAAGCTCACTACTTTTTATGCTCTGAGAATCTCTGTCGAAAATGCAGTAGCTTGTCTTTCATCTACCTCACTTCAGCACGTTGTCAAGTTGGACACACCTAGTGTTATAACTATAGGTATATTTATCGAAAACAATTCATAATAAATGTACTGAGTACATGACACGATAAAGTCGGTTAAAATATTCATAATTTCGAGGTCTCTTGCGCATTTGGGTTTCGTTGCTCATATCCGGCAGTCTTAACATTGGTGACTCAGCATTTGCTTGTATTTAAATACGTTGCAATTGCTCAAATTATAGTTGTACTAGATGGTGAAATCAGTAAATTTGTACAGTTTGGTTGCTTCCATGTTATTTAATATTTATTACTCGAATTTGATTGTCTTTCAACATGCAGAATCTGACGCTCACTTTAAGATGTAGTACACTGCTCGGTCCAGAATCGATATTTAAGAATTATATTAGGATTCGGTTTACGACCAACGCATGTCGACTGGATAATAATAATCCGTCTAAATTATACAACCACCTAGTAACACAACAATACTGTTTTACTGATTTTTCGCTTAAATCTTCCAGAAAACTGGATTCCGATAGAGAATTAAGTAGTAGAAATTGTTTGTATGTAAGTTCAGAAGTAAACACGCGTTAATTTCTTACACACGTTTTAATTTTTCAAATGGTACCTACATAAGATATACCAGTCTCAAAATGTTAAAAATATTAAAAATATACAAAAGTAAATTACAAAATTTGTACATTGCCAACTTTTACTGATTGAGTAACAAGATACAATAATACTTGGAAATAACCAATTATCAACTCAGTTATTATTCATATATCTTAGAAATTTATACATAGACTCCTACAACTAACGTTGAATATAATATTAGTTATATATTAAGAATTATATACCTACTATGATCACATTAATTATAATCTCAAAAGAAAGGACAAAGTAAAGAATGTCACTGGTATACCGGATTAATAAAATATATCGAGAAACTCCATATTTCTAATAACAAAGGGATAGAAGGACAAGTGGTACTCACACTCCTGAAGCTTTAGTTCAGTGACACTTGCGTGAAATTTATGAAGACGAACGAGCAAACCAAAAAACGACAAAGAAATACGCTAATATGGTACTAATGACTTTCATTTGCATTACAATCACGTGAAGGATAAGTTTGAAGACAATCGCTATTTAAATAAGATCTCATTTCATGTAGCCTCGTAGATGAAACTGGAAAATAAAGGAAATTAGATAAAGAATAACCTATTATTGAGGAAGTATAAACAATAGGTAGTCGCACAAACGGACAGTAGTTTGTAATCATAATGGAAAAACTTAAGATCTTATTATTATTATACTAGCAAACGGAACAGAGATATTCTGACGTTCAAAGTAATTTATGTATGGAAAACGTTTAGGTTATACCATGAACCATTCTTAAACAAAAAAAACCAATTACTCAAAAGAAATTCATTTTTTCTTAAATTCTCGTTTTAAAGAAACCTTTCAAGCTAATATTTATTTCACTTATTTTAAAAGACAACGACAATGGTTATTATAATAATACTACCTGTGCCCGCGACGTTGTCCGCGTGGAATTTGTTTTCAAAACCCCCCGATTTTGAAACATTCTGCATTGGTGCTCCGCTCTTATTGGTCTTAGCATGATGATATATAGCCTATAGTCTTCCTCGATAAATATACTATCCAACACTGAAAAAAATTTTCAAATCGAACCAGCGGTTCCTGAGATTAGCGCGTTCAAACAAACTCTTCAGTAAAGCTTAAATAGTATATATTAAATCTCTTTAATGATATTATTTTTGTCAGGTTTAGTTGTGATGTCACTGACGACTTATAATTAATAAGGCTGCCGTTTTTGATATCGAACTCAATGAACAAAAAAAATAAGCTTTTACACAGTATTATTTAAATTCGAATTTCACGTGAAAAACAATACTTTATCCAAAATTGTTTTTAATCCAAAAAACGTTTCATTGTTTTTATTTCATTCTATTAATAACATTATGCAAACTTGAACAAGGCTATGAATAAATGTTTGCGTAGGTATTCTTCGTTTATTTTCAGCATTGAAATTATTTCATTAGTCAACATCGAAATTTGATCATTCATGAATTAAAATAACAAAGTTATAGCCTCGTTGTGTACAAGGTTGTTTCATAGATTTCACTAATTTATTTGTCTAATAACTATCATTTTTAATATGGCAGACAAACAAGATATAAAAAAAGTATAAAAATATATTAACAATATACATTAAAAATAATGACGACTGAGCATACTGTATGATTTTTCAAGCACTCATGGATTTAACGCGTCGACTTCGATTGGTCGAAATATTTGGATAGGAGTCGAGCGAATAATTTCAGACCTCGTTAATCAAACGAGCCAAATAGAAAGTGCCAGCAACAATGAGTAATTCATTTGTAACCTTTACGAAATGTATCTTGCATATGAAATGTGAGTTTTAAGCTTGGTGTCTACTGAAGTCGATGCTATACTATTAAGGGGTAATAACAATAGTAGTGGTTTTGTTTTGATAAGTTAATAAAAAAATTGGTTCGTAAATTTACATTAACTAGTTTTACACGGTAATTGTGGAGTGCAAACTGTTTTTGTTTTGTTATATTTATGTATGTTTGCTTGAATCTTATGGTAAAAAAGCCTGCATCTTCACTTACCAATCCTGCTACACCAACCTTTACAATACTGGTACTTTATTTCTATGTGTGTTATTGTTAACTTAATGTATTGTAATATTTTATAGTCGAGCCTAAACTCTCTATTTTCCTTCAAAAGCTAATTTCGAAGAAAATTTAAATAGCAGGTGCCTATTGGTGTGTATGAGTAAACGTATATGATGTTGATATAGCTCGCCTTAAACTTTATAGCTGCTTTTAGTTAGCAACAAATGACTATGCAATAGTAATTTTTGTACAAAATCGGGTACTACATAAAAACTGTTTCCAGGAGGTTGTCTGGAAGAAATCGATATTAGCGACGAGACTACTGAATGTTGTTGATTCTGATGTATATAATATAATACAGCTTGTTAATTCTGACATATACTGCTTTCTTGTGTGCAATAAAAAAATATGAATTGTATTTTGTTTCATTACGTAGGCTTGTACAGGTAAACTTTTGTTGAATACATAGTTTCGGTATACTCAGTTATTGGACAGCCGACCTTAATGCGTCCACGCCCGATATTATCCGCGGTGTCGATATCGAACTGGATTATATGGGATTTTGAATTAAGACTCGTGAGTCAGGGCTTTGGCAGTGAAAGTGTCCCACTCACAGAACAATCGATTATTCTTTGTGTCACTGTAATATATAATCTCTGGCTTCCTAGAAATATGGCGTAATGTATTCAAACTTTCAACACTATTAAAAATCCTGACTTGTGAGATTATATTATGTAATTGTGCTGTAATAAAAGCAGGGTATTAGATTATTTAAATTGTAATTATTTTTGTAATAACAGCAGATTGATTTCGGTTTATTAATTTGATGATTGAAATGTAATTTTTGACGTTTTACTTCGGACCGACCGTTTTAAGTAGTCTAAAAATAATAATTTGTTTCCTTTGATATAGAGGAACATTATTTATAAGGTTTTTTCATCGCACAAATAAATACTTATGAACAACTAAATTGTGTGAAATGGTCAACGTTATTTTATGTAATGCAGTAGAGGAACTAAAACTGCTATTGGATCTTTTAATCGTATTATTTTACGAATGACTGCAGCTGTGAAAAAGAAATATGGAAAACGCTATAAAGTTCGACCCAATTTAGCCACACCGCTACGTTTCCTTGTTTACACGTGAATGTTTTAATGGTGGTGATTGTAAATGTTTATTGGCTAGTCTTGATTGATAGAAACGGAAAAATAAATATTAGGAAATCTTTTACTTTTATGGAATAAAAAAAAGACTATGGAGAAAATGTATCGATTAATCAGGTTTTTTGTTGTTGTTATTATTACAGAGAGCACTATAAAAATTATCGGTTCTCTTTACATCTCGTTAAGTTTATCTCCAATAAATGATTCGTACTATTTGTAATCAAACACTAGTCTAATAGCAATAGAATTAACTTTCATATTTAACAAGCTTTGTCATAGAAAGTTTTATATCGTTGAATTGATTTCTAAAACCAGTATTAATTAAATATGTATTTGTATAAGTGGCTACTTTACGAGTTAGAAGTATACAAATATACAAATCTCGAATGAAGTTACTACATCAGTGTCACGTTCATTCATTAAGTAATCTTTAAACGACTCATTATGTCTTTAAATGAATCCTTCCTCAAATATCTCCTGTTCACATTAAACTAAATGAGATATGATAGTTTACTTCCATGACTATTTTCGGACTTGCCACCGGAGTAGGGACGTAAAAGACTGTTACTAATTTAGTAACCATATGTTCATAACTCGTTGCATTGGTCCAATGCTCATTATATAAATTACATTCAAATATTAGATTTTTTCTTACTTAAATTTGTATGTACTAAGTAGTAGTGTAATAAGTTATGAAGGTAACGATTCATTAACAAATGTTATAATTTCATGGCTGATATATACATATATTACAGCAGAGATTTTTGTATCAGGAACATTCACAATATCAAGATAAGATTTGTAAATTATTAATTAAAGTTGCACTAAATACGATATTTATTGACAAACTTACAGATAAATATAATCACATAATAAAAATAAAACTAAGTTATACATATGTAATGAAACCTTACAAAATTAATATGAAAACTAAGCTAACGTAATTTTTTTTATTAAATACTTTAAAAAATAATTATGATTTAAACAGAAGAACAATATTCAAACCATTCAATTTAAAAAAAGAACTATCGATATATTTAGAAAAAAATAATTTATATTATTTATTTTACATTAAATATCCTTTGAGATAGAAACTACAAACTATGCTGAGTCAGTAGTAATTTGTATTTGAATAAAAAAAACTTATTGGAAATTGTTAAATTAATTCATATTAATCCAGGACCAATAAACTAATGCTAGAACGAGAATAATCTAAAAATATTTTACCATAGTGATGTCGTCAATATGTTTCACTACCTGATACGCTACTGTTGAAATATTTAATGTGTTACGAGTTTAAACAACGGAGCGTCTATTTTGGTTCAGAGAGCACCGACCCGCTGTCTTAGACTTTTCATTCACAGGCTATTGATGATTCATTTGTATTGTTTGCGCCTACACTCATATGCTCTTAAGTATACTTAACTCTCTAGTCCTCGGGCCATGTGGCAAAGTTTGACGCAGCATAAGTGTCACTCTTGACCCACTTAAGATTACCGAAAGCGTATCTTTGGTGTCTCCTAATAAATGTTTAAACCCACTGTTCCGTCTTACGATTCTTGGTGGGCGGTAGAATGTTTTTGTCACTTCTCTTGTTTTTATTCAATTATTTTTTGAGTAAGACCACTTTTTTCTGTAGGATTTATCCTACTTGAATCCTTACCAAAAAGTCTGGCTCAAATCTAAATACCTGCTAAGTTTTCTTTACTTCTTATATTTACAACAAATTATATTAATTATCATAAATCTTAGAATTGTTAATCATATATATGCAATATTTTTGTTAGTTACACTTTCACCAGCTAACTGATCAACCATCATAATTATTGTATGTAAATAGTACTGCGTATATAACACGGAAGATCTAATATTTTTAGTCGAGATGAGCACAAAATGCATGTAGCTTCTGGTCTGGAATGCACTACTACTACCAGTTTCTTCATCGTTGCCGACGATCGTACATGGAGACAATTTCTTATGAATCATACATGTTGAGCGCCACTTTATTGAAGGCACTTACGAGTCATTCACCAGCAAGCACCCATCAATTAATTTCAATTGGTCTTATCTACGTTAAGTACATCTGGATGCGTTTCGTTCATGTAACGCCTATGCTTCACAGAAAACTATGCACTACTGGGAACGATCACTATCGGTTTATTGAGCAACACTTTAAATTATATTCTTAGTGCTTTTGCTTCCTTAATTACGCTCTCTATATAAGCTGACTTGTTCGCAACCTAAATTCACATCGTATTTGTTCCCATCAAGAACACACTTTAAGTCACTATAACTTTGAAGACATAAATTGAACAAACAACGCTTATACAACTTTTATACTTTGATAACTTAATACCTCAAAACTGTTTTCGTAACGATACAAAAGTTTGTTGTCTTTAAGATATTTGGATAAAAAACTGTTTAATTATGAATCAAAAAATAGTATTTTTTTTACGAAAAATAAATTTTCTTGAAACCACAGGTCTTTTTATTTTCACATTTTAAAAAATACTATGTTTAGAATTTGGATTTGAATTACTTAGAAATCGGAGCCACTGCTTTTACGTTATATGACGTCAAAGAAAAAAATGTAAACAATCTGAAATCGAGTTCAAAGATGGACTCTATAAAAAACTTAACTTCTTAAGTAAATATCAATTAAAATACAAAAAATAGATACCACGATTAAAACAGTGTCAAGCAGAAACGAGTTCGTATGGAATGAATGCAAATTTATTTATTGAAGTAGCAAAGTCGTTTGGCGGAACGAACACCAGGCTTAACCTACAAAATTATTGGGACCAATAAATAACATTAACAAGCAAGAAAGTTCCAATTCTTTCCCAACTTTGTTATTATACCTCTATACCGGATAAAGTTTTGCAAAGTTTGAAGTAATATTTTAATAACTCGTCGAAGATCGCAGAAAAATATTATAGGTACCAGTTATTGTATTGTATCATATTGTAAAGGCACTTTAATCGATCGTAAAATCTGCCTCACGTGACGCCTCGTGCGATATAAATCGTCCGTTGGTAATAGATTTATCAGAATGTAATATAATATGAACTTGAAATGTTGTTATTATCAAGTAACATAAGAAAGGTTGCTGTAGTGAATATATTAGGTTACTATTGTTCAGACTTTTGTATTTAACATGCTACATTTTGTACAGCGGATATTATTGCGATTTACATATAGCTATTACCACGATGTTATCCGGCTGTGACAATATAAAATTCACATCAGCACCGCCTGTCATTATCGTATCGTGAAAAATGGCTTTTTGTAAGGCAATATGAAATAAAAATTAGGACTGACACCATTTTAGTAGTCTGCTGAACAGGAATAAGATGACTTGCGTTTTAACTTTGAGAACTAGCCAGATAGACAGAACTTTTCCCAGCGCGAACTAAAGTTATTGTTAGTATTGAGGTATAGTTTACGAGTATATGATATAAGGTTGTTAGTAATGTAATCATTTTATTTAAATGATATTATTTTAATTGCTAACTTTCTATTTAAGCAGTGCTAAACAAAATGGTTCACTGCCAGCAAATCGACTCTCCATGCACTAATTAGAATGCAGCTAGAAATCTGATAATACGGTACATATCATGTGGCCAATATGTCACATGAACCGCAGTCGAGTAAGTGATGCACTACAAGGTAGGGTTACCATGTGCAAAGCTAAAGTTATTTCAAAAATATTTCTTTAGAAAATTCACTGTCTTTATCATAGCCTTATCATATAACGAAAATCATAGGTATTTATGTATAAATACTTTTCAAAAGATATTATACAAATATACTGATTAGTAGTGGCAACGGTGGCATACATATATAATTATGTACGACTTTATTACACATTCATTTAAAAAGCATTATCAGTTGCTAGATTTTGAAATTCCAAAGCTGGACTGTGGCGACAAGCTTATATATAACCTAATACATATATAATTTTGTGTATGATTCAATGTAAATTATTATTATTTACAGGATGTCCGAAATCACTGTTATATTCATTTTAAGTTACTCGTAATAATAAGTTTTGTCTACACGCGCCGGTCAACGAATCGGCTCAACAGTTTTCAATACAAAATTGAAAGATTAAAACAATACTTTTTATCTTAAATTCTGGTGTAATCATTCCTATATCTTTCACAGGGTTCAGGAGATATGAAGATAAAAATACAGACACAGCTAGTTTTAAATGAAATTCCTAAAATGAATCGATACAGGCAACCCTCAACTGCATAAACTTCACCTTAACACCGCTCCAGTTACTTGTGGTTCTATAATGGTCTCGATTTATTAGGAATAAGCGTATAGGACTCACCACAAAGTATAACTTGGTAGACTTCCATGATTCATACCAAGTGATAGATGAATTAGCTGTTGTTTACCTAGAAATACATCGTTCCCGGACGTCAATTGTATAAGTAGGTTAAGTATAGGTATTTGCAAAATTCTAATTCTTTTAGAATTCTTTTGTTTTCTACGAGGGTTCCGATTCGAATTTAAAGAGACGCGGTGTGGTAAGATACACTTGCCCCGGGTAATATATGTTGCACGTTGTACGGGCTGCGAGTCTGCCACAATTCAGAACATAATTATTAATTGTTTAGAAACACTAACAAAACCACGCTAGGGCCGACCGCATGCCATGTTTTGACATCACATCAAATATTTATTAATTTTTTTCCAGTTATAATGTTGCGCAAAACAAGCAAGATTCCTATTAATTCATTAAGTAGCTGTTATATAGTTTCAATCATATTTATCGTCTATATTTATTATACAAACATTTGTTATTTTTTTATCAACAATTATTAACAGAGAAGGGCAATTCATACCCACCAAATCCATACGATTTTTAGGATTTCGATATGGAAAGTTAAATGGAACATTCACAGTTCTGGAGTGCCTTCCTGTGTATCAAGAGCTGATTACGTCAAAAACTAGTACCCTTAGTCTTTAATTTCTGAGTTATAATCTATACCCCGCAAATATGATGAATTTACGTCATTTAATTCCTGAGTTTAACTAGCAAAAGTTTTGAAAAATCAGAAGTGGGTAGTCTCTGTAATGTATTTTTTAACCAAATAATGTTTCAAATTTTTAGGAAGCGGATTAAAGTAAACGATCTGTATTTAATTATTTCGTGTGTTACGTTAACAGTGTTACAATAATATCATGGCATGAGGTATAAATATATGCGTAAATATTTCTTTGACAGACAATTTTTGTTTAAACAGTGACAAACTTCATTCATCAGAATTCATTTTGTGCATCTTAAGCGTCATCGATTTAGTTTAGTACTCATATCAGGATCAGAAAGTCCAACCAAGTTTAATTTGAAGGCCAGGAATATTAACACTGCGTTGTTTAATTAATATATAAAGCGATTAATTACTATGTTAAACAGTATTTGTTTTAAGATTCCTTATAATCTTAACGAAAATTCTTTAATGCTAGTGATTACAGTAGTTAATTCAATTACACAATGGGGATTGTTCACAAAAAAATACCCTCGTGATTTTATATTTTTATTACGTAAAATAGAGTATTTTAAGATACTAATTTGAATATTTTTGTATTTTAAGCGTTAGTTTTTTTATAATTCGAGTTTAAAATTATTACTCCGATGACGTCATTAGGGACAAGTTTACATTGATTTCTTTGCCTAGAAAACAAAAATAATAAAACTTACTAATCATAGTAATCTGTGCTACTACTTTTTAAATGTCACTGTCATTACCCATTACGTATCGTGATCATTTTAGTGTTTTTGTCGCTAGGCTTATAATTTTTTGTGTTCAACCATTATTATTTTATATAGTTGTCGTTAAATATTTTGCAGTGATCTTTAGGGAAAAATCCATGTTACAGAACTGAAATCAAATAATATACAGCTAGAAATTTCTTTACACCTGAAGCAGGCAAACAGGCAGACGGCCCACCTGATTGGATTTAGTAAGGTCAAATAAAGGTCACACACATTTCTTACAAAATACAAGAAGATCGTACATTTTTGGAATGTTAACTAAACAGAAATGATTAGGGACACTATTCCTCGAAATGGTTTTTGGAATAGCTAGATTGAAAAAAAGTGAACAATCCCAATTCAATAAACATATCATAATAATTCAAAAGAATTTGGGACGTCAAAAGTTTACCATAAATAATGATTACGCTTAATTCCTAATAAAATGTTGTCAGAACTTTATATTAGAACACGATTCTTTGTACCGGCTGTTTTGATTAATAACAATTTTGACGAGGCAAGTGGGGCAATAACATGTGCTTAAACAAACAACAAAGTAAATCCCATGTCCGCAACTCATTGAAAATTAGGTCAATATACGATTAGAATTTACGTCATGAGGTTTCTGAGTCACGTTTGTATGAAACCCTTTATAACTATGATCTACCCACACAAATTTAAAGTCACATATTTTATGGCAAGGGAGAAGACTCAATAAAAAGGCAAAATGGAATTATCCACAGTGGTTTGGATGTACATTAGCTCTTGCTTATATAATTACATATTGCATTATTGGATGTAATGGCACTCTGTTGTTCGTGCCTACCCCGCAAGGGACCTGGCGTGAAGTTATGTATGTATGTATGTATTATTGGATACTTTGTTACTTACCTACACGAATAAATCTGTTGTCGATTCAAATCTTTAGTAAATTTGAATATTACGAAAGACGAAAATTCGATTATACATTTCACATACTTTTCGGCGAAGGCGGAAATGGCCGACGGAAGCGGCGTCATGGTCCATGGCGCGCGCGCGCACACTATGACGTGACGTCACTGCGGGGACCACGGGAGTACAATACTCACAAACTTCAAAGGCTTCGTATTATACCATTACATTATTAACAATCTAAACAGAAAACTCAGACTGATTGTAACTTTGGGATTATTTTAACAAAGGTCGCTCATAATTTTTATTCTATGTGGTAATGGTACGAGCAGTAATGCACAAGTAAATTAAAAAACAAATATGAGCGACCTTTTAAAATTTTAATTTTGAACTGAAACTTTCAGAAACGTACTATTGTTTGGTCTATAAAATTATACCGTAACGAGAAAAAAAATAACAAAATCAGTTTTTGGCTATTTTTGACATCTTAAAAAATTTGGAGCGACCTCTTAATATTTTTTTTGAGCTGTCCTTTTGAGGGAGTTCTTAAAATGTCAAAAACTAACATTTTTTCACTCGAAACACAAAAAAACGTGTGCGTCTCGGGACGCCCGACAGAAGTGATAACTTAGGCTAATCTAAGTTGAATATTTAAATTGTGTAACTTGGGCAAAGCATAGATTATTACTTAAATTTTATGTATATATCGCGTGGGTTAGATTGAGAGAAGGCTCCTCCTCTCTCGCCTACCGTGGCTGTGTGCGTGAGAAAAAGGGAAGCCAGACAGACTGGCACCATAACGCGTTACGTAACGAAGCGATTTACCCTCGCATAAGAAGTTATCACTTCAAAGAGTTAGTTGTTTTGCGCCACCCTAATGTGCAAGTTTCATCACGATGTTTTTCTTGACCATCAATCAGCACGTGGTAATTGTAACAATATGTACATTAAAAAATTGCCTAAGAGGTGCATGCTTTTCCGGTCTAGATTCGGATCTGAGTCATTTAAGTTCCGGTCGCGAATGCGTTAACCATAAAACTGCCACGGCAACCCGTTAATGTTGTAATTAAACAGATTTGCGGAGCAAAATCAATAAATTTAACTATGACGGAACTGAAGCAAAGTTTCTAGATTTGAAATTAATTAGGCACCTCGAATATCACCTCATCGTGATATTCGAGAATCTGTTACGAATAAAATAGAAATTTAATTAATTAGATTTTCCAAAACCTTATGTAATACGGCTTTATTAAAAGGACATAAGGTACAATTTGCTCGAAAAAAACGTGTCTGGGTCACAACTACTTAATAAACTTATCTTTATTCACATTTATGACATCCTTAAAAAGAGGTGAATTAACACTGGTTTCGTTCGACACCCAATCGCGGATATAAAATTTTGCGCTTGTATTCATTTTGTTAGATATCGGATACGAATAATTTCAAACAACTAGACCGGAATGTGCTACACGATATGTTCGGTTCTCCTTTATCAAATATCAATAGTATCATTTGACATTTCAAGGCGATTAGAGCACTGATACGGTTGAAGAATTACGTGACTCAAGAGTTTATAAAAGTAAAATATAGTTTTGCAAATTATTGAAAAAGGGAACGGACAGTCAAATCACCAGTAGATATGTGGTATTAGCGCTAAACGAATATAATGAAAATATATGGGAATGACGTAATACTTAGCTTGACGATATGACATTCCCATATATTTTCTATTCTATTAATTTAACCCTAATAACCCTGTAGGCTATTCTAATTTTGCCGCCCCTACCGACCTCTACAAATAGATACAATTAGTTCACAATCATATAGACTACATTTTATGTCAATGAAATTGTAACTTTATGATTTGTGCACGATCGTCTAATTACACAATCTTTTTTCTTAACTATGAAATTGTGAAGCAGGGAATCGATGGGTTTGTTTCTCCCGTATCGAAAAGCGACTACGCGAATTGTAGAAAAGTTTATGTAACTGGTGATATATTACATATTGAATTGTTTTGTGGACTTTATAAGAATTATCTTATTAAGTCTTTTAATTTAATCAAGAGATTTAATTTCTGAAAGACAGTAAAAATATTGGCTTCAAATTTGCCCCTCCTCCAAAACCTGGCGCCCTAAGCTCCTGCCTACTTAGACTTTAGGTGAATTCACCACTGCCTAATTTTATTTGTCTAAAGCGCCAGAAATACTTATTTTCATCTTAAAAAATGTCGCAAATGTCGACATAAGTTGGTACATAAACAATAATCTAATTGTTTTACATGTACCAACTTTTGAAGTCATAAGTACAAGTAAAAGGAGTCAAACAGTGTACTAATGAAGTTGTAATTTTAACACCTGTTTTTTGTAAATATGTAGATTTATTGCAACATGTGTCCGCATATCTAATCTAGCACGTGTGTGAATGTGTGCGACAAAAAATCGGAAAAGAACTTATAAACTACTTTTTGTAATAAAACTGAAGTATGGATCAGTATCACCGATTCCATCGTTATATTATTGTATTTAGGCTAAATATTATGTTCGTAAATTACACGTTCGACACACGAATTACAAAGTATCATTGCAACAAATGTTGCCGCTGCTTGCGCTAATATTTAATTATGGTTTAGAATCAGAAGTGCTCTCGACGAAGTGGGTATTTATTCAAAGGCATACAAGGTCAGAACATGCAATGCAACATCGCCTCCCCAGGTTTTCTGATACAATGTCTCAAATACCTATTTCAGTTCAACCATTATTGTCATTATTACGACGATAATCATATTTTCTTCCCTGTTATTATGTCTGGCTTATTGAGTGTGCAATGTTAGCTATAAATTTCTTAATTATTCGATAAGTAATTGTATAAAATACTTCTAGTTTTATTTAAAAGATAGATAATATTGAACAAAAATAATTAAATAAACGTGTCGCTGGGGGAGTTTCTTGCCGCTTCTTCTCATTAAACAGCGATAACACATTGCGAAGCGGTGTATCATGTAGTACATATTACACGTAAATTTAACTAAAGTAAATTTTAATTTACACCACCGTCAAAATATGTTCTGTAGTGGAATTTATTTTGAATGAATAACATTGAATTTGAAAATTTAATTGTGGTAGAAAATGTTTTAAATTTAATTGTGGAAGATTGAAGCTTAAAGTTAAGGTTCAATAATACTTCATAAATCTCGATGTTCTTGAATTTATTAGTAAGTACTTATATGTGTTAAGGTACTATATATAACAAATATTCTACAGATTCGTATTTTTCCACGTTAAATTATGTATATTCTTGGCTGTGGGCTCTTTTGTAAAGCACTCAAGTTTTGTTTTTTAAAGAAGGCTTATAAGGTATATATAAGTAAAAGCTCTAAGCCTCTATATTTTTAGAGCGGCATGTAAAGTTACGACTAACTGCAACGTATTCAATTATTTTATAGAATAAGTAAACTTAAAGGTAGCAGCCCATAAAGAATGCTAAGCTCGGATCTCCCATTTTAGATAGGGAATTACGCTATTACCCCTCTTTATTTGTTTAATAAAGGAATAACAAACAGCTACAATATAACATACGAAACAAAAAGTTCCAATAAGATCAGGCGATAATATTCAAGCCAACGACGTTGTCCACATGCTTATAAATAAAAATACAAAGGTACAATCATATTAACAATATATAAAAATAATTCATAGAACATATTACAAAAGAAAGTAATGTGAAAGATTCCTTCTCTTATGGTACATATTGATTTAGCTGCTTCGAAATATCTCGATGAGCAAGGTTTTTAAGGTGCTATTCTACCAACGAGGCGTAATATAATATATTATGCACAATAATCTAGAAAAAGTTTTTCCGTGATTCACACTCTCTGGTAGCGTTGTTGCCGATACAACACGACCTACATAAAATGTAAAATATTATGAAGAAAGTTCATGTGAAAAGTATCCCAAATAAACGTGCATGTATGAAGAGGTAATCTCAAGAAAGAAGACCAAGAGAAAGGTGTTTGCAGGATCGGCGCAAGCGGAAATCCATCGTCTCTGCCTACGCCCATAGAAAACAGGCTTGATAATATATATGTACCTTCCCTTGGCCCGATTCGTTTCGGTGATTTTTATAGAAGTAAATATGTATTATTTCGAATTCAGTATAATATTACAATAACATCAACATAATAATTATCAAACTAGGTATTATTCAAATACACTTGTATAAAAACAACATTTGACATTTAATGCGTTTTTTGCCGCATCCGCAATCAAAACCCGTAACGTCCGTCACGTTGGCATCCTTTTGTTTTTGTGCTTCAAAAAAAAAACGATTAACAAATATCATTTTACAGCAATATACATTACCGTACATATTTCTGTAATTAAATAATACCTGTAATGTAAGAACAATATGCAAATCGTGTAACACAATGTGGCATTGCGTCACGTTTCAAGATTATTGTTGTTATTGAAAGTATGCATTTGTGGTTGGCTTCTCGAAAGGTCTGTGATATAGTCAGCGCCATACTTAATGACATATTCAAATTTCCTGCATCGCGAACGAGCTCATAATTTAACAAAGTACTCTGTAGAGACCCGTATTATAAAATAATATTAATGCAAAAACCGATGCTATTTTATGCGATAAAAAGAACGGTCTGGCGCTCCTACGAAGGCTCATGCATTTTATTTGCACTTGACTGACGCGTTTATGCATACGCTGACATTATGTATAACAATACTTCTGTAATACGGCACCCAAACACATGAATTCAGAGCGGAACTTTGTGCTATGTATTATAACTACCACTATATCTAGACACGTGTCAATTTCTCTTGTCGGTCGTTCGTGCGCTTTAGGCCCTCAGGTTTAAGAATAAGGAGATCACAGAATAAAAACGTTCAAGCTTGCGACGTTCCCTATGGAATTAGCGAACTCCGTAAACAGATATACAAATAAGTCTACGTCCACATCTTTATCATTTTGTTTCATCCGATCATCGTTGCATTGCATGATCGCGCGTCTCCGTAAAATGATCATATAAATTTCGCATCTAAACTAGTATGGCGGTACAACGCAAAAATTTTCGGATCGATTTTATAAGACAACTAATTTGCCTTGTACAACATACGAATTATCCTTACACTGCCGCCACTAAAATATTTACTCCATTAAAGGTTCGAGAGCTTATAACAATATAAATTCAGACATAGTAATTCCGAATAGTTTCACGTGCTTTAACATACAGTATATTGTTAACATAGAATACAATAGGTCCTTAATAAGTCGTGGGAACATATTCCAAAGATACACATGTTCGTCGGACATGCATCAGTAAGCTTTTGTAGTTAAATTAAAAGGCATATCTCGTATTGTTAATGTACTCGCATACTCTACAAGCCATCGCGATCGGTCAATGGGAAACTGTGTAGTGAATTCAAAAGTTTCTAGTTGCAATTGAAATTTTGCATCTAAAATATTCCATGTACATATTGTACACATCCCTAGTACAATATGTACATGGAATAATTTAGATTAAAGTAGATGATTTACAACTGTTAAGCCGACCTATGTGGTCACCGCCTCTTCGTTTACTTTTTTTTTCTTCCGCCGCATTTTTTCTATGTAATGTAACATTGTCTACGTCCGACCGCTGTGGGTGCCGCTGCTTCGCGAAAATCTCGCTGCATTTTGTGTGTTGTGTCGCATTTTACAGCCGCTCATATTAACCCCCGTGCTGGAAGGTACCCGCTGTGCCGTACCCAGCTGGACCACTCGTCGAAGGAACCGCAAAACGTGAAGAGATGATTACGAGGAAGACGTGCTTGCCGCTGCGACGCCCGCATCGTTAGTAGCGTGTCTGGTGAGGTGACCTATCCTGTAAGTGGTTTCCTTCTCTTTTATCGTCGCTGCCGCCCTCGCTAGCAAAATATTTTGTGGAAGCTCAATTGAACAAGTAACGGCACTGCCTCGTAGACATAAAGTATCTACCTAACATTGGTGATTTCGATGATGTACACTTCTATCTGTATCTTAATACGACCGACAGTTAGTTGACAGTTTGTGACGACTAATGGTTTCAAGAGACGAGAGAGAGAGGGAGATAACTTTAAGACTTGTAAGATGGTCAGGTCTCGTGTCGTGGTCGTATCTCGTGGACAATGGATAAGTATAGCATTACCAGCCTTCTGGACTAATTACTCATAAAATATGGTTCTCATCGCTTCAGGGGACTTTTAAGTACCTACATTATGTAATATTATAATATTAAATTATTTATTAATTATAAAAATAATAATAATTATTATTATTATACCCCATTACGTTGAAAGTAATTTAATTATGTTTAGTTGGGTTTAATTATCATATCAGATTAATAATTTTCAAAATAACATTAGGTTATGAATTTATGTTTTCTATTTGGTATATGTAACTTTAAACTAATTAAATTCATTAGGTTCATAAGGAAATTGCTGCACGTCTGTCGCTGCGCCCCTACTAGGGGCGGCAGTAAAAATAATGCCCGTAATAAAGTTGGGCGATAGTCGCACATCTGAGCGCAAGCCGCCGTCAGTCTCAACTCGCACTTAGCAAACTAAGCGGTGATTTGGTGTTCTGATCAAAGCCAAAAGGTGATTAAACAAAATTATGGAGTATCATATCTCAAGTACCTAAGAGCAAGTTTTAGCTTATCAAAAATGCGAGTCAAGGTTATTTTGGAACACCTCAAAAACCTCAACCGAGCGTAAGCCGTAAATCATCAGTGAAAGACAGTTTGAATTTGTCATTTATTACTAATAGTATTAAATCCAAGTAATCTGACGTAACTAATATATCAAGTTTTCGTACATAAACTGTTATTTTTAGGTTTCCTAAGGATCCTTACTTAAAGATAAATAAATGGATATTAACGATGGGAAAGTACACCTGGTTTCCTCAAAAACACTTTGCTCTATCAAATATAACATTTGCTCTATCCATTTTGAGGCTGGAAGTTTTAAAGAAATTTAACTATCTTAAGCTATTCAGACATGAAAACTTATATGATATGAATTTAATTTTTTATAATTGATTTGTGGGGATAGAAAAGTATAAATTATTTGCCAATGTTGTAAAAATTATGTATCTTTCAGATTAAGCCGTCAATACATAATGAATTTGACGAACGGTGCACGTGACGATGATAAGACGTCCTCGTGAAATGACTCGTAAATCCCTGGGGACGCGCCACGTGGCAAATCTGTGGTATAAAAAGTGACCTGCGTGGACAAGCTGGTAAGGGAATTGCGAACCAGCGAGGTAGCATAGCCAGCTTTCTGGGAACCTACCCATTGACTTCGATGACTAAGTTCAGTATTCTACTCAGTCTTAAAGAATTACCTATAGGTATATAAGTGAAGTTTCTTTCATTGTATTATTTTACAGTTTAGATATTTTTTTAAATATATTCTTTTTCCTTTTCGTAAATATATTAAGTGATAACTTCGCTAATTGTATAAAATATTGAATGAGTGAATTATGAAAATTCTTCATTGTTTACCATAAACTTGAATATCGAAATTTACATCTAATAATTATACACATTTATTACCTTATAATAGGCTATAGCTATGAAACCCTAAACCAATTTTTGTCATGTAAAAATATCGACAAAAATATCAACACTGCAGCACTTTAAGGACCAGATGGCTGATCTAAGACAATATGTGGGTAAAGACCATTAGCAGATTCAGTTTGTATGGAAAGTATTGTTATGCAATCTCTATTAGGGGCCGCACGGCGGGGGTGGTAGGATTCTCTGCTCTGTGGTCCATATATGTATATCACAATCAACAGAGAAATAGTCGTGGCCCCTTAGGAGCCTATGCGGCGAAGTTTCATGGCCTGTGATAATAATTCTTTCGTTCATAAAGAAACATGTTCAACAACATAAATCTTTACAAAAGACATTTAAAGACATTAAAAAATAGTTCATTTGGATGTTTATATTTTTTTAATGAAAGCGGGACAGTTTCCATTGCATCTGGGTGCCAATTTACACAAGCAAAACCACCTGGAAAGTTCTGTAATATTAGGTATATTTTCTACTATTTAACATATAAGTGGCTTTAGAAACTCGTTTTAGACAAACACCAGATGAAATTCAATCTAAACACAATGAATCACAACATGCAAACGCAGACAAAGTTGTCTTAATTGATATAACGACACAGCAAGCGATCTCGTGTTTTCAGCGAAAAAACTAGAAAGTTCACATGTATGAATGGAGAGCGGCATCCGAAGATCGTAGTATCGAATTCAAATAATGCATGTTCCATATTCTGTGTGAGCTGGGCAAATGTGTCGCATCACGCAAAGCGTATTATTGCACATGGCGATAACCATCGACCGTTCGATACGCACACGTAATAGTAAACGCGGTAGAAAATAGAAAATGATAGTTGCACAATATTAATCGCTACTTTCACGTCTGCTAAATTCTTTATTTATGATATCCGGCACGAGTGTCTCACTTTCTTTAACGAGACAAACCCTATATCTAAGAACAGGGCCATAATTTGATCTACAGCATTCAAGCTCGTTAAGATTGTCTGAGCCATGTTTACCTCTTTAAGGTATGTTGCTTTTATTGCTACTACGTTCAGTAAGCTTAACCGTTGCTTCTATAAGAACATATTATTTATATATTTTATGTTAATAGTATTAATGACTTAATGATGTTGACTTTTCCGAAGTTATACATCGAAAGCAATCTTTGTTAAGGTTAAATCGAAAGTGACGCCCCGAGTGAATTGCATTATACTGTGTAGAATCTACATACATACATATTATCACGCCTGTTTCCCATGGGAATAAAGAGAGACGATGGATCTCCTCTTCTTGCGACGATCCTGACAATTAACTTTCGCTTCATCTACTGGACGATCATTTAAGATGCTTTTTACCTAATCTTTCTTTAACACTTCTGCTGTTTGATCATGGTGTGTACGTGTTGTTACGGTCTACCGGCCACAATTCCATCATTAACAAAGCTGTAATGCCCCTTATTTTGTGGATCTAATGAATGTATTACACATGTGGTTAATGTAGAAAAAGCAAATGAATAAGCGTTGCGGAAATGTGTTTTGACAATAAAAGCAGATAAGTCATAAGTTTGATACAGCACTGAACTAATGGATAGCAAATGAACAAACAAGGGGCTATGACGACCCTTATAAAGTTCTGAGAGTAATAAATATCACTTAAGATGATTGATCGAAAGTCGGCCGGGTCACATCCTATTCTTGTTCATTCCAAAAGATTGAAATACTCTGTCAATTACAAAGAGAAATAGCCTCCATTAACCGCAATATCAGTACGGAAAAGTTGCGTAAAATCTTGCTCGAAGACTTTTAAATAACAAATGTATTGTATTCTTAAAGTGTGAAAGATTTTAGTTGTTAAAATCGTTTTTAACCTCAAATGTTATAGGTGCAGTATTACAAGGTGTTTACTATAACTATAGGTACGATTGGGCTGAGTTTGTAATGCCCAAAGATTGCAAAGAAATATTTCAGTTTTAAAAATACTTACAGATATTATGTATTATAGTTTTGCAAGTTTGATCGACAGTTTTCGATTGCGCAGAAAAGTGCAGACGGTTTCCGACATGTAAATAATCTATATTGAACTTTATTGACAAGCCGAAAATACAGTGTTGCTAGCTATACGTTCTTAGCTCTGTTCCCCTTACACGATTCGTACACTGTCGGACCTCTCCCGCCAACTCAAATTGGTCTACTTTAAAGGTAGGGGAGGAATTATTTATTATACGTAGGTACTGTGTAAGATATAAATGTAAACGTGAAGAGGTTGATAATTTACCTGTAACTATTTTAGGAAAAGCCGCAATTAGCTGGCTTTTACAATAGCTACCCACCTCTAGCCGCCAACGCTCGAGTCGAAAGCCGATAAGTTGATCAGTTATTTGAAACGAACAATACAAATCACATAATACAACCCCGATGATGGATCTGGATTACAATGATGTAACTTAGCAACGTGATAATGACATGACGTCTACTACTGTGTGCGTGTAGTGAGGAAGCCGGGCCACTAACCCATTTATGATCAGTGGGCGGTAATTGAATTACGCACCTCAGTGTCGGATGGCCCGATACGATCTTGAAACTCGAAGAGAAAAGAAAAACTTTCCTTTGTTATTACACCAATGTTATTTGATCTTGTTGCTCTCGTAGATATGTTGATTGCGATTACTTGCTTTAGATGTGTTTGATTCTCGTTGACAGATACAAGATAACAAATTTGGAAACATTTACATTTGAGATTTCAATATTTATCCGTTTCGAACGGTCAAAAATTGTCTTATCTGGGTTATAACTTTTCAATTTGGTACTTCGATGTTTATCGGAGCCATGGAGCAGGTTATACTAAGACTGGTGTGCACCGATTTTTAACCGACGGTTAACCAAAAATAATCACTGTTTTTTCATACATTTTTAGCGATTATTTTATTTTAACCATTGGTTAAAAGTCGGTGCACACCAGCCTAAGTTAATGATTATTTCTTTTGATCGTGTCTAAAGAGGTGTATAGACGTGCGAGATGATACGCGTGCTTGCTCACTTGTATATAACCCGCTTAACAGTTTCCATACTCTAAGAAAATATTATATAAAGGTACTATAATAATAAACAACAATTCTACAAATAGAGTAAGTAATTGACATACAATGGAAGATAAAATTTACAATTTTAGGTACCTAATTAACGTGGTTCCGGACAAAACTCAATAATATCTATCCATCATCATCATCTTTGAATGAATTATTAATAACTTTATTTCACATACATAGATACAATCAAGTAAAATGGATGCTCTCACCACAGGCGATCTCCTCCACACTACCGTGTAGAAAGATTATAAATACCGATTTTATAATATTTACTAATTTCACGATTATTAAATGGCAGATCATCTTAAGCAATAATAATAATAGGTTTCCGCTTTATAAAAAGCGGAAAGTTATTAAAGTATTGTAAACAACGCACATTTCTTGCCGACATTATCTTTGTGAATAATAGAAAAACTTGAAAGAGACGTGGTCCTGCACGTGACATTGAAGAGGGTTAACTCAAAATCGTGTATGAACGAACTAAGGCAATGGTGGAAGCAAGAGATGCGAATATAAATTAAGCGTCTCTCTCTATTCTTAGCACGATGTGTAAAGTATCACCGTAACTTGCCTACAACAAGCTTTAACATTTCTTTTAAACAATCAACGGAAATTCTTAAATTTTGTAAGTTATTATCGCTGTTTCTCATGGGGAGACAGACAATGGATTTTAGGCATATTTTTAGCAAAGCGCTTCATTATCGCGAAAAATTACATAAGAGAATATGTAATCAATGTTTCTCAATGACTTCTAGGTAGGCAAAAAAATGTAATCCATATGGGCCTTACATGAAAGTGTAGAGAAATAACGAAAAAAAATTAGGTGTAATTTACATGTTATTGAGGGATGGGAGAAATTTAGAAACTATTGAAAAGGGTATGAAAGGTAAAATTAAAGGAATAATAATGACATATTACTTTCCACGAAACATGGTTTAAACTAGATCCACTGAGCAGTTTTAAAGGTATGGGGTATGTTCTATTAAATATTTTTTTCAAAGTTCTCTAGTCTCATAAAAATCGTGGACACTCGTTACCTTTTCGGGAACCTGCGTTGTCCGTGAACTGACATGCATTTGACCGATTTTATTTTTACATTAAATTCAAGTTTTGTGGTTGACTACTATCTCACTCAATGCGATGTTATCGAAAATGGATTACGTTTACCTAGTCACGTGACATTCGACGATATTGCATGTATCTGAGATACAGACCAATTTATTCATTACTGAATTATAAATTTCGTTACCATACCACAATTTCTTAGCGTTTAATAATTCTCTTAATACTTCCACATGCGAGAGTAAATATTATAAATCGTTTTGACCATGAGCCGGTACGTCGACTTAGTTTTAAAGGTCAAAAATTACTCATAAATTGAGATAAATACAATATAATTATAAGAGAGTGCAATACTTGCGTATTATTCAAGCTGTGGTGCATTAAAATGATGACGTCAACCCATATTACCTGTAAAAAGGAAAAATAATTGAAGTAATTTGTATTAACTATGTACTATAATTGTCAATATACAATATAATAACAGTTCATTAATGTACCCATTGCTGGGCTCGGGCCTCCCATTATTGGGGGAGCAGACAGTATACCTGCCACGCTTATCCAAGGCGGCTTGGTAGGTTTGATACATCGGTTATCTCGGTGTGCAGGTTGCATCACGATGTTTTCCTTCACCGTTGTTAGCTCGTGGCAATTATAAACAATATGCACACTAGGTCAGAAAACTGCCTGAGTGGTGCACGCGTTTCGGCTAGGATCGAACCCGCGCCCTTTAAGTTTAAGACGCGTGCGCTAGTCATTACGCTACCACGACTTCTATACTGTTCTGTGCTATAATTATCTACTAGTAAAATACAGTAAAACTGTATAATTAAATAGACATACTGTATTCTGTGTTCATGGTACACTTGCAACACACAAGGGATATTAATTACAAATGACAGCCATAGACCAGGCACGAGTTCATTGTCATCGACGCTGTGTTGGTTTTGTTTCTCCATTATGACAATTCATTCGTACACGGGGACATTTCTAAAAATTACGATATACGATACGAATAGCATTTATATGAAATAGTTGAATACTTAAAAATAAAGAAAAATTATTGTTTTTAACCAAAAGTAGAAGTGTCTATGTGTAATGAAGAAGTAAGCATATATACTATCTACATACCTAAACAAACTGGTATTTAGTGTCGTATATACGTTGTTATCATTATATAAGTAAACAAAAACTCGGCGATTAAAATGTGTTCATTACCTACAAATGGAAATGTATATCTAAGTATCGGAGCTATATTTTTCTCGTGATACATACATTTTAGGTCTGCTACCAATAGAAATAGCTACGTTAAATTAATAATGTAAGAAGATACAAACTTTAAATTCACAATAACATGTCACGATTACGTTTTTTAAACGATATTACAGACGCAATGAGTATTGAATTCAATAGTAGTCTTTGGGCCTCTTGAAAGCTTACAATTCAATTCAGACCAAAGTATAAGATACAATGCTGATACATTTGATTCACCCAATAAAAGAAGCAGTCCTTAAAATTGGAACAAACGGCAAATCCGAATTTCTTAATTGGTCGACACCAATCTCGACAGAAAGATGACATAATAAGTATTGTGGGTGCTCTAGCGGTAAGTCTCATAAAGCCAGCTATTAGAATGACTGCCCGTTCTGCATGAACGATATCCCCGTCAAGTGCAACGGAACGTGACTTGCGAATGTCCAACGAATGCTTTTGATATTGTTAGTATTATCCACAACATTTACCTATGTATTGATCATTTTTAATGGTATTGTATTTACCCTTATTGTACGGTTTGATTTTGTGTAGCCGTATCTTGTTTGTATCCTAGGAGAGATATGGTCGTATTTATTGTTGGTGCAGATTTTTCAACAAAATGGCGTTAACTAATAAAATAACCTAATAAATATTTGTTGTAAAAATATTTTTATTTATACATCAAAGAAGTAATTGAGGTGTGTAAGAATAAGCATGAATGGCGCTCTGTTGTTCGTGCCTACCACGCAAGGGACCTGGCGTGAAGTTATGTATGTATGTATAAATCAAAAACTCAATTATATACTAGCTGGATTTATTCATACGAACCACTTCTTGTAAATAATATAAACACTTCTGCCACCTATAACGGTATATATGAGCGGTCAGACTACAATCGTACACGAATTGCAGTAAGTTTTGTATATGGTGATAAGATTTGATCATTTTAAAAGACCCATGCGGGACGTATTTGGCCTTTGTCCTAAAATTTAACTTTAACGAGTCAAGAGGATTTTATCAGAATCAAAATTATAATATAAGGTACTTAATATCCTTTGTATTGTAATTTAATCATATAAATTTTTAATATACCTCGAAAATATACATTGTTCAACGAAAGCGGTTCTACCGACCTTACCCTGAATTCCAAAATGGTTACTATCTCGCATTTATAGCTTTAAAATATATATGTTGTTTGATATCATCACTCAATCAGTCATTATCAAACATTACAAATATTTCTGTCATTATCATCTGAACTGAATAAAAAGTTATTCTAACAACCTGTATTGTAAAATTATTTGTTTGAATAAGTAAATTCATCCACAACAATAGGTACACGAGTATTTGTAAAACTGGGAGTTACTTCGAAGTCTAAGGTAGAATAAATTTTCACATCACTCTATCTATATCTAATATATAAAATTATCGTGTCACAGTTTTCGTTGCCATACTCCTCCGAAACGGCTTGACCGATTTTGATGAAATTTTTTGTGCTTATCCGGTATCTATGAGAATCGGCCAACATCTATTTTTCATCCCCCTAAATGTTAGGGGTAGTCCACCCCTAATTTTTTTTAAATATTTTTTAGACAAAATTATTAATTTCTATTTTTTTTATGATACAGCATTAAAAGATACATACAACCCTAAATTTTCAACCCTCTACGATCAACCCCTATTTTTTACCGGGCAGGACGACGTCTGCCGGGACAGCTGTAATCTATTAAGATTATTTATAGACAAAGATAGTTTTCTGTCAAAAAATTCAATATTTTTAGCTGGCAATAAAGCTACACTTTAGTAAGTATAAGCAGAGCCAAAACACGTAAACTTGGAAAATCAAATAAAATACTATATTGAAACACTATTATTATATAGTTTTCCATAACTAC
The DNA here is from genome assembly GCA_012273795.1 of Dendrolimus punctatus. Lineage (NCBI taxonomy): Eukaryota > Metazoa > Arthropoda > Insecta > Lepidoptera > Lasiocampidae > Dendrolimus > Dendrolimus punctatus. The sequence continues at coordinate 15,138,300 of CM022538.1, forward strand.
ACATGTACTCAGCTAGAGAAACAAACTCTATTAAAACTATAATAATTTAGAATCGTTTTTGGTTTGCTAACAGGTTCCAGACGAATATAGACGCTGTTAAAATAGTCACACGTCTAGGGACAATGTAAACATTTAAACAATGTTCGTTTAAAGATAGTGCCATTCTGAGCAACGTTAGACGTTCGCAATCTCTGCATTCTAAACGGTGAACGATCTCATCGCAATGCTTACTGCCTCTGTAATATAGATTGCAGCAGACCAGACGTAATTAGGAAGGTACAGAGGCTCGTCAAGTATTCAGTACGGTGTACGAATGCGAACCCTTTGACACTTTCTATTTACGTTCAAACATAACTCGACGTGACTGATGTTAACTGCCAATTTATTTCCCACTGGAATCGGTTTTTCTTCCTGCTCATTCATGATTTATACTGTACTTAGATCATGCCATGTTCCGCACCGCTGAATTGTCATAACTGTTATTTTTGGATGGAAAAATATTTTGTGATTCAATTACAAATAAGACTTTATAGATCGAAGAAATCAAAGCAAGGTCATCGTTCGTTCGAGACGAATGCACCGTAGATGGCAAACAACCGCAGCACTCAGTATGCGGTTGGTGGCATTAATCTGGAACACTAAAATAGGTGCCACATAACGTGACTTTATCGACAAACGTTCAAATGTTGTCATAGAAACTAATAATTTGATACAAGTAGGCAGAAGTCATACAACTATCTAACGCAAAGCAACTTACGCCCGTAAACTCGACTAGAACTGTCTTGACCCAGAAAGAAGTGGACTGTGCGATCATAAAGGCGGTTAATCATATTATTTCCCCTGCAGCATTTAATCAACGGTTCCCTAATCGCATTGGTATCGACTACCTGTGAGTAAATACGGAACCTTATCAAGATAACGAATATGAAGGCGTTGAAGAAATAACAAGCGTGAAATAAAATCTAACTAAACAGCGTGATAGTATTTAACCGCTCTTTACTCCAATGATTTACCATTTCTAACAGACTAATTAAAACATTTGAGTCTTTAAAATTATATGCTAAGAACGAACGCTGCCAAGTGATAATAAAGGTACACAAATCACGATAAAAATTCATTTTCATCAATAAAGAAGAACTAAAGATGGATTCCTTTTTAAAACATTTACGACTATATTCTAGTTACACCACAAAAAATTAAATCCTACGTAATGAAATGTAATTATATTACAAAGTTTAAGAAGAATTTATATATAATTAGGAGCTTCATTAAAAAACACTTAAATTAGTAACAGCTTATAATATACCACTTAGTTCAACAATATCTCAAAAATATCTGACACTGGGAACGTTTCGTTTTGAAAATATAAATTAAAATCCAATAAAAATCAGGAGCATGCCACCTATAAAAAATACTTTTAAATTACGAATTACAAGGATTGGTGGGTTGTTGAAGATGTATTATACTATTACATCCAAATTCGGAGATTAATGTGCCAATGCGGGTACAAAGGTCTACGTGGGTAACAATAATTCGAAATCGGTGCGCCCAATGTCAGTGCGCCTGCGCACAAGGCCGCCTCTCACGATACACGCCTCTGCAAACGATTCACGTTGAATAAAGCCAATGATTCTTCAACCGAATAGTAAAAGAGCTCATCGTGTGTACATATTTGGCTTGAGCCTATGTGATTATTTTATTGGAGGTAATTCGTTTTATCCACCAACATTTAAAGCTGCACATGCAAGGTGACAGTTTTTTCAAACTGACTGTTCATAGCTGTGTTGTGAATGGGTTACGGATGGCTGGACGGCATCTATTAAATGTTCCACTCGGTTTTAATTTTTATGTGCCATATGCGCAGTTGAAAGCCATACCAACAGACCGACAATCAAGTCAGTACTGTATAATAGGGTGGGTACTGAAGCGTTGTAGTAAAACGGAGTACGTGAGCATGCATTGCGCGTTATGTATCTTAGGTAAATCGTACATTTTAAAAAATATTTTCAATTTTGCCAATATTGCCTACACACATTGCCTACAATTGCGCAAATAGGTGTTTAGGCAATAATTCTATATTTCTGCTTGTTCTCTTGTTAATGAGAAAGATCATTAATAACTATCATTAAGGTGTATCGAACCAGTATAGTTTCAAAAGATATCGATGAGTGCCAATTGTAAGCCGGGTGCTACCGAGTGCTACCTACATCACTTTCTGAAGTGTTATAATTTTTGAGATAGTACTTAAGAAAAATTAGTTATTTTGCGTGGGCTTCACATTTACTAATGATTATTTCAGCTTTCTAAAAATAAACGTTCGTTATTAATTATTTAAGTTTTCATGAAGTTATGTATCGTTCTACTAATATATAATAGAAACTGACCCGGCGAACTTCGTATCGCCATATTCTGAATTCCTAAAAGACTTTGTTTCATGACACAAAAACAAAATCACTCCCAGTGGTTAGAAGGATTCTAGAACCCGATCTCGGCGCCACCTACCAGTTCCAACGGTATAAAAAGTATATCTTTCAAGTTGGATCCAACACACGGTGTGCAAATTTGATTAAAATCGGTCAAGTAGTTTAGGAGTGCATTGCGGACAAACAACGTGACACGTAATTTATATATATTAAGATTTTGTCATTATAAATCGGAAAGCAATTTTGTTTGAAATCTTTTCAACATGTACACAGAATACTTTTGTTCAAATTTATGCAAGCAGGCAAAGCCGAATGAATCTATTAGCTATCATAAAACTTGATTACCTGTAGGTACTTTCAGTAACGGGGATGAACAATGAATATTATTATCTTAGAAAATGAGATAGTTTTCTTGAAACAAGCCACATGGAAAAACCTGGCGATAAATAACTTTAGAAACGATTGACTCAAAGTAATTTTGTTACCGTATACCGGATATCTAGAATTTAATTAGGTCGCTTACAAAAGGTGAAACGTGGTTTCTATTACATTTTAACACACTTTTGTATGCTACGTTATTAAATCGTTGATTTTTCGTTTATTTTGCCAACCGACTCACATGACTACATTTTTTTAATATAAGAAATAGCATTACGTGTTCTCGGTTTTACTTTCCGGGAAAGTAATGGAGGATCTCATAACAAGCAGAAAAGCATCAATACCGCATTTCAATTCATTTCAAATCTTTGAGTGTACAAATCATAGTAACAGCATTTATATAGGGTATCTAATATTAACCAGGAATACGAAAAGCAGTACCATTTCATCCCATTGAGGCGCACAAATTTATAAGCTGAAGTGAATCTTATACTAATACTAGCTGTCCCGGCAGACGTCGTCCTGCCCGGTAAAAAATAGGGGTTGATCGTAGAGGGTTGAAAATTTAGGGTTGTATGTATTTTTGTATGTTGTATCATAAAAAAATAAAAATTAAAAATTTTGTCTAAAAAATAAAATAAAAAATTTAGGGGTGGACTACCCCTAACATTTAGGGGGATGAAAAATAGATGTTGGCCGATTCTCATAGATACCGGATAAGCACAATTTTTTTTATCAAAATCGGTCAAGCCGTTTCGGAGGAGTATGGCAACGAAAACTGTGATATGAGAATTTTATATATTAGATATAAAGCTGAAGAGTTTGATTGAACGCGTTAATCTCAGGAACTACCGGTCTGATTTGAAAAATTCTTTTAGTGTTAGAAAGCCCATTTCTCGAGGAAGGCTATAGGCTATATCATCACGCTAAGACATATGTTTTATTTCAGTCCTAAAAACTATACAAAATTATATAGATACATAAAAAAATAATATCTTTTTAATAATGAAATAACAGTTAAACATCTTTGAATTAGTAGAATTCTACCGTTCGGCGATACAACAGCGTAACATTAAGCTCCTAACGTCATGTTCCATTTCATCGGTATGTCTTGGCTTCAAAGAATGAAGACACTTTTGATAGCCGTGACGGCTCAATGAGCCTCCCTCTTAAAGAAAGAGTATACCTCTAATACTTCAGTGAACGTGTGGGAGGCCGGCCATACATGGTCTATGGTTAAGCCATAAGATTCACCATCAACCATCACCCTCAAGTTCGTTTTTACTAAGACGAAAGGGGTTAGTAATAACCGTTCCTACGATGCCTGACTCGCTGTAAGATATCAGTATTGAATAGGTACTGTCTGCCTTCTTTTTACGAGTGGAAACCCGATTGCGGCCCAAAAAACCGCGCAATGTGGGAACGTCGCAGCCGGTATGTGAGAATCGTCATGTCGGGATGGCACTGGCACCTCTAGCTAGGACTAGAAGTGCTGTTGGTCCGCCAGTCCAGAATACCCATTAAAACCCCTCGGTACTCCGTCCTTCACCTTTAAGGCCAGGGCCACGGGTATATGACCTAGCTCCTCCGCTGGCCCTGGCAGGCGGTGACTCTACGGCCTCATCCACAGCCGGGGAACTTTTTGTCCCCCGGCGGCTTCAGACTGCTATGGCGTGGGGCGGTTTGTAACGCGCCCTACGGGAGGAGAGGTGAGCGCGCGCAGAATACCTCGCGCCCCCATCTCGACGGCATAACGACAGGTGAGAACCCTATCCCCAATGAAACCACCCGCGCCGCCCGCTCACGGAGGCCGAAGGTCCACACTGGTCCTCCTTTCTTTCCTTTCCTGCTTTAGTATACTGTATCTGTATATAGATACTGTCTACCTATATCAACTAGCCCACATATTTATTCTATAAAACGTGCAAGTGGACAAATTGTATTTAATTAATCACGTTTTTCAATTTCTTATCACGACATACTTATAATAACGGCACGCTTTGATTTCCACGTGCAAATAAAAATGTTGTATAAAAATTTAATAACACCATCGTGCCATTTCTGAAACACTTGCGCTTCGCATATTCAGCGTGAAATGAGAGAAAAATACCTGCGTTAATAGTTCGTAATATTATTTTTTTGAGTTTAAATATTTGCTTATCATTAAACCATAAAGATCTATCTGTATATATATATACTTATGTGTAGAACTCCCTAATACGCCCAAAACTGACATGGACAGTGTGATGGGTATAATTTCAGTTTTCTTGTATTAGTTTCCTTATAGTATAAGCAAAGGAACAAATTTAAAGAATCGAATAGAAATATAAATAAATATATTATGTAACGTACAAACAAATATTTGTGATTAAAATAAGACATTATAATAAAAACTAAAAAGAAAAACAATTTATCGCCATTGTCGAATGGTAATTCGCTATGGAAAAAAATATAGTTTAAGTGAAACTTGCCACGCTCTCGATTTTTAAGTCACGATTCAATATACAAAGTTAATTCACGAATCGGAGGTTAAATGAAAAGGTGATTTGTAACACCGTAAGCCATCAAGGCCGTTTGCTAAAAAATAAATAAGCCTAGTCGTGCAGATTCAATTAATCTACAATTAGTGTAAATATAGACACTTAGACCAAGATTAAATTTTCAGCGATTTAATTTTCAGCAGGAAAGTCATGCTGTTTTTTTTGCAAAATTAAAAACTTCCATACAAACACTTCTCTAGTAGGTTGCAAGCAGAGAGGGCAATTGTCAAACGCATTTTTAGTAATTCAATTTATTAATCCGCCTGAAAAACTCGACGAAAACAAACGACAAGGGGCGTTTCAGAGTAAATAATCTTAAACATAATTCTTATGTTAAAAATAAATAACATTTTATTGCACAACGTAAACTGGTTTGTTAATTAAATAAGTGGGCTGTCACTTACGTCGCGAGCACGCCATGACGTTTCTGGGTTTCGCCAGTAACGGATTTGAAGACACATATGACTCATGAATGGTAATAAATGTAAATGTGGAAACAGAGCAGTTAACAGTATAAACCTTAGATAATATTAATAACACTAGTGACCACAGAATCATTTAACATTTTACACTTTTATATACCAGGTTATTTGGATAAAATTCTTTTATGGAAAGAGTTTCGTGAAATGAAATGGCTTACATGATATATGTATACGAAATTTCGCATAAGATAACTAATCGAGGTTATAAGAACAGAAGAAGGACCGGAAACAACAAGTGGCCGTGTTTGAAGTGTTTTTTTTGACATTTGAGATTAAAACTTGAAATATATACAAAATATTTTTAAAGTGTTTAAATAGAGCCTTTCACTTGATCTAACACTTGAACATACGAGTATTATTCAAGCTATAAATTAAATTTTCTTCATTTCATAATTAAAATGATATTATTAAAAATACACTATATTATGCTTACAGACGAGACTTACATGTGCAGTTACATCTCCAAATTAACTAGCCTTAATTCCTGAAATCTCTCCCTTTTCTGATTTTTTGAGGTACATAGACATCAAAGTGAGATCATAGGGGTTACATTTTACCTTTAGGTATAGTAACCCTGATATATGACCTTAAAGGTTTACTAATTTACCTGACGAATAGAATTTTCGAAACAACAAACTAAACACACGTGCAAAGACTAATGATAAACAAATAAATGTACATAAATATAACTATATATTATAATCAGTACAATCCATAGAATATACTAAAGCCTTATAAATACTTGAAACAATAGAATTTAACGTAGGTCATATTGAAACAAACGCTGTCGCAAACGTGCCTGTATTTGAAATATCATTTCTATGGTTGCACAACATTTCGATCGCATGTGACTGCTCATGTAACTTGAATACTCTGTTAAAGTAAACGATTTAGATAGACTATAAAACATAAGTTTAATTTTAGTACTCTATTAAATAAATGTAATAGCGTGTTAGTAAGGGTACTAGATCAACGAGCATTCTTATTAATGATTGCAAATAGTCATCAGGTTAGAGTAAGTTAAATAATTGAGTACATTTGCTCTTCTACTCATCAGAAATGTTAATATCTATTCAGACTTTGTTTTATTTTTCTATGTTTATTGCCTAGTATCTAATTTAATACACTTGATTTCGGTAGTTTATCAGACAAATTGGGCACGCTACCCAAAAATCACTTCCAATGTTTTTCATTTATATATATAATAATTAAAGGGTAAAAACAAAATTAGCAGGGGACTACGAATGAACCTTGTTTTGGCTATTATCTTTTCCATTTTTATATATATATATATTATGTTTTTTTTTTTTATTCTTATATTTTAAAGAGGCTTTGAACCTAAACGGTTATGTCAGCCCCATCGTACCTTTTATTAATTTATTCTACTACTACTACTATTACATAAAACTAACATTAAACTTACAATATTTGTGATCAGTTCCTCGCGGACAAGGAACTCATCACAAACTTGTACATGGACTTCTTGAGAAGCAGGGGAGGCCAAAATATTAAATATTTTGCACAAGTCCAATCTCTCCAGACTTAACTCCGCGCACAATTTAATTCTGGATGCCTCGTTTCGAACACATTCCATAAGAATGTGGGTTACATCTTCAACCATATCGCAAGTTAAACAATTTTCGGAATCAGATTTTTTCATTAAGAACCCAAACTTTCTCAATGGAATGTGTCCGGAACGTAACCTATGTGCAACTTTAATTTGATGCCTGCTTATGGTGTTATGCATGTACCATGGAACCCGAGGAGGCTGATAAACCATAACCTTATACCACAGTCCTTTTTCCAACGATCTTCTGTCAAAATACTCTTTCCATTCAGCATAGCACTTTTCTTTATATTTGCCAAAAACTTCTGTGAAATTAGGCATAATGTATATTTCGGAGCCCTCGAGACACGCGCTTTTTGCCAGCATATCAGCCTTCTCATTACCAGCAATACCTATATGCGACGGAATCCATTGCAGCTTCACAGTAACATTTTTTTTTTTAAATTCCGAAATCTTGAAAAGTATTGAATAGGCTATCGATAATCCTCTGAAGCCAGAGATGCATCGAGCCAAATGCTGTAGACCACTTTTACTGTCAGAGAGTATAACTACTCTTTTATAATTATTTGTGTCTATATGGGAAAGTGCTTGTGAAATTGCAAACAATTCTGCCGTCATGATGCTTACTTTAGACAATATTTTAAAACTTTCGTGTATCCTATACCTTGAATCATACCATGCAGCTCCTATCGAGTTTGAAGTTTTTGAACCATCCGTAAATATTTTAATCCAGTTATCATATTCGTTATTTAGTTCTTCTATGAGGTTATTTTTAAGTATGTCGTTATTATAATTTCTTTTATTAGTTTTAATACAGTCTATATTTGTTTTTATTACTTCTTTAATGTTAATATTTGAGATCCATGAATCTGAAGAATACATCAATAAAGGGTTTGAAGAATGTATTTTATCATTTTTAACTGTACTATAGACATAAGATAGCAACGGCTTTTTTCTGTTCTGCCAATATTTATTACTAACTGACACGTGTAATCTATCTAGAAGCTGTGTGGTATTATTTTTGGTTTTTGACAACGATTTTAGACAAAATTTATATGCTAAAAATTGACGCCTTAAATGTAAAGGTGGAATGCATGTCTCACTTTCCATTACATGAATAGGGGTACTGCGAATAAAACCTCCAATCACCCTAAGTGATTGATTTTGTATCTTATCTAGTCTAAGAAGATGTGTGTTCGCACTGCTGTCATACAGGAAGCAGCAATAGTCCAATCTGCTTCGTATTAAAGATATATATAGGCGACGCAGATGTATCGGGTGTACACCCCATCCGGATCCAGCCAAAATCTTAAGAATATTTAAAGTTTTGCAGGTTTTTTCATATAACTCATCTATGTGTTTTTTCCACTTTAGTGAACGGTCCAACCAAACTCCCAAGTATTTTACGTTTTCTTCAAGGTTTAAAGATTTTTCGTTAATTTTAATACAGATCTGTGTCCTGCGTTTTCGCCCTCTACTGAACATGGTTTTACTTTAAAGCCTTCATGTGGGAAATTAATCAAATAAAAAATCCTTGTAACTTTTCTCTGGCAGAAAATCGATAATGCTGTTGGCTCAGTTTATTTGTAACACAGATAAACCAATATTTAAATTATTTCCATTTCTCCTTGGTCATCCGCGATTACTTAAAAACAAAAATATTATTAACATAAATAAACTCATTTACCGGATATTATTTGAGGCGACGAATACTTAACCTGATATTAATAAGACAATAAAGGAAACTGCGGAGTCACACGATCTAAAAGCAACCGGTTAATTGACATACATACATTTTGTTTGTTTTTTATAATGGTGAAGATAAGAATCGCCAGTTTTAAAGGAGAATGATAATAATTAAGGAATTGATATATAACTATGCAATAAAACGTTATATATTATATTAGTATTTTACAGAATATAGAATTAATAGTATGTATGTGTTTAGGTATTTCACCGTTGTCACTTTTTTCAAATACGATCAATTATCTCGAAATTGAAATAATGTGCAATTTTATTTTTAACACACACAAACACGTTACTTCATTTATTATTATTGTTGACGTGACATTGTCAATCATTGAAAGAAATTATATGGAAGAGAAAAATTCTCTAACTTGGAAAAATATGTAGTTTTATTTAATTATTTATATTACTAAACTGAACAAGGTCCTTCAGTGCCGGATATGCTTGAGTATACCAAATGGTAATGGTTTATTCTTCGTTTTATGGAAAGATTGGAATCTATGGTAACCGTAACAAACAATATCAAGAAAACGTGAGTAAGTTATAATATTCTTCTGGAAATACCGCTTTAAAGGTAATTGGAATATATCAACTGTAAAACAAAACTGTCAACTGGAATTCAAGGGTAACTGTTTCTTTGATTCAATAACGGGTACCTACTTAGAAAATGGAAGCTGATTTAAAACTTATGGAGGAATTGAAAGACCAAATAGAAAGAGGAAGCTATTCAATTATATAAGGAAATGAATTTGTTAATGGAAAAGGGCGGGTTCAAGTTACAAAAATGGGCTAGTAACGTGGAAGAATTAATGAGATTGTCAACGGCAAATTATGAAGAAGATAATAAAAGTGTAATAAAGGAGGACGAGTTAACTAAAATTCTTGGACTTACTTGGAATCGTCGAACTGATGAATTTATTTACACAATAAAGATGAAGCCACAGTCTTCAATACCTGAACCCGAAACTAAAAGACAAATTATAGCGGAAATATGTCGTTTGTATGACCCTCAAGGTTGGATAGCACCATGTATAATAACGGCTAAAGTGTTTATACAAAAATTATGGTTAACTGGTTTAAACTGGGATGAAAAATTACCGCAAGATCTCTTGAAGGAATGGAAGGATTTTCGAAAGGAATTGGGTAAATTAACTGAATTTCGTATTCCGAGATGGGTTCATACTACAAAAAATGATAATCAAGTTGAATTACATGGATTTAGTGATGCATCTAATACAGCTTATTCTGCTGTTGTATATCTTCGATGTATTAGTAAAATGGGTACAATTGAATCTCATTTAATTACTGCCAAAACTAAAGTAGCTCCGATTAAACAGATATCTATTCCGCGTCTCGAGTTATGTGGAGCCTTTTTATTGACTAAATTAATCATTGAGGTAGCAAATGTTTTGAAAATAGAGAAATCAAATTTACACGCTTGGACAGACTCAACTATTGTTTTGGCGTGGTTATGCGACCATCCTAGCCGTTGGAAAACTTTTATTGCTAATCGCACATCCACGATACTGTCGCTTCTAGAATCCTCTCAGTGGTCATATGTAGGCACTAAAGATAATCCAGCTGATTGTGCATCACGGGGTATAACGCCAACCGAATTAATCAACAATGACCTCTGGAAGTTTGGTCCAGGTTGGTTACGTAAACGAACAATAGAATATGTGAAGCCCAGTTCTATATGTACTAAAACTGATTTAGAAATGAAATCGATAAAAGCTTATGCCACTTCTATTGACGATTACGAAGATGATATATGTGCTAAATTTTCATCTTTACAAAGGGTTATTCGAGTCATTGCATTTTGTCGAAGATTTCTCAAACTAAAGGGCACTAGAACTTCAAACTTAGATAAACCTCTATCTTATCTCACAGCTAAAGAACTTCAAGAGGCTCTTGTTTGTTGTATTCGCATGCACCAGTCTAGAGCGTTTGCAGAAGATATTGAAAGTATATTTAAACACAAGGATATTAAAAGGAACAGTAAACTGATAACTTTAAATCCATTTATTGATGTATGTGGTGTTTTAAGGGTTGGTGGTCGAATTGATAATGCGGATATACCTGATTTTAGTAAGCATCCAATAATAATATCTGGGAAATCGAGATTGGCAATGCTGATAGTGTCTGATGCACATGAAAAAACTCTGCATGGTGGTCATCAATCGACATGTAATTATGTGAGAACCAAATATTGGGTGACTAAATTAAAAAATTTAGTTAGAAGTTATATTCACAACTGCGTAGTATGTATTAGATATGCAGCCACTGTCCGAACTCAATTAATGGGTCAGTTACCTGCTTGTCGAGTTAACCCAGACAAACCATTTGTTAATACAGGCGTAGATTATGCGGGCCCCATTAACATAAGGGTCTCCAAGGGAAGAGGCCACCGATCTTACAAGGGCTACATCTGTTTGTTTATATGTATGGCTACTCGAGCAGTACATATTGAAGCCATATCCGATCTATCTACTGCGGGATTTTTAGCTGGATTTAAACGTTTTATAGCACGGAGAGGTCGCTGTAATCACATATGGAGCGACAATGGAACGAACTTTGTTGGTGCTTCACGGGAACTCAGGCGTTTATTTTCAAGTGAACAATCTACATTTTCTAAAGAAGTTGCCGCTTCATTAGCAAATAATGGCACCGAATGGCATTTTATCCCTCCTCATGCTCCTAATTTTGGAGGAATATGGGAAGCGGGGATAAAGAGCACAAAACATCATCTGCGCAGAGTGATTGGTGATACACTCTTACTTATGAAGAAGTAACTACTGTACTGGCTCAAATAGAAGCTTGCCTAAATTCACGTCCATTGACGATTTTAAATACACAAGACCCAGATTCTACGCCATTGACCCCCGGTCATTTTTTGGTCGGTGAATCCTTATTAATAGCTCCTGATCAAAATTTCGAACTACGCTCAATAAATAATTTACGTCGTTGGCAACTTACACAAAGAATGCTACAAAATTTTTGGCGTAGATAGTCGAAAGAGTATTTAACCAATTTCTTTCAGAGACACAAATGGAATATCAAAATGCCACATATGAAAGTAGGCGATGTGGTGTTAGTTCGACAGGATAATTTACCGCCTTCTAAATGGCTTTATGGTAGAATAGTTAAATTACATCCAGGTGATGATAATCTTACTCGAGTAGTAACTCTTCGTTCAAAAAATACTTTTATTCAACGTCCAACTTCCAAGCTATGTTTGTTACCTACTACTGAAAGTGATATTTAGGAATCTTCTAATTACAATACTTATTTTATTACAAGAACTTGGTTATTTTTTTTCTTTGTTTGTTTGTTATCTAGTGGTTTTAAAGTGTATGCGTTTTGAAGATGGTTATTTATGTTTGTATTAAAAATAATACAGTCCATAATGTATTCTGTTCATAAATGTTACATTATTTAATAATTAATTATAGTTTAATAAGTATTTTGTTTGGAACTATTGTGAGTAGTTTGAAGGACTAAAAGGTCCTTGGGGGCGATATGTTGACGTGACATTGTCAATCATTGAAAGAAATTATATGGAAGAGAAAAATTCTCTAACTTGGAAAAATATGTAGTTTTATTTAATTATTTATATTACTAAACTGAACAATTATCTTCGACTTATTGTAGTACTAAAGTCGCTAACAGTGTATTAGTTTTAATACCGAATGTTGAATATTTAGTTTTATTCATTCACTCAAAATTCTCTTCAGCAGTAACAAAAATTAAGTTACAAAAATTACTTACAAAAAATTGTTACAATTTATGTTTGTAAACATGTATCAAAGATACGTCGTTAACATTAGTCTAATCTAGAAAATATACTAATGACTAGTTTAAGTATAACCTAAAATAACTAGATATCATTTATACGAAGGATGAGTGTAATAACACTATCTTAATTGTCTCTATTAAGGGGAAAACGCTTTGTGCATTGTCCTTTGTTAAAGTCAGCACATAGCACTACACCTGGTTATGAGAGTTTTGGAAGTCAAATGGTTTTGTCCTTTGGAGTGTTTTCAATAAGTCTGTACTATAGAGATAGGATGGCCTCAACATTTACATGGCGATGTAGCCGTTGCTTGTGTGTTTCAGCGTATTTTTTGATTACGCCTTTGACGAGATCAACAAAGATAGTAATTTCTTTATGCTGAAAGTCAACAAATAAGTAAACGGTCTACCAGATAGAAAGTGATTAGCAGTTGCGTATTGAAATTTGCAACAACAGAGGTGTTGACAAAGTTCAATATAAACAAATTTTTGGAGGACGATTTTCAAAAACATATCGTAGTGGGAAAGCATCAACTAGGAAACTCATTCCTAAAGGTTCTTAAGAAACTCTGTTATGTTCACTTGAATTGGTAAAAAAAATCTCATTTGCAAATGTCGACTAACGGCAAAATTAGTAAGCAAGTAAGGTGTGTCATTTTAGTTTTATCAAGCCTAGCTTTACGATTACTTATCCAGTTCAGTATAGCTGATCTCATTTGTACGTTGGTGTTTAACAAAAGATCAACCAGTAATACTTCACAATGTCTTTTGTTACGATCACATAGTTGTCTATATTCAACTCCAACTCCCGCTATCTAATCTATCAAGCACTTGCTAACTCAAGATAATGTTTCTCGCGAAGATATCAATACAGTATATGTCTTATTATAAGAATTGATTGATAAGTAACCAAAAAAGTATGATGTATTTGGTTTACTTTAAAAAATACTAATTTTTACAAAATGAGTCTATCTGGAATCATTATCATTTGTTTCGCATTTTCTATCAAGTTCGAAGATAGAGGAGTTTTCTTTTGTGTTATATTTTATATCTTTATTTTTCTACTGTACTTCAGAGAAAGAGTTGGGATGCTTTTTAATTATCCCTCTTTTTTTCTTTTTATAAAACTTACTTTCTACAATTTTATACGTTATTATTAATTTATTATTACTATATATATGTATATATATATATATATATATATATATATCTACTTTATTTTTACATTATAATTACTAATATTTTTATTTTAATACTTGTTATATATGTACATAAACTTAATTAAGGCTATACTTAAGACAATTTTTGTTATACACCAAATTTTATCAACGCTAGCGATTGCGTATACTCACTATACAGTTGCAGCGTTATTTACAGACCTATTCTTTTTTACTGCTTTGGTCATTGTCTTAATTACAGCTCGAAGGGGCCGAGCACTATTCGTGTTTCGTAAGATGAGTGGGAGTTCTGATGGCCCACTTCTCCCACCCCTAGCCCATCTTCTCTATCCTAATCACCTTTTTTCGAGGTGTAATCCTCATGTACACCTCATCGCTAGGGGAGATAGCAGTAGGGTAGTGTTGGACTCGCGAAGGCACGCTCAAACCTACCAACTAAAACCACCACTGTGTTCCATCTCATCACCGTATGTCAAGATTTCTGGAACCAGAATATACATCCAACCGTAATATTGGACGCGCGTGCGGGAACACTATACAACTCTACCTCTGGACCATTAAACGATAATATTCCCGTGTCATCCATCGTTCATGGCCTTTACGATTGTTAAGGCGGGAGGAACTGGTGCTAGTTCCTCCTTCGGCGCCCTATTCTACGACGACGGATCGAGGTTAAGAAAGCTGTCACTTTTGGCGAACCACTTCGCAGAAGGTTTGGACCGCCTTACATGATTCCCAAATATCAGCCATATTGCAGACTACAGCCGGTAGTGATAAATCATTCCCAATTGCGTCCGCTAAGAAGCTACGTTGATCCGCCCACGCCGGGCATAGTTGCAGCGTGTGCTGGGCGATATCCTATGAGCAGATGTCGCCTATTCCAATCCCCTATCTCATCTCCTCTTAACGACTGGTAACGCGTTAGTTCGCCCCTCGCTTTGTAAACGTGCTTACGCAACGGTCACCACTTTCCATTAGATGGGCCGTCTGCCAAGTTTGCAATAAAAAAAAAAAACAAAGAGTATTCATATTAATCCAATCGTAGAAAGTTAAGATTCAGTTTTAAATATCAATAAACAAAGTATCACTGATATTAATATTGCCGTACATAAATTATACAATATTACATAAATTAGAAAAATTCTAAAATAAGTGGTTTGTCAATTATCAGACACAAGTTATTCATGAAGTACTTATAAACTAACGGGATTATACTCTGCCTGCCGTCTGCCTGTCTGTTGTATTCCGACGATAAAGACATACTCATTTTTCGTTCATTTACTAACTCTAAAAACCGAGCAAGAAATGATTCATTTATAGGTCTTACGGTAAATATACTTATGGAATGATTTTTGACGATAAGCACCGATAAGCATAAAATCCTATTCATATCACATTCAAATGAAAGATGAACAAAAACATTGGTAAATAAACTTTGATAAAAGCATAAAACTGACAACTCTATCTCATATAGATAGTAGCATTTTGCCTACTTCTCTCAACGTTCCACATAAGTTTTTGCTTTTTATTATAATTATAATTTTGGATTAAAACAACTTATGTTGAGTAATAACGTGTATCAGTTTAGTAGGCATTGGAAAATGACACCGTTCATATAAATGAAGGATATATACAATCATAAATAAATCAGTTAACAAATACACACACGGTGTGTATGTAGTCCTAAACACACAACAACAGATACGTTTGTGTTATATAACAACAACGGGGCTAGTCCCAAACATCCAGATCCTCTGATCGAGTAACGAACTTCCGTTCTTACTTTTTCCCCAACGAGAAGTTCGTTTACAATACGACACATCGAACGGAGAACATTTCAATTTTAGCCAACATCGTAAATCCGGTATACTCAAACCTGCGGCCCACCGAGCTTTTGTGAGTGACCCGCCTGGCATACTGCACATTTGTATAATAAAATGAATTTATGTTGGAGTGAAATCTACTCTTGCAAATGTTAATAATCAGCAAAAACTTTTCATCAGCAAACCTGTTTGCTGCATATTCTTATAATAAAAAAAACACCTATGTATACCTAACGTTGCGGCCCACGGCACATCATCTATTACGTCTATGTGGCCCCCTATAAAAGTTGAATATAAATGCTTTAAACGATTAAATCAGAGGGGTCATCTATGTGTACAATAACAACAAAATATCCAACTAATTAAAATAATTGCTAAATACTTTACTACCGCGTTCTCTTTATGTCCGTGACATGTAAGCATTCGGAAAAATTGCTTATACATTTTCCGGGAACTGTTAAGTGATAACATACGGCCTTATAATAATCTCGTTAAGAAACGATTAGGCCTCTTTAGTAAGAGAATCGGAACCAGACCCTAATCAATGAATATCTCGTTTTTTCACAAATAAACGTGTATTACCTGTTGTGTACCTATGAGGAGCACAGATAAACGAAATTTGAATGATTAACGTAGGTTGTACCCAAAATATTCGACTAAAGAGGCGTTTATGGGTGAGATTTTCATCAATCAGTTGCTGAGCAGTTTCGTTAAAAAATTTAAGAAACGATTGTAAGTAACGCCCATAATGATTAAAAGTTTGGCCACAATAAAAGAACCAAACTCTTATCAAGCATTGCTAGCTTAAGACATATGCCAATGGTATCAAATTATGAGAACTTCGAGGACCATCCTCAAAAGCGAAATCATAAGGTTGCTCCTGATTGAATTGATGAATGTTTCAGCTTAGAATAAATTAAACCGATCAGTTAAGTTTTAGCTCAAGGAAAAATATGTAAAAAAATGATTATAATTAAATGTTATACTGTAATCGATTGAAAGAAGACAAGTTGTTAACCTTTTCTAACCATTCATATATTATGTCAAGGATATAAAATATTTGAATACACCATATGTAACAACAGTGATTTACATGTGTAATTTCGACTATATAATATAATAACAGTCCATAAACGTCCCACTGCTGGGCTCAGGCCTCCCACTAAAGGGGGAATGGACAGTATACCCGCCACGCTTGTCCAAGGCGGTTTGGCAGGTTTGACACATCGGGTATCTCCATATGCATTCGATGTTTTCTTTCACCGTTGTTAACACGTGGTAATTGAAACAATATGCACATTAGGTCAGAAAAATGCCTAAGTGGTGCATGAGTTCCGGCCAGGATCGAATCCGCGCCCTTTGAGTTTGGGACTCGTGCACTAACCATTACGCTATCACGACTTTTGACTATAAGGTATAAGAATCACAATCACATTACAAAGCTTTAAATCACTAGTAAATTTGTATTAAATATAAATATGTAGCTAGATAACTTTAAGAAAAGCTCTTAATTGTTTGTAAATATTCTATAGAGACTTTCATAATAAAAATATTACATGTTTTTGGTGCTAAATCTGTTGAAAAAATATTGTCAATATTTTTGCAAGACATTTTATGAGCGAGGCTTTCTTTAGTTTTGATTAAGGTGACTAATTAAATATATTGTTATCTAAGGTATTCTAACTATGTTATCGAAAGATATGAACATAAAAAGAAAACATTACGCGGTCATAATTTATTAAGGGGTTTATATTTACTTATCTTACTTTGCGAAGATAACTTGTTCTATATTAAGAGGATGTTTTTCAAGTATTTCTCGCAATCGCGCTTACGATTACTGCATTCTGCTTCAGTACAGTTCGCCTTTGAATAGTTTATTAAACACATTGCCTAATGTTTAGGACCCTTCACAATTTACCTTGGAGCTGTCAGAATTTGTAGGTTTTGTAGACAAACTTAGGCTTTAGGAGTTAAATTGATAAATATTATTCTTTGATACTGTTTTTTTTACTAGTGACAAAATAATCGATTGAAGGTATGTGGAAATCGAACCTGTGGTGCAAGTACGGCCGCCGCCTTCGTCGCCGTTTTGCCGGTGTTTTGGGACCCTAGATACAACCACGCGGGCTTGCATGGCGCCCGGCATGAATATCTGAAGCACAATCCTCCATCAGTTACTTTGCTTTACGATAATGCCAGTACCGTGTGGCGGAACTGCTCATTGGGAACACCACTGGCTGGGGGCCCACCAATCACTGGGCCGTATCAATAACACACACTCACTAATAATTGCCGCTCCCTATTCAATAGCGGTACTGTCACTGCACTGTCACTGGCGACAATTATTACGAATCTTATGTTATGATAACAAAAGGTTTTCGTATCGAATTGTGGTCGTTATATCCACTGGGAAAAAAAATTAATACTTTACTCGTGGTCTCAATCGGTTTCAGGTAGCACTAGCACCAAAAATTCGAATTGACAGTTATTATTATAATTCGTAGACACCACGTCGTTTATTCGTTATTATTTGACAGCAGGTAAGAATCCAGTGTGAACAACGATATGTCCGTGTCACTTCAACGCTTTTACCATACTGGAAGAAGGCAGCCAGCTGTCGAGTTTGGGCAAAAGAGAAAGAATTATAAGTGACGTATCAGAGTCACAAGACCGTAACTGATTGTTGATCTATCGCAAATACGCACCTTGCCTAGTTGGAAATAAGGCCTTATTTGCTCGTTGCAATTGTTACAGCTGTGTCAGTTTCCTCGAACGTCGAGTGTGGAAATTCGAGACGGATTGAGTTTAGTTGTCATTGTGTGAAAAAGAGACAAGCGCTAAAACCGATCGGGGGCGATTATGGTCGATCGTGGTCTGACCGCCAAGGCCGGCTCACGTCACGTTTTCGCGAGGACTAGACGTGCCTCCTTGCACACAATACCGTGTTCACACTATAATAGTTTATTGCACCTTGTTATCATTACTTGTGTTCACCCGTGGTCGAAATTCGACCATAATAATTAATATCAAAGACTGTACTTCTATAATCACAGATTTTGATTTCACCAAGGTACACTGTTAATTTAACTTGAACAATAAACAAAAGAGTATATATATGCGTGTGTGTGTCAAATACATGATAGTGTGTGTAATGTTTTTTTTATAGATTTAGGGCCGCTTGCATAAGGTTGCTTAAATTTATTTCAGAAACACAAAACGTATTTAACACACTTAAATACAATTAGCGTCATACACAACGCAAAATTTGCCTCTAAATATGTTTAAAGAACTGTCAATATGTTTTGTGTAAAACGTATTTAGGCAGTTTAATATGATTAACTAATTTTATTTAAAGGCGATCGTGATGCAAGCGGCCCTTAATATAATTTTTTTGCATAATTAAAAAATTATAAACTGCATCTACTGGAATAACCTTGCCCCCACATCCAAAGCTGAGGTTTCCATATTTTGAATGGTTAAATTATAGTTACCACATGTGTGATGAACTATATCAAAATCATTGACTGATAACAAGTTTAAATAAACATAATTAGTTACGTTTACAGTGATAACACAGGCTGTTCTAACAATGAACAATATACCTAGTGTTTATTGACACCTTTGCCGTGTGGTTAACGACTACCGAGTTGGTGACAAACAAATTACTAAGAAATAATTAATCCCACGCGTACACTTGAAAAAACATTGCAATTGACGTCAATTCTGTGAACAAATGGCACCAAAATATATTTAATTTTCGCATAAAATGGATAATTATTGTACTATAAAATATCTCAATAATTTTGGCCATTTAAAAGCCCTTTAATATTTGAATTTATAGAATTTACAAACTCTAAAATAACCCAGTCTACAAAAAGATGTATACGATTGTGCCAAAATATTACATAGAAATCAGTGTTGTAAATTATGAAGTCCTCGACGTTCAAGAGGAAACGAGTGTCTAAGAAAATATAGGACACCAAACATATTTTAATTGAATCAATCATATATTCCTATATATACGTTAATATTTAAAAACTGGTATTAAATATAATGACTGCGCTCACTACGGAAGGAAGGAATTGTTGTGTGTTAAAAAAAATCAGGTATGTCCAATCTCTTCAGACGTTCAACGGACTCGTGAAGGATTATTACCTCGAGCTCTACAGTTAATCATAACATCTTCATCTCTCCCATATTAACGTAATTCTATACATTATTACTATGATTATTATCTATTTATATATATCAATATATGTATATTTTTGTCGTATTTCCATGTCTATTTATACTTCCCTTTCAAAATCTTACATGTATACTTTTTTATTCTATTTATATTGCAAAACCCACATGTTACGCAATTTTTCTCTAATCCAACCTACTATTGGTCTGGAAGAAATTGCTTTTAGTGGTAAGACCGCCTTTATATCCATCTTCTGTACTACTTGAACTTCTTCAATTGTATCTTAATGTTATGCAATGAAGTATTTAATTGGTACCGCATATATATGTAGTTTTGGGGTCAATTTTAAAGAAATAGCAACAAAGTTACCCAAATAACAATCTGCTATAGACGTTATTAACAAGTGTTATTGGATTCGATTTTTCAACTATTTACTCACCGCTAAACACTTTTTGAGTTTAATCCTCATACGAGATAGTTCTTCTTACCCTACTATCTCAAAGTTATCAAATTACAGAACTCATTAAAGAAAATATTCTGATTTTAGGCATCAAGGAGTGTTAAGGAACAATCGATTTGTCTGTGTGGGCGGATAGGTGAATGACCTACAAAATATCTGCGCTCTCACTTTTCTAAGCTTGATTTTGACCAGAACTGGATTTTGAAATTCAATCATATTTAAGCGGTTAATTACTGCCTACCTATTTGTTTAATCATTTAAAATTAGTATGTTCACTGTGTGTGACTTATTAGGTTAAGATTTTATCAATAACAGTATCACTAGTAGTGAAGTTTTATTGGTTAATAATGTTCGTTTATAATTTTAATGATCAAAAATGAAAAATTAAAAAATCAAGATGATATTTCGTTATGTGAAAGAAAGTTTTAATAAAATTTCTTTTATTTCATTAGGAGCTATCCACAAATGACGTTACACGAATTTCATAAGTTTTGGTCCCTACCCCGTCTTCGTCACAACTGGTCACATTCGTAAGACTCCACCCTCCCTAGAGTGACATCAAATATTTTGCAATTTTACATCAAGAAATTATTAAATTAAAACTGCAGTTAGGTAATTCGCGTAAATATATTAGATTTTAAAAAGTGACGTCACGAAATTTAAGTCCCTCCCACCTTTTGTCAAACAATGTCACACTTCGTCGACCCAATTTATTGAAGTGATAACTTCTCATGGGAGGGTAAACCGCTCCGTTACGTATCGCGTTACGGCGCCAGTCTGTCTGGCTTCCCTTTCTCTCACGCATACGGCAGCCCGGCTCCTCCTCTATCACCCTAACCGAGAGCGCTAGCCGTATTTCAATAATTAGATAAAATAATGATACTAATCATGTACTTGTACATACATACACAAAATTCTAATGTACATAATTCAAGAATTGTAACTAAGAATAAAATATTTAATGAATGATTTGATTAATAAATAACCTTTCCTTACATTATCATATTAATATACATAAAATTTAAGTAATGATCTAAGCTTTTCTCAAGACAAACAATTTCAATATTAAACAGTTCACTTTATATTAGTTTAAATTATCACTTCTGTCGGGAGTCCCCAGGCGCACACCGTCTGTTTTTTAATATTAAGAAGCAGCTTATATATAAATATATATATAAACCCATATATATGTATGTATTTGATTTCTGGAATTAATTTAACATTCACCTCGTTGTAAAAAAAATCTTAACGGAAGCGGCTAAAGAAAACAACAATAACGCTACGAAAGTACTACAGGCCTCGAAGAAATTGATTGAGTAAAAAACAAATTCATAAAAAATGTTCATAAAATGAAAACTACTTGGCCAAAGTACATAAAATTTTTAGGAGACCAAATGGCAGCCAATCCGCGTCGATCAAAAAAAGAATGACGTAAATCGGATCATAAATCTCAGAGTAATCGGTATACATACATAAAAAAAAACATACCGGCCAAATTGAGAACCTCCTCCTTTTGGGAAATCGGTTAAAATATAGCGTAACGGACAATCAAATCAACTAAGGCACGTTTTATCATCTTACAAGATGTCGCAGCCTCATACATTTTGTAAGAGCGTATAATCTTATGACGATATAAGTTTGTACAAGTATAGGAAGTCAAATAGTTTTTAAACACTAATTAAAATTATTAATAAACATAAAATGTAACACGTTACAATTTATTCTGACATCTACTATCATCAAAGGATTGTATTCTAAAATGATACACACAATCAACAACAGACGGCGCTCGGTGATTTTCGACGTAATCCATTAAACATTCTCGAAATCGGAAGGTGTAAAGAATTTTTATTGGACAGAAGGATATCCACATTCCTTTTTTGTATTGCAAAATATTTGTGTTATATTTTATAATTATAACCTAAACCTGACCCGTCAAACATCGTGTCGCCTCAGAATCAATAAATAAACGTTGATTTCTAAACGACGCGACGCCGACGGGACGAACCTCAAACGTTTGAGATTCAATACCAATAATATTTAAACTTTAACAGTTTTAAATTTAATTTAATTTCTGAACGATTTTTAAATTTAATTGATTTCTAAACCACGGCGGCGGGACGAATATCACGTTTGACATTGTTGCGAAATTGTTGTTTTTAATATATTTCAAGCTTTTTTTTTTCATATTTACTCACTTATTCAAAATTAGCTAAATCAGTGTCCAGCCGTTTAGAGTTTTAACGAGACTAACGAACAGCAATTGATTTTTATATATATAGATAGCACTTAAATGATCATGGACGGTAAGTGAAATTAATAAAAGGAAAAGGGGTGTGCGAATATAAATGTTATATCAACAAATCGACGAAGCGTGACTACTTTCTTTTTACGTCCCCAGAGGCAGTCGTCAAATGTTTCCATGTAATTCAAAAACTAATACTTGCCCGCGTCTCTTGGGCAGATAAAGTTCTCTAAGTGACAGTGTTAATTAATCATTATTAATTACCTACTAACGCAGTTTCGAAGCTTGACTAAGACATATTTGGCTCTGAAATGTCTGTAATCTATAGATACAATGAATGAAATAAAATTGAAGTGTCTGTTTGTAATGTCAAAATAACAAACTATTACTAAAATTATATGAAACTAATAAACGGTGTTCAATCGGTATCAAAAAGTAAATTATTAAAATTTTTGTCTGTCTGTCATTTCCGGCTAATCTCTGAAACGGCAGAACCGATTTTGACGGAAATTTCATTGGCAGATAGCTGATGTTGTAAGGAGTAATTTATACTACATTTATTTTAGAAAAAAAGAAACTAAAGGCGCACGCCGCTGCCGTCGCCGCACCGAAAAGCAAATTAAATTCCATTTCACGCGAACAATGTCGCGGGTAATAGCTACCTTAATAATACATAAGGATGTAAGCGAGAATGGATGTTACTTTTATTTTGAGCAATAAAGAGGGTAGGTTACAAAATAATAAACCGGCATTGGTGTAATGGGATGATATGATATATTTTATATAAAAACTAGGATATGCCCGAGACGAGCAATTCCCGCGGGATCCCCGCGACACAAACTACCACAGTATTTAAAAAAGAATGGAAGCTATGTGAAAACTGTGCCGGAATAAGCTAACTTTTATGCAACCGAACAATTTCAAACCGTTTCCCGGAAACCGGAAAATTGCCGCGGGATTCCCAGGATAAAAATATCACACATTTTATTACATCGAATCGAAAAGTGCTGCCGAAGTCGAACAGTGAAAAAACCACATTGGATTTTTTTTAAACATTTATAACCATACGCAGAAAAATTACCGGGATAAGAAGTATTTTAAGTCTTAAAATTTGCTGTCGACCAGCGAAAACCGCACCGAAAACGGCCCCGTAGTTTTTACGTGAATCCCGAACAAACAGACAAGAAATCTAAAAAATGCATCTTATATCGGTTATATAGTCTATTCCAGTTGTTTTTTTTAAATAGCCTCAATGTACAGACACAGCATGTTTAGAAATTTATAATATTATAGAAATCATATTCCTTGTGTTTGAATGCACAAAACTCGTAAAGTAGTCGATATATCTGATCAATGAAAATTGCTAAAGCCATCGGACCGGTTTAAGATGGTATTGTTTTATTACTGTCGTGTGACATATAAACTGAGTGAAATTTCTCTTTAGACATTAGAATTTTTTAATCCTTTATTATAAATATTAATACTCAAAATTTACAGTTTAGTCTGAAAAATTATCAACGACGTTCTAACGTAGTTAATAATTTGGATGATGTTCAACTTCACATTAATTTGTTTTGTTTTCATTAAAATGGGCAAAAAGCTGTATGGTTATTTAGTACTATAAAATGGTTACTGCAAGTATAATTAATTTTTTTGTAAACCTTAAGTAGGCATGCACTTGCCATTAAAAAACTATGTAAGTAATAATCTACAAGACTGCAACAGTTGTTAGCCAAACAAATAAACGAAATGATCGATAACCAACGTACCAGTACAACTAAAAAGTACTAATAAGAATTCTTCTAAGAACTCGTACATTCCAGTAATTAAATTCTGTGATGACCTTTTAATCTACCGGAGTACCAAACAAGGTGTAGTTAATTGTGTGCTTTATCAACATAAAAACTTGTGATTTTATACGGACTTCATGGTAGAACATGTTTTAACGGTAAAAACATTATCATAGTAACATAATGGATCCATCATGTGTTAATTTACTTAAGTGACTGAGTGCAAAGTGCATTTCTAGCTGCAGTCATCTTAGAACCCTAGTAAACTTAGATACAGTTGACATTTTCATCCGTGCAGGAACGGAGAAAAAATACAATTTCCTGCGGCCGGGCGGTCTGTCGTAAGAGGCGACAAAACAACCCACAGCCAGGTGGTAAGGGCATTTGCCCGACTGGATGGCTACCACCCCTGGTCTAAAGTATGTCGCCATAGCAACCTTGAGTTGTGTTCCGGCATTAGTGACTAGGTTCCAGTCTCCCTTAAGAGTGCAGCAGTGCATTTGTAGCACCTTTGGTGTTGCAAATGTTCATAGGCGACGGTAACCGCTTTCCATCAAGGGGGTCATCTGCCTGTCTGGTCAACTCCTGCAATAAAAAAAACAATAAAGAAAGAATAAAAACGTAAACTAATGACTGTATAATTTTAAACATAATTATATATGTCTTATTGCTGAGCTCGTGCCTCCTCATTTTAACGGAAACAAGGTATACGCCCGACAGACAGCTAATAATCAGGAAGTCCTACATACATTACTATTGCCAGTAAACTTTTATACATGTGTGATAAAATACACACTTATTTAATATCCGCTGTAAATGTTGACAATCAGCATTGCATCTGTAAGTTGGGAAATGTGCTCCCCGCCCACGGTTCTCTCAAAGCCCTATAATATGCGGCTCTTCAAAACCCTCTAACGACGTAAGTAACGTATCAGCTCCCTTAGTGTCGCAGCTGGCCATCGGCGACGATAAGCACTTACTGTAAGGTGGACCGTCTACCAGTTTGCTTACCTGCAAAGACAAAAAAGAAATAAGTAACCATGTGCGAGTTGGTCGTAGTCATGCAATAGGGGAGCGGACAGTCCAGTCAATTAAGATACTCTTTATAAATTTACAAAACTTCACTTAGCTCACCTACTAACTATTGACGTCATAAGTAGGTAAAAGTAGTCAAATGGCACATTAATTATTGTTTTTAAAGAAATTAATTATTTTAACACCTGTTCTTTTATATGTAAATAATGTTAGAATGTATTGTACCATGTGTCCGCATCCCTATTAAAATAAATCACTAATCCTCTTTACCACAATCGCATGTAGACTAATTTAATGCCTAAAGCTGGACAGATTTTCTACGAATTCACCGAGGCTTATTACTCACAAAAGCATGGTCAGGAACGTGATAGGTACGCGATAGTTATAAAGTTAATTAGGTTTAAAAACGGTATCTAATGCTATATGGTAAATAGAATTACCGTATTGCTTAGTGATTTATTATACAATAATCGCATTAACGGTAATATTTAAACAGTGATTCTATACTGAGCATTGTAGATATAGTCCTCGTCAAATAGTATGTATGGCCTCTCCAGATATGCCTATCTAGACAGGCCATATTAGCAAGGAAATTTTTTTGCGTAGTTAAATTTAATTCCACCCTTGACACTTAATTCAGGGGTTTCTGTATTGATTTGGTCAGGATGACAGTGTATTAATTTGATCATACATTGTATTTACTGCCGCTCTCGGAGACGGGTGATGGTTTTATTAACCGACTTTAACAAATAAGGAGGTTCTCAATTCGTCTGTGTGTTGTTTTTGTATGTCCGCTACTCGATTTCTCCGTCTATTGTGTGTGGACCAATTTTCAAAATTTTAGTTTAGTTGAAAGGTTATACTCTCGGGAGTATTAATCCCCTTGTCACCATGTCAAGATCTGATAAGTGGATTCCAAGGAATTAGAGAAACTCACTAAAATTGTTAACCAACTTCTTCGTAACACAATATCAACTGAAACCAATTTTCAAATTTCTTCTTTCGATTTCTTAATAGCCCTCTACATACTTGCGAAAACCTCCAGATAACGTCGCAAAAACTAATTCTAAATTTTCGTTCTCACAAGGTGCTTGTGAGATTCTTGTGACAATATAAGGAGCTTTTTATACAAATTACATTCCTAAATGCATCACACTTTTAGGTTATTCTCACATGGAAAGAATACAATCGACAACGTCCGCAATAGCAGTAAGCACACAATTGACAAGCCAGTGACCCGATCCCTGCGATTCACAACACATGAGGTATTTTATTTGTAATGCAAAACTACCAACATCCTATCGTGGGACAGCGATACGACGCTCGGAGAGAATATTAAAACCAGCATTGTAAGATCTATTATTAAAGGTATAAGCGAGAACCATGTCGTTTATTCGTCGATAAACGACAGCACTAAACTTTAACGTATTCTTATAGACTAGAAAAGCACAGTAAAACTTTCAGCAGTGAAGATGTCAAGTAGTAGTTTTGTGAGAATAAAGGAGACATATTATTGTCATATATATTTGACAGGTTTTTAGTCTCGAGTAAAAAAATATAGTTTTACATGTTTTAAAAAGTCCCACCAAAGGACAACTGATTTTTTTTTATAGCGGTCGCCGAAAACCGATGTTTTTTATACATTTTTTTTCCTCTTGTTACTGTACAATTTCATAGAGAAAAAAGTAATAAATTTCTGAAATTCAACATTTGAATTTTAAAAGGTCACTCACAATTTTTTTTAAAATTACTAGTGTATTACTCGCTCGAAAAAATCTAAAGTAATGCATGCGTCATGCAATCTTATGACATCTTTCCGGGACGCGTACAAAGGGGTTAACGCGGACAATAGATCACTCAAATTCGAAGGGGTAATAAAACACCTGCAATGGACCGGTTCGCGACAATATTACCACATAACTCAAATAAATCGTTTTTCAAAAGTTTACAATAAGGAAAAATACTTTTCCCTATCAGAAATACACTAGGTAAGTGTAATGAGCTAGCGACTCTGAAAATGACACATCACAAGATATTGCCTTCCTTATTACTGTTCTGTGTACACTGGTACGGTTCTAAATATATTTAACACTAAGAAATATTTAATATGGAACAAAGATAAAGCTAAATTTAGAGCTGTATCAGTATTATTTATGACAACGGCGCCAAAGCTGCGGTTAGTTCTCAAAATATTACTGAACATCCTCATTGTTTGTATAGGTTGAACTTAAACGATCCTCGGAATCCCCTCTTTGATGTACTACATTGTTTATTAATGAGCACCAGAGCGAGTTGGCTTTTGAATATTGACAGGAAACGGGCTAATAAAATGCACCGGAGCTTTTAACCCCAGTTGAGTGCACCGGTAGGTCGTAAAACTCGACTCTTACAGTAAAACATATATTAGTTAAATGTTGTTGATTATAAAATAACGCACGCAGTAACCTAATTTTATTCTTATTTAAACATAGTGTTAATCAGTTTGTGTTATATTTAAGAATATTTAATTTTTAAAATAATCTACAAGCTGCCTACGACAATGTGTCGAGATGGCATAAAAACCAATATTTAAGTGGCAACTAACTACAACTAAAAGGTTGCGCTATAAGTATTCCTTAGACTTTTAACACCAAAGCGGGTCACGTAAATTGTATTTATAAAAATGGCAGTACCATAATAAAGTCTTCTTGAATACGCATCGGTGTAAACATACTCCCCCTACTCCAGCTTCAATCAAAGTGTAAAAGTCTTTGACTGACGCTAAACACCGGAATCTTTTTAGCAACACGGAGCCTTACTTCATTTCCCTTCAAATTTTCAACTTTGTTCACGACAAAAAAGATTTTGTCTTTTAGTTTTAATTCAATATTTTAAATATAGTAATATGTCATATTAGAGAAAAGCATTCAGAATAATACATTATAATACCAACCGTTATTTTATTAATTAATACAAAAATCCATTCCCTCTCCAACAACTTAATTTTGAATCATGTCAGTTAAGGGTGTAAGCATACTTGCACGTCTATCAACCGCTTGGTATTTAACTGTATTATTGTTAATACAGTTTTCATAGTAACAGAGTGATTTTAAACTCGATGTATGCATGTATGACCTTTATCAATAGGATGGTTATTTAACGAAATAGCCTTTTTTATGTTGAACACACAATTGTTGTAAAACATTGGATTCATAACAATGTAAACCTATAATGTATTTTTCGAAAAAAATAAGTCTCAATTCAGATCTTTATCAAACTTCCCCAGCAGTCGCAGTTATAAGACCGATAACATCAGTTCAATAGACGATACATGACCCGTGTACATTATTACAAACTTATATAAGACATAGATTATGAGTAATGATCAACGGAAATAAAAATCATACCTTACATACAACTTCGTGATAGATCAGTGTCAAATTTCTGTAATTACAATTTTTAATTCATTCACAATAATAACACTTTTGTAGGAAGTTATAATTGTAACATGTAACACTATGAATAGATCGTATGACTATGCGAAATCATGATCCAAATTTATTTCATAATTTTTGATGAGCGGTGGGCACATAACACCAATATTTTAGGGTTCTCCAATATCTAATAGTATAAAGGCTGAACGTTTATACCGCTCTAATTAGACAAATTGCTCAAGTACTTATTTTAATAATTTACACGTTTTTGTATGGATTATATAGTACATAACGTCATTTGGATAAAGAAATTAAAATCAAATTTCAAGCAAACGATTAGGTAGCCCAGTAACTGGACAAACAAATAATAAAGCGGCCGAAAACTATTAGATCCTATAGGTGATTGGGAAATCAATCTATCTGTAATATTTAATAATGAAAATTGTATCATCAGTTAAATTTAATAAAATGTTCATACGAATATTGAATTTTATAGACAAAACATCCATTAGTGACTCTGACTCGCACATAGCCAAATAATATGTAACAAGTCAATTAGCTGCGTGATGAATTGATCCAATGTTATGGGCGGGCCATCAATTAATCGACTATAATTTCCATTCCTTTCCGTTATCATGGTATACCACACAATTATCTCATCATATTGAGATTTGCATCATCAGAAATGATCTTGGGAAATGAAGAAGCGAAAACAAGTATGAGTGACGCGTCTTTTGTTAGATGAAACTTACATAACTCTTACATTATGCGAGTCGTGTTTCGTTTACCGCACATGATTTTTTTGCTAAATGTGTGAATTTACTACCGTACAAAATCCAAATCGTCTGCATAAGCATTTTGACCGAGCAAACGATAGTAAAAGTTCTATTGACACAAATTCTATTTTTAAATGAAGACAACGAAATAAAAAGTGTGTGCGCCACAGAGCAGACAATTTTATTATTATTGCGAATTCGTTCAGAGACCTAACTTTTGATTGCTACCTACATTTTACAATGATCATTTTACAAGTTTTTAATGCAGCATATCGGTGCTACACAAAATCGAAAACTAAATACTGATGATGTTTAGATTAGAATGCGAAATCTAACAGAACTCATTGCAAATAATAACAGTCGTAACAGATTGAGTACTGACTAATTAGTTTTTTTAGTAATTCATTAGTGATGTAAGGTTTTCTATAGTTATAATTTCTATAGTTATAATTATTATTACATACATACATAACTTCACGCCAGGTCCCTTGCGGGGTAGGCACGAACAACAGAGCGCCATACAGGCTTATTCTTACACACCTCACTTGCTTCTTTGACATTCATAGCTCTTGTCATGCACGCTCGTCTGTTCTTAAGGCTCCTGGCATCACCTTCTGCTAGTACACGATCAATTTGATCATGGAAAGATAATAATTATTATTAGTTATTAGTTTCTATAGTTATAATTGATACGTACACAATTAAAATATAATATAGATTTAGTTTCATTAATGAAATAACGTTGAATATTATTTTGAATTGATTTATCCTTAGTTCAAACTAATACATACCTATATCAAAGTAAAGGTGACTTTGGATGTTCGTACATTCGTATAATGAACTTTTCATGAAATTGATCATAAAGTTTTGTGTATATCACAGAAAGAATACTATGAATGATAATCACCTAGAAAAAAAATCTTAATTTTTAAAAGACATGGCACATGCCAACCTCTTCTTCTTTTCGAAACTTATTGTTCAAAACATAGTTTTTTTTTATAGATCAAATGTGTAAAAAACTTATAGGAACCTTATTAAGACTTTAAATTTCTGACTAATACGGTCTAAAAAAATATATTTAAAATAATAGAAGTTAGAATATACAAAAAACAACACAAAAAATACATTTAGCGCAATCTAGTCCTGTAACGTCTGTGCATGTAGCATTTAGGAACTTGACAGAATTAAGCTTTAACCGAGCGTTTGCCATTCATAGTATTATTTATTTGAAGATAAACATAATATAGTAGTACTGCTTATTTACTTTGAAAATTAGATTATTCCCACGACATCGGAAAACGAGTGCGAAACTGCATGGAATGGCTTAATAAGAAGATAATAAGCAAGGTCCATTTATCATATTATACAAATTTACTCAACAGACAATAAATGTTATATGACACCAAGCAACATAGCTACATCAAATCGTAAATGACTTGGCATAATAAACACAAAACCAAGTATGTTGCGATATGAGTAAACAGGACATTAGATCACGGCTAAGAAATTATGTAACAACGATCAACTTAGCATAATCTTCGGTTAACGTAATTTCTCTTCCACCAAATCTTTGAGCTGTTGAAAAGTCATTTCACTGGAATTGTAAGAATTGCGGATTTATGTCATCAGCATTATATCTATATGTGTAAACTTAATGATAATGGTAATCAACTCATAATACATACATCCTAGATATGGGATAGATTCTGAGGGATAAGAATTTCAAGTTTAACTCAACGATGAATAAACAGATTATATTAAAATTTCATATACTCTACTATATGTAGTTTCGATTATTCTTAATAAAGCGAATGAATACGATGATGAGCCACGTGAATATATTATACTTCTATATATCTACTTTTATATAATCTTTTGGTGTGAATTAGACTGCATAACTTTGGTCTATCGCATAGTTTATAACGCAGAAAGTTTTACACTGATAGGAAAATTTAGATACTTATTGTGTAAAAGTTTTATACAAATTGGAATGTTTGTATCGTCGACTTTTAAAACTTTTATATTTACCAGTGACAATCTACACCAGTATCTGGCAACTTTCGATTGTGAGTAGCTGAATATTGATTTGGTGAATTTGAATTTTTTAATAAAATTAAATGCTCTTTATTCTTATTCAAAACTTCTAAAGTTACTCATAGTAAAACTGTGAAAGTGAATGTTTTTTTCTATCAACATGACTTTAAAGATAACCGATGGAACTTGATGCATATATATACTTTCGGTAATGGACTTTTTATTTAGGGCAATGGTAGTTGCTGAGGAATATGTCTCCAATATTTATTTGAGCGAACCGAGTTGTACGCTCCAGTGTGTGATACTGACAAAACCAAGAACATTGTGTGAGCAAAATTCACAATACAATCCATCAACAATCATTTGCAAAGCAGTTATGCTCCAGTTTCATGTAATTGCATTTGCAGTTGTTACGCAAAATGCACCAGGGTGGCAACGTCATTGATCATTGGTCAATACATAACTGTAGCGTAACGAGGGTACAATGTGCATAACGTTAACGGGATTATCTATTTGCTTACCACTGAATAAATATCTGGGGTAAAACTGGTGTACTTCGAGTTGTACGACATTCATTATATTAATCAAAAGTGACAATGGGCCGGTCATGTCTGTTGCAGTACAGATTGCCGATAGAGCACTCAAGTCCTGATATGGAGGTCGTATCTCGGTAGAAGTAGAGTGGAACTCGTCTGTGAACCGACGAACTGCGCATGGATGTCGGTGAACGCTGCATGAGTTCAGCAGACAGGTTGACGGCCCACTTGATAAAAGCGGTTTTTGTCGCATATGAACATTTGCGTCACTAAAGGCTAAAGCTACCACCTCCTAACAGACTCGTTGATGGGATTAGAACCCGGCTACTAATGTTGAAACACAAGCAGCATGCTCTTGACCAGGAGTGGTGACTACCACTCCTGGTCAAGAGCATGTCTGTTGCAGGCTAAAGACGGATGGAGCACGAGTCCTGATGTGGAGACCGCGTCTAGGTGAAAGTAGCATAAGTTTTTATGGACCGACAACCTGCGCCTTCGATTGGCGCTGGATAAGGAAAGTGAAGAACCAAGATAATATGTGGCTTATACTTGGGCATACATAGCGTAACTTGTTTAGCTTGGGAATGTATAATGTGCGTATCTATCGACATTACTTAGATAGAATTTAAGTGTAAGCAATTTCACAAATCAGTAATGGCAGCTCATCTCAAGGTAGAAGTAATTACAATGCCCCCTTACTTAAAATTGTACCTAATAACCAATATGAAAGAGCAAGTGAAGGAATCATATGTAGGCAAATCTCGTTTCACATAAAGGAAAGTACGCTGAACTTTCAACGATGTCAATGGTTACGATTATTTTGGTTTGCTTATTTTTCTAATTGCTCACAGGTGGACACAAACTGCGTAGACTGCTGTCGAACAATACATTATCATTGAGGTTAATTAACATGTTAGCTATACACTGTAAGTCGTGACTTCGGCACTCTTCCGCGAGCCGCAATTGTCTATATCATACAGTATTGGAAGATCTTACTTAAATTTGAACTTGGGAAAAAATTATAAAGATCTTTAACATATTTTCAGTGTCTCCTTTGGACTAACTTTTTTGATTTAGATGAAGAATGCACATGAATACGCTTTCTGAAGTAAAAGCAGGCAGTCGCAATATTAGGCATAAGAATGCCAGCAAATTAATATCCGCACGCATACTAATGATCTAGCACCGCATTAATAATTAAGTACATACAAATTCAAACTTCCCGTTTCTTTTTTCTTTATCAATCGGTTCAAATTAAAGTAAAAAAATATAAGTTTAAGGTTATCTTATCAGATAATTGAAAATTACGTAAAAATTAGTTCCAATATGATAGACTTGCATGTATAGCCAAAACTCGAATTACTTGCTTAGATTAACAAGCACTGTAGTGCTGACAGTAGCAGTAGATATAGGTTAAATAATCTGTCGTGTATTGCAGTATTAGAAATCCGCTTACAGATCGATTTTTGGTTTGACGAAAGCCATCATCGGCGTAAGGTTATCTGATGGCATTGTGAATTACGGCAGACTGGTGCCTACCGCCGACGTCACCGCCAGTAAATATTTTCGTGTAGGCGAGTAGCTTCGAAATATCATTTCAAATATACCTACTAAACTAAAACTTTGCAACAACAATTCAGATGGCTAAGTACCCAATAATTTAACACCAATTTGACACAAGCACCTCCATTATTACGTATATGAGTCATCGACCATGTTCAATGACCACCGCAGACGGGTTCAAACTTTGATAGGAGCAAGGTAATTACTTCCTTATAACTAACGACAGGTAGACGTGGTGGCATTGTATGGACTACAAAGTGATACACGTGCAAGGCTTAAAAGCCTTGAACGCGAGGGCGGAGCTGCCGTCCGACCGTAAAGAACTAATTCTGCCCTTCCATAAAATAAGAGCAAAAACTTGTTTATAATCTTTCATTCAACACGCTTTACCGTATTAAAAAAAGTTTTGACATTGTCAAACGTTTCGAAACTCCGAGTTTTAGGTATACATTAAACATAACTTTCTTTCAATTATAAGCATCATATTATTATCGTAAAGATCAATTCTTAATTTTTTTGATAAATATACTTTCACCGTTTGTGAAAGATGATATGATGATATGTGATGTGCCAGAAGACGTATGCATGAATACAGGAGTGTGGAAGGAAAACACATATTGTGCCGACCCCAAGTAATTGGGACGTGGTGAAAGAAAGAGAGATACTTTCCCCGTTTTATAGGAAGGCTTATTGTGGATTCTATCACTTTACATTGAAAGTAATGAG
This sequence comes from Dendrolimus punctatus, assembly GCA_012273795.1. Taxonomy (NCBI): domain Eukaryota; kingdom Metazoa; phylum Arthropoda; class Insecta; order Lepidoptera; family Lasiocampidae; genus Dendrolimus; species Dendrolimus punctatus. The sequence continues at coordinate 15,172,990 of CM022538.1, forward strand.
GTAGACAGTATAATATTCTTTGCCTATTTATTGTACTCGATTTTAAACTGTTTACTTTCCAATACGAGTAAATTAGCATAACTGACAGTTCAAAAGAATCTGGCGCCAAATTAGTGCCATTGTGAAATGACAAAAATAAAGTATGATAGGGACTTGAAATGTTTTCATTTTTTAATTAAACTGAACTTCACTCATAAGACAAGGATTAAGGAAGTTAAATCAGTCTTCATATATATATATATATATATATATATATATATATATATATATATATTTGTGTATATTTGCACTTAGACACGACCTTACCCGTTGAGTGGGTGTACGTTAGTTGTTATTAGCATTGACACACATTATGCTTTGCAATTGCAACCACATTCTCGACATTTCGACTAAAGAATAATTATGTTGCAAAACATTAGATTTGTCTTATGATCGTAATAATATGAAACGCGTTATATGACCGCAAATCAATTTAATTACTAATACTTCATTGTTCTCTTCGTGTTGCGCAAGTTGATCAATTTAAAATTTAGCAGCAATAAAAGTAGTGTTATTGAATTACAATGTGTAAAATATGATATTGCAAAAACATAAAATGTTACCAACGCTAAGATATGATTAAAACTTACCATGAATATTCATCATATATATATACTAAATTTTGTACCACCCATATTAACTTGGACGTCTATAAAACTACACATAATACATATTAGTCTTTAATATACCATAATGTTATTTCGAAAGTTTAACATGAACTCAATGATGGGATAAGACATGCATAGGAATCTAAATCTACTTACAAGAATCATTGAAATAATTATAATACATGCAAAGTGCAGCTGTTGAAAGAATATTACACCAGACATCTATCTAATGCCAATTATGGCAAGACCAGATATGTCTTGCTCGGTTAGGTCAAGTTCGTATCGAAGCAGCAAGGCCAAAAGCATAATGTTTATAGCAAAGGTGATCTAAGTTTCCACAAACGCACTTAACCTTTCACGAAACCCATAAGTTAATTTCTTCAGTCGGAAATCAACTGATCAAGTGACTCTAAAATTTTAGTATGTGGATAATGAATTGAAAGATTATGTAAAATCGATAGGTAAATTCTGTGCAAGCAACCAGCAGCGACTTTGTTAGACGTGTAATTTTTGTCACACGGTAAGTTAACAATAGCGGAGTGGAAAAGCACTAATTTGTCTATTGTACCGAGTAACTGGCACGCATTATTCTTGCAAGGAGAAATTTGACAATGCACTTATGAAGAAAGTTTATTTCGTACTCATCGCACGCTGTAATCAAAACCAACGGACGAGTCTTTTTAGCTGTCGCAAGATATATGTAACGTGTCGTGCTTGTTTGACTTGAACATGTTGTTTTGGCATTGGATTAGTTTTGCAAGTTATATACATATATGTATATGCAATATGTAAAACATTGAAATCAGTAACATTGCCGGTGGTATAAGAAGAAAGTGACACGATGACCTGATTACATACAAATCTAAAAGAAGCGAGAGTGATACATTGACGTCTGCCGACGTTATGGACGGCAGGTGTGGTCACAGTTGATATTAGATTATCGAATCCAAGAACAGTTTGGTTAGAAAAAACAATTTATAATATTCGCAACCACGGACATAGGAATTGCGTTTAATGGTTAAGATGGCAGAACTTCAGCGATCTATACAGCAGTACAAAATAAATATTTGACATTAAATTGGGGCTTGAAAAGCGACCACTGATCAAAGTCAGAATGTCCAATTTCTTACACACTAATGTGATACTTTTAAATTCTTTATATGATCAACAAGAATAACAGTCAGTTATAATTTACGACGACTAATTGAAAAAATAAGGTGAGGCAAAGACAAAATTGCTATTTCATTAACCAAATTAATGACTTCTAGTCACGAACCTGACATAGACGAGGTTGACCAGTCACTACCTACAAAAAAAAACTGGACCATTTTTTACCAAATTAAAGGTTCAACCATAAATAAGAGTATACGTAATGATGTGTCTAATTTTGGTTTTTTTATTTGAGCAACGCGTAACATAACTGGCAAAATTGACGGTTATTCAGTAGACCATATGACGAAAAAGCAATTTAACAGCGTACTAATTTCGAAATCGGATCTGACAGTGTTCAATTGTGTAAATGTGGTAATGATACCACGAGATTGATTTACAGCTGCAGACATTTATAGTTAGTTATGTCAATCAATATTGAGAATTAGATTAAGAATTTAAGTTAGACAAAGAACAACATCTTGCCAGGATGTATTTGTACATTTTTTATATTTAGGAATTCTTATCAAAATAGGTTCGGTGTATATCATCGATCACCTGATAATACGATGTGTTTGTAATGTTTTTTAACCTTGGAATGAATCTTATTGTTTAAGTCTGTTATGATTATGATTCATCGTATCTTCTAGCATTTACTTCCTAGTTTCAATTTTAAATCTGTATAATATAAACATGTTGGTGGATCGTCTATATTATAAAATGTATGTCAAAGAATCCGTTAACTCAATTCTCTATTGGCATGATTACAGTAGCACATTAAAGGTACTTTTAAGGCACGTTTAACGTAATAGTGTTGTTAACACGCCCGAAAGAGGCAATTTTCTGACACTTAACATGTCTTATGTGAAACAGAGGTCTTTAAGTGTATGGTGTAGTGCAATAGTGTGTAGTGCTGGCGATCAAATTGCTGCGCACGCGCGTGTCACTCAACTACTTTCGCCGATTAAAATCTGACGCGGCCGTCCGAGATTTTGTACGTGACGGACGTTTTACATAGACCTATTACGAAAATATTAATCACGATTCCTACACATTCGTTTCATTTAACACAATTTGTTTCATAAAATTCATTGGCCCTAATTAAAGGTGAGGCTTGTGCGTTCCATTTAGAAAATTCATCCTGAGTATCTGCTATTGTAAGATGTGCAAGCTTTTTAAAAGTGGGTTCGTGATTGAATACTACAGAGTATGTTTAAGCAATTCTTACTTTGCATTGATTCTCTATTTCATTGCAATTTTTATTTACAGTTAGATTTATAGTAAAGTCGAAATAACTATTGCAGTAAACTAACGAATGCTCACCTCCTTAAATGTGCAGATCATTAACCTATACGCTTTTCTATAGTTAGTTTGGAGCGAAAATTAAAGTAATGCTTTGCAATTTTGGTTTTCAAATACTTTAAATCTCTTGTAACACATAGAAAGTCCCCGTAAGCCATATTAATAATATTGTTTACGGCGACACACACTAATTTAACAGCAACGGAATTAATTAAATAATTTTCCCTGTACATTTATAATTACATGGTAAACACCTACACGGCGCTTTGTTGGCAGTATGTAACATTATTTGTAAAATAACACAGAAGTTCGTAATGGATATTTTGTTAAAAAGTATATACATACTTAGTTGTCAAAATTGTAATTAATACTTAGATTGAAACTAATAAACTACATTGAAATAAATATCTATCTGTGGCTTGAAAATCCCTATTAATATTATAAATGCGAAAGTAACTCTGTCTGTCTGTCTGTCTGTCTGTCTGTCTGTCTGTCTGTCTGTCTGTCTGTCTGTTCCGTTTTCACGTAAAAACTACTGGACCGATTTGGCTGAAACTCAGTATATATATATTTTCGATACCGAGGATGAACATAGGATACTTTTTATCCCGAAAAATGGGATAGTTTCCGGGATAAAATGATATTTGTCTGTTTGTTTGTTATGCTTTTACGGAAAAACTACTGGACCGATTTGGCTGAAATTCGGCACGTATGTAAATTAAATACTGAGGATGGACAAGGGATAATTATCATTTTGGCCTTTTTGGTAATTTTTCCTTTTTGGTCATTTTGGCCTATTTGGTCATTTTGGCCTTTTTGGTCATTTTGGCCTTTTTGGTCATTTTGATCTTTTTGGTCATTTTGGCCTATTTGGTCATTTTGGCTTATTCGGTCATTTTGGCCTTTTTGGTCATTTTGGCCTCTTTGGTCATTTTGGCCTCTTTGGTCATTTTGGCCTATTTGGTAATTTTGGCCTCTTTGGTCATTTTGGCCTTTTTGGTCATTTTGATCTATTTGGTCATTTTGGCCTATTTGGTCATTTTGGCCTCTTTGGTCATTTTGGCCTATTTGGTCATTTTGGCCTATTTGGTCATTTTGGCCTCTTTGGTCATTTTGGCCTCTTTGGTCATTTTGGCCTATTTGGTCATTTTGGCCTTTTTGGTCATTTTGGCCTTTTTGGTCATTTTGATCTTTTTGGTCATTTTGGCCTATTTGGTCATTTTGGCCTATATGGTCATTTTGGCCTCTTTTGTCATTTTGGCCTCTTTGATCATTTTGACCTTTTTGGTCATTTTGGCCTATTTGGTCATTTTGGCCTATTTGGTCATTTTGGCCTCTTTGGTCATTTTGGCCTATTTGGTCATTTTGGCCTATATGGTCATTTTGGCCTCTTTGGTCATTTTGGCTTATTCGGTCATTTTGGCCTTTTTGGTCATTTTGGCCTCTTTGGTCATTTTGGCCTCTTTGGTCATTTTGGCCTATTTGGTCATTTTGGCCTATTTGGTCATTTTGGCCTCTTTGGTCATTTTGGCCTCTTTGGTCATTTTGGCCTATTTGGTCATTTTGGCCTATTTGGTCATTTTGGCCTCTTTGGTCATTTTGGCCTATTTGGTCATTTTGGCCTTTGGTCATTTTGGCCTATTTGGTCATTTTGGCCTATTTGGTCATTTTGGCCTTTTTGGTCATTTTGGCCTCTTTGGTCATTTTGACCATTTAGACCATTTTGGCCTTTTTGGTCAAGTTTTGTAATTTATTTTGTTGACAGATAGACGGGGGATAGTATATATAATTAGCGATATAAAATGAAGTGAATCTTCCGTGGGCAAATACATAAAAACATTGTAATATAATATAACCTGTAGCACTTGCTCTTTAAACAAGAAACACACACTAGAGGTTAACCCGCGGCGTAGCCGCGGGGTAAACTCTAGTCAATTCAAATATTTCAGTTCAAATATTATACAACGCCTAAATAATATACAGACCGTTTTTGTAAGAATAGGTTAGGAAATTGCTTAACGAATATCCATAAAAATATTAGTGATTATAGTGATTAAAAATTTCTTCTTACTTATATGTTTCATTCTGAAATCTGGTAGAGCTCAGAAGAAATAAGTATGAAGAACAATATCGATAGTAGCGAGCATAGTTAGATAAAGAAATATATTAATTGTAGTATACTGTTATATTAAGTCCAAACACAAAAATAACCGTCCAATCGCCAAATGTTTATTTTATCGAGGAAAAGTTGCAACTGCAAAATAACACTTGCGTTATTTTTATTTGTTAACAACTATAATTCGAAATCCCGCGTTTTGAACGTTTAGTCAAATAAAAATATCATTGAAAATTACGAAGAAAATGAATAATAAGAATTGTGACACAAAAGGTACATATAGTCGTGCGTATAAGCTTTGCCGATAATCGATTTGCCGACAACCGCGATCCGCGGTCCGCGGTCGTTTTCTTCTTAGTACTACTTAGACAAAGTCCCAGTCCCAGTCCCAGTCCTAATTGTAGGAAGCGGGAGGGGTAATCGTCGGAAAACGTTCTGCGCACGACTTATATTGCGAATGAACAGTAAGTTGTAAGGAAAATACTGTAACTTGTGAATAAAATTTAATAATTCAGCAGTGACTATTGGTTTTGGTAACTTGCGGAGGTAAGCGAACATATTGGAACCTGTATAAGGTAACCATGGATAAATAAATCGATTAAGGGCAGATTTGCAATCACAAAAAATGTTTCATAGAATAAAATACAAGATGGGAACATTAAAAATGACGGTTGCATAAAGAAAACCGTTGAATTGTTTCACTTTAAAATTTAACTTTTATCTGATGAGTGCAAAATTGACCCTTTATTTAATTTTTTTACTACTTTTTTCATTGCTAGTTATTTTATTTAATATATTTTTACGTTTCAACAAGGTATTCAAACATGAATATCATTTATTTAAAGTTCATTCATTTTGCATATTTAATTGTTAATAGGTTAGTACCTCTTAACTATATAATTATTAAATAATTGATGTCACGTTATAACCTCGCGCTATTTTGCCGTGAAGCACTTACCGCTAGAATTTTATTTTTCTTTGTCTAAAGTCCACACACTAATTCTAAACTATGTAAAAAATGATGTATAATTATAACGACTGTCTTGTCTGGAGCATCTCACAGATAAGTGAATACTAGAGTCAGTGTATAAGGCCGCACTAACAACAGTTGACGTCTCAATAATCATCACATTATACAAAATCGGATATTACGCAGCATATCCAAGATAATCCCGAGGGCCCATAAAGTATGAATGTTCTTTAACATAAACTTATTTATTTGAAGCTATGTCACAAGTTAGAGTTACATTTTTTAGAATTTTACAATTACAGTGATACAAAACATGGACTAGTTTCAACATTAACATTCAGACCCAGCTTTCTGTAAGTGTATTTTGGTAGTTAGCACTCAAAACTTTAATATTTCATAATGCACGTAGTAATTTTCGTGTACATAGGTGTACGCGGTACATATTAATAGGTTCTAGTCTAGGTTTCGAATTACAGAGCTTTTAGTGAGATTATATTTTACAAGATTATTCAAACTCGTATGGTTTTGAACAAAGTTTCTATTCTGTATACTTTTTTTTATTACATTAATTCAGCAGACAGGCAACGGCCCACTTGATGGAAAGCGGTTACCATCGCGTATGGACATTTGCAACACCAAAGGTGCTAAAAATGCGTTGCTGCTCTCTTAAGGGAGACTGGAACCTGGCCACTAATGCCGGAACACAACTTACGGTTGTTATGGCGGCATACTCTACACCAGCGATGGTTGGCATCCAGTCGGCCAAAGACCCTACCACCTGGCTGTGGGTTGTTTTGTCGACTCTTACGACAGGTCGCCCGGTGTAGTCATGTGAAAGGATCGCCTGAGGAACCGCGGCAACCTTCGTAGCATAGCAGACAAACTGAAAGAAAGTTGCTTACACAAGTAGTGATGAGTAGTACACGTGTAAGTCAGTAAATTTGTTCCTTACAAAATTCATTTATAAAATTTATACTGATACGGCTCATAAATTGTAAATGTATGACTTTAAAATTTTTGTCTCGCGCCTCAAACGTAAGAGGAATGACGGAACCGAGGCTTATGACAAAAAGGGACAACATGACATGTGATTGTACGATTGCTAGTAAAATGAGGTGACCAAGGCCACATCCGATTCGTAACGAACATTTCTAAAGTAGAGGTTTTGAACAGGACAAATGAGGAAATGACGCTCACCGCCTCACCGCTTCATATACTGCCGCGGTACAAACCGTACAAATCTCCTCGCCTCATTTGACGTGGTATATTGTACTGGTTCAGTACAAAATGTCATGTTAACCTTACAAACTCATTTTATAACCATGTCCTACCCAACGCGGGTTCACGCGGGTAACAAAAGACTCGCCATGCTGCCTCCGCCAGATTCCTGGGGAAGAGGTAGATCTAAGATATGCTAGCTTAAAATCTTAAACGATCACATGCGTGCCAATATTTTTTTAACGCGAACCTGGCTAACCCGTAGATGGACCAGCTCATGGAGAGTGGTTACTGCCGCCTATAGACTTTTGTAACACCAGGTACAAAGCCAACGCGTTGCCAGCCTTTAGGATGTAATGAAAAGGATGGGATAGGGGGATGATATCAAGGAGTCAGACAGACAGGGATGCGTTATGGAAAGGGAAGGGGATAATAAAAATATGCAAGGGGACTTCAGGTTCCGAAGCGGACACTTCGAATGTAACTCGAAATTAACGAAAGAGCCTAAATTAGTTTATTTTGAATAAGCAACTAGATATATGGTGATACAAATCCACACATTTACAACTATAAATCTTTAAAAATTTGCTTAAGTAGATTTCACCATGAATGCCTGTGATTGATGGAGCCCCGAAAGCGGTCGCGATCCCGTGAACTATGAATAATTATGCCTATCGATAACTTTCTCTAATAATCACCAGTGCAAAAACCTCAAACAATAAATCAGTATTAACGAGCAAATTGTTGCTACAGGCATTCTTTTGACCGACGTGTGAATAATCGTTAACATCTGTACATTGCAGAAATATAAATGCCATTATAAACTTTTAAATATTGTATTTGGTAAGTAAATACGACTGCTATTTAATTTCATAAATATTAACACTAGGATTTTGTTTTAAAAAAAATTGTGGACTAGACAATTTTTTTACGTTATATCCGCGTAGAAAATCTTGAAGGTTTTCTTCGCGGCTTCGTTGAGCTGTATACTTCGAATCTTGAGCTTGATCTGTATACACCAACTCATTTCCAGAATAAAATATATTCTAATTTTCTCTGTATCATTTAAAATAGGCATATAGAGATCAATTTTTAAGATTATAGGGTCTTTCCACTGCACTCGCGTTAACTTTAGACGCATTTATTTCGTGCCCGATATCGAAAATAGAGCCAAATTTCACAATAAACAGTATTTTGGATTTGGGAATGCTCACAAGGCAGTGACGGAACGAACAAACAGCCAGACATAGTCACTTTCACATTTATATATTAGTATTATGCAAAATAAATCCTATACGATAAAGTAGAAATTTGAAAAAGTATTTGTATCCTATTTTTCAATCGTCGGATAAAAATTATCAGTGGAATAAATTATAACCTGAGTGAATTCAAAGGCGAAACCATTCAACTGTTTTACAGATGCAAGTGACCTTTTTAACTTATCCACGTCACACTTTGTTTGTTCTATAAATAACCTACTAACTTACTGAGTAGTTCGTACTATATGTTACGTATACCATCGCCATTATCATCTCAACTCATTCCTGGGGTTGGTGGGAAGAGATCGCTTTTTAGCGTTAAGACGGGCGGTCTTTGTACATAATTATAGTAGAATTATTTTCTCCGTGCAGTTTGGGTCATAAATAATCGGAGCAGTGAAGCGAGTATTTAGCTCTCTCTTCCACTCACGGGCTTTATGGGCAGGCATAGTGTTACGCATTATTGTTGTCTATAAGCGTTATCGATATTGTATTTAGTTTTGTCATTTTGTGGGTTAGTGATATACCTAAATGAAAGAAAAAAATAGATAAAACAACGTATTTATTGAAATAAGAATAATAATGATATAAAATAAATTATTAATTAGGTATCTGTGTATTAAAAAAACTATAAGTACAAAAGTTTAGAATTTAACAAGTTACATTAAAAATAAATATAAATACTTACATCTAAGTTTAAAATTAACAGCAAAACATTATTATCTTATGATTTTTATAAGAATGATAATGGCGTTGCGCCCGCGCAACATGCTCACCGCCCTAGCTGGGCTGAGGCCGAGTTTGATTTATGACCCAAACTGCACGGAGAAAATAATTCTACTGTAGATATAATTTTAGTCTTGTTAATTCTTGTATTGGTGTATAATAAAGTGTTATCTATATATCTTTTATCTGGTGATTGAATCGGCCCTTAGAGACATTAAAGAGCTTAACGTTAACACATCTCATTAGTCTACTGTTGTTACGTATATAATAATCATGCGTATGTGTACAGTCGAGAACTAAATCAACATAAACAACGACCGAGTGAAATTAAACCGGATGACCGAAAAGAAATCGATACCAGCTAGTGTTGTGGTTTCTGGCAATTTCGAAAGCTGATGTCTTACTTTGAACTATATTATGACACTGGAAATAAATATATATATTTTTTATCGACACTGTTTGCGCATTTATTTTATTGCGCGAAAGCGACAATCGTTTAAATTACTTCATTATTTACAAGTAATAATTGTATGTGCTACAATAAAAATTTGAAGTATCAATACAGCTGCTGTGTGACGTAATGTAGAAGGAAAGTATCAGCAATTCTTAAATTATTATGTGAATAAATGGTGGGAAAATGTTTTTAATAATACAACTTATCTTTTGTAACAGCATGTACAAATATATTCATAATAAATAATGTGTAAATATGAAAAATATATGTGTATGGATTATTTGATACGAGACTTATGTAGTACTTTTAATTATGTAATTTTGTTATATACAATAAGCAATACTTCTGAATTGCAATTTCATTTGTAATTTATCTATACGGCAGCCGTAGTTTATAACAAGAGATGACTTTCGACAAAATGAACCGTACAATTGGTAAAATTGACACCTGTAGAGGACGTTCCCTCTAATGGTCGTGAGCGTTCGAAAGTTGTTTTTTTTTTATTTTCGTCGAATCTCATCATTAGGATCAAATGGCAATTCACAACTTTAGTTTTTTCTTTCTTGGTCAACCATATCAACTACGAGTTCTTAACAAGTCACAAGTTAGGTAGAACGAAATTAGTTAACGGTCAATAGATTACTTTGCAGACTCTTTACAAAGAAATGATCACAGATTGCCTGGTTGTGTCGGCGATATAAAGTATTAATAGAAAGTAGAAAAATAACGACAGTGTAACAAGATATATACACGATAGAAATCACTTTATTATTCACCACATATACGTTGAATCAAAAGTTTACAGTGGTCACATTAAGCAGTTCAAGCAGTAACAAAGGGCGGCCTTATCGCTTTAGAGGGCGATCTCTTCCATACAACCCGGGCTATGGATTTTACAGACAGAATCGTAAGTTCATGATGGTGGCGTGCACATTAAATACATAAATAGGATAAATAAATATTACACACAATATACCTCATATAATTAAACAACATTACATATGAATATTGTATATAATATGTAGACAATCGTTGGAAAGTTATTGTCAAGAGTGATATGTTGTCAACATCACGCTGGCGGAGCGTCGTGTCTATGGAAGCGAGGTTGGCCGTATGAGGAAGCGACCTCTTTTTGGGAACGGTAGCCAGCGCTATATTCACCTTAATCAAAGTGAATTGATCAGTTTTATTAGCAAGAGTGATAATTGTTATTTAAGCAAGAGAAACATTATGTTGTTGGATTAAAAAAAGTTGTTGAAGAACACAAAAGATGTTAATTTCATAAATATACCCACATATTCATGCCATGCCATGAAGAATTCTGATGAATGGAGCCTTCCTTATCTTATACGGCTCCGACGAGCTTACATATACAAAATAAACATGTGTTATAGCAAACAACAATATCAATAACAAATAATACAACAAGTATCGTTTTCTTTTGATTGTTTTGCTGTCCCTATACATATAAACGTCTGAAGTTATGTCATTTTACAGAACTTGAACAAAATTACAGATAAACATCGTTCTAATATAACCGCAGAAACGCTCACATTCATGTACGCTCGTGCGGTCATAATTAAATCTGATTTTGTTGCAACGTGACGTAACCCGGCGAAAGCTTTTGGACATTCTGTGGGCGTCACCTGTTTGTATAATAAAAAATAATATAATACAAGCTTTCGTGTGACAATCATAAGTTATACGCTTAAGGTTGCTGCCACAACCAAGAGCAGATTAGACGCGCTATCTACATGGTATTTGAGTTTAACATGGAATAAGGATAGTGGGAATGTTACTCGCCCAATAAAAAACGAAACTTTAACAAGCTCCTAAATTCTGTACGGCTAGGCTTCTGGAGTACTATGTCGCTACTTTGATATTTTTTTATAGTTTTATCACTTAGCATACATTCTTGGATCAAATCAGGCTAATGTTAGACTTAGGAATTAACAATCTCATTTTAGTCACTGTATTTTTCTGACACAAGATTCTTCTGACTACAGTTCCACTGATAAAATAAATTATTAAAGACTTTCTGCCTTGTAGTTCTGTGGCTAAAAGGCTTTAACAAGATCATTACAACATTGAGTAGTTTTTGAGGTGTTGAGTAATTTTATTTTAAACCTTAATTTTAAGTTTTCTCATCCAAAAAACATAACAACAGACATAATGAACCATCTCTGCACATACGTTAACACTTGGCATATTTTCGCTATTATTCAAGATAAATAAAGTTTTTAATTCAGTAAATGTATTCGCCTACAAGTCTGGAAACTCCTATAACTTGCTAAACGTAATTATAGACGTAATTCATATAGATTTTAAGACTTGGTTACTGCCAAGTTTTAACAACTATATATGGATATTTTTATAAGGAACAAAATACCTAAATACATTTGTGATCAGTTAATCTACATTTAAATGTATATAACAGCCTATAAAAAGGTTGTCCTCGCCCATGTGTTCAGGGCTTAAGTTTACCACACATGCATACAAAGTGAGTGATTAAAATGGCGAACATGATGGGTTTTATTATTATAAAATAGGGTCCCGATTACGAAAATTTATTGCCTCAACTTTCGTAAGATTTACAAAGCGAGCGTATCTTAAACATAATATACCTGAAAATGAAGAATAATTTTAGAAAACATTGAAGCAAAATTGAGTTTAGATGTTCTAAGAGATTTTCTTGTTTCACTTGACTCGGAATTAATGTCATTTCTTTTAGGTAAATTCTTAAAGGTATCTTCGTGTTTACTCGCAAACATTGCTTCTTTAAGGTTCCGTAGACATTTCTACCTAATCGGAACCCTTATAAATTCATCACGATCGTCCAACCGCATGTCTTACGAATGTCACCATCATCATTATTTTATTATGTCACAGAGGAGTTTCTATTGAGTGTATTCGATTATTAGTATTTTCTTGAGGTTCATAAGCCATGTTACAAAAACCAATGCGCGTTCGTTACGTCTATGAAACGTTTTATTATGCGTAGACTAACACGCATTTGATGATTATTAATTTTTTTAAATTAATTGTACAGTAAAAATGTATGTAATCGTATAGACGAAAATTCTGTATATTTTTAACATAATTTCAGAATCTAAGACGTACTCCTAAATATGTGTATACAGGAAATTTAAAATACAGATATAGCGTTATGTAAATAATATACTATACGTTTGCTTAGAGACTCTAACAATTAAGGTGATATTCATTATAAAAAAAAAACTAGCGTGTGTCTGTTAATAACAATAAATTAATATATGACAAAGAAATTTTTTGCTCTGCTCAATCGCTTAAACGCTCTTGTATTACCATTGAATATATTGTTACAACTCAGGTCCCGACAAAGACAATAATAATAGCAAAATATAGCTAAATATAAATGTATGATATTTGAAAAACGCGCAAAATTGCATAATTTTTTTTTACGGAAATTATTATATTAATTATTATTAAACTTTTACACAATAATACCTTTCAAAATACATAAGTTATTACAATAAATGTATGTATAAGCATGATTATATAGAGCTAAACAGACATTGACATTGTTCAGACATTGGTGGACAAGTAGTGTTTTGTGAGCAAATTTCTAAATGTTTGAAAGTATTTGTCCTCTATGACAGCAAGAGACAGCATACTCCAAGTTTGACAGCCTGCACTGTAGAAGAATTATCATGATAGAATGAAGTGTGTGCAGGGGTGACAAGTTTTCGGTACGTAATTTTAAGCTTATGTTGTTTTTTATAGTTGGAGTATAGTGGACAGGCTGACGGCCCATATGACAGTTTTACCATCCTTATGGTAATTTGCAACACTAGAGGTGTTAACAAAGCGCTGTCAAAGGAATTTTATGGTTTTTAAAAAAAGGCATATTGTTATGGTACGACAAAACCTCAGCTGGTAGTTCAGTCTAAAGTCCCACATTGCGCAAGAGAAACGTTCCCGTCTTATTATTCTAGAATCTAGATTGGTCCTTAAATGTTACCGTAAGTAAGTACAACATAGCATGCATAGGTATTTACTAGTTGCAAGTCACGTTGCAATTAAAACTTATTTATATATAGCCTTAGTTTGTATGGGTTTTAAAATTATTTTTACGAGCTACAGGATTCGAATTAAAATAAATGTCGCTGGAATTACTATAGAGTTTATTAGATCTGTTCAAATACGTATAAAACAAATACATATAAAATTTGATGCAAACAGTTCACACTGTATAAACTGCACAATTCAATTACACGCGAAAAGTCCGTCACTATGTCGCTAATCGAAAGTACTACACACGTCTTGCTAGTACCTATCGTAATCGTCGCTTGACTGCCCCACCACTCTGTTCGATAACAATAAGGATAAGTCCGACACTAATGACGACATTAAAACAAGTTTCTTAATTACAAATTCTAAACACAAAGTAACCAAAAACCTAAATCCGAGAAGGGAATAAACTGCGTTTTACGACAGCCAGATGTGCGTTCTTTGTCGGTATGTAACATTATAAACAACTTATACTAAGCTTCTAGAGATTTCGCGTAAGACCTCAGGCGTAAACTAATCAGTATAATAATTTCAGCACCTTTTGTAACATCATGTGACGCTAGCCTACGTTACGGTTAATTGTCACGAATTTGTCTCAAAATTAGCGTACTACGTCTTGCGAGTTAGTAGAGCGCGTCGTTTTGGACACAACTAAAAAGAGCCGGGCCTCTTGCGGCAGTTGTCAATCAAGCGAGATGTGTACCTTTTATTTTTAACTTTTTCTCGGTTAGGCGTAAAAGTATTCTGTATTGTATATACACTTTCCCGTAAATAAGTTGGAAAGTCGGCGATATTGTGCCGAATCATGAATTATTGTCGCCCCCGAATGAAGAACATCCAATTTACAATATCATTCGCACAAAAAGTATCATTACTGTTCGCAATATATACGTAGATAGTAAGTAGTACTGTGTTTGGGTCTGTCAATTTAATTCAATTAGTAAACCCATTATTATAATTCATTAAAAATATGAACTTCTTGTGATGTTAATTATCATTATACTTATAAAAACAATGTTTCGTGCAAATAATGCAGTCACGTCAAATAATAGAATATTACAAACATATATTAAATGGGTAGCTTATTTTATGTGTTTATATTATTGTGTGTTTATAATATATTGTTACGAGTTACGGGACTAGAATTAAAATGCCGTTGGAATTACTATATAATTTATTAGAACTATACAAACACGTATAGCACAGGCACAGATATAACACGCGCAAAGTGCGTCACTAAATAGATCACCGAATGTAGTACACACGTCTTGCTCCGCTAGTGGTTATCGCTTGACTGCCTCACCCCTCCGTTGGGGCATTGCTTTATACTGTACAAATACATTATGTCCGTAGACTGAATTTCTAAGAATAACACCTGGCTAATAACCACCATAAGGATTGCAATACACAATGGGCTATTTTTCCAATCACAAATTTTAAACACAAAGTAAACAAAACAGTTTCAATGTTATTAGCTCAAACGACGCCGGCGGGTAATAAATGTGCTTTGTTTATAAATATGCAGGTGGCCCAAATTGTAACGATATGGGTAATCATCTATACATTCTTCGTTTCTGCTTACAGATTCTCTTATCGTAAGTAATAACGTAAATGTTAAGGGTAACTTAAGCCAAAAATATTATTTTAATATAACATTCGCGTGTTACAAAGGGGTTCGCTAGACCAAGCCTGGGGTGTGGCGGTAGGAACAGTCGATGCCATGTCGTAAATAGGTTACTGTCGTTTGTCGTGTCATGTCGTCTGTTGTGTAATATTGAAACAAAAGTCCACTACTCGAAACATTATGCGGCACAATTTCAAATATAATATACTACTATTCCCGTATAAACTCGTATCTGATATATCACGAAAATTAGTAACGAAGATTAGTAACTTTAAAATTATAAAGCAGTTCTTCTTACTTTTCAGTGCTTTTTAAAGGTAGATATTCTTCTTAGGGTCTTGGGGATGGGTTCCATGAGTTAACTAATGGAATGAATGAATGTCTTTGATTTCCGATGCTCAAATATACTTAATACCCGGCCACAAGACCTCCAAATGAGATAGTTTAGTTGGTAGACCCAAATAATATGTAATCGGTACTTCAATTTTCGCCTACTGCTACTCCTGAGTATGGCTCCAAGATAGTAAGGTATAAATGTCAGATTATATCTCAAGTAGCAGTTTGCTGCGACATCTAAGTTGAGTTTCTAGATATTAATTGTATCTTGCTATCCATTCGTTTACTTCACCAATGGTAGCTTTTTTTTAATAACGACAGGCCAAAACACACATTGCAAATTCCCAAGCTAAGCAAGTTACGTTTGTGTTACGGGTAATAAATGTACACTCGGACCACTCTGGTTAGTAAATAACATAAAGTTCATTTCCGAAAATTACCATGCCAGGACTCGAACCCGGAGCCTCTGCGTTCCAACGACTTCGACCGGCTGACTTAGCCCAAACACAGATGCCATCAAAGGCAAATTGTCATTAGGTTATGTCAAACTTTAGCCAGTAGTGGCAAATGAATGAACAGTAAGATATATGAACCGACTATCAATGTAAGAGAACTAAACTCGGAACAGCTCACATATTATGTGTATTCGCGGTCTGGCTACATCTATAAATTTTAAGAAATATTTGTTTTGTAACTTAGAATGATGATAGTTTTTTGTTGTAAAATTAGGCAACATTCTAATTAAACAGCAATTAATTTACACATACTAATTCAGTAATAAAAATATTTCAAGCATAAATATTGTTTTCCGTATTTTAGTTGAATATTTAAATAACAATATTAAATCGTCGTTTTTAATGTTTGTAAGTATGACATAAAAATCATAACATACGTTATATCTATATATCGAGTGTTTTATAACATATAGGCGTCGTATACGCAAAAATGCCATTTTTTTGTTGTTTACTAAAATCTGTGAATGTTACAATTTTGAAATTCTTACCAGTATGCAAATGTACCTATAAAGAAGGTTATTGCAAATTTCAGGCTTATACAATCAACTAGTATTGTTTTAATAACAATTTTGTACCTTGTGTAAAACTGCACTTTTGTCTGTACACCCATTTGTTATAAAGCTCTCGATATTATAAGATTAGTACTTTAATTTACTATTCTAGATAATGTATTAAATATTTTCAAATTCATTTAAAATCTAATTATCTGAGTTTAGGACACATACTTAGTATAAATTATAATTACGTAGTTAATATAGGTGACATCTGCGACTTGGTGACATATGTTTTATTTCTTTTTAGTCTTACTACCTAGGTTGTAAGTTTAATGTTAGATGTT
Source organism: Dendrolimus punctatus (assembly GCA_012273795.1). NCBI lineage: Eukaryota > Metazoa > Arthropoda > Insecta > Lepidoptera > Lasiocampidae > Dendrolimus > Dendrolimus punctatus. Next base: position 15,190,194 of record CM022538.1, read on the forward strand.
TAGCACTAAGATGCATCATTTTCTTTTATGAACTAATTACGTTTATTATTTGAACTGCACGTTGTTAAATAACCTTCCAGCTTATAACTAACATATAAAGTTCCAACTACTCAAAAAGGAAAAATTATTTCGGTACTATATTAAAGTGTGCAACGCACATCTTGTTCGTTGAGGCAAGTCCAGATTGCTTGAACGTGGCAAATGCTAATTTAAAATGCATACCACAGAATAAGGTAAAGAACATGTTGTCCAACAGTTTAGCTCTGTACATAAAATATCAGTAGAAAAGGGGAAACCTGTTTACCTAAAATAAATGGCAATGTGAAAATAAAGGCGTCTTACTACATTTGGAGACAAACTCTTGTTTTAACGAAACTCGTTTAAACTATGTATTATATTCCGCTGAATATCACGAAGAAGCACTTTATTGGCCAAAGGCATTTAGTACCGAACCTTAATCAAACAATGTTTCGACTTGTCTATACTAGACACCGACGTTTGCAATTCCTCGTCAAAATAGAATATTCAAGATACATGTTAACATATGAGCCACTTAAATCCAATATTCTTAATCATCCAGGGTCTTCTTCCTCGTTATTCGTAATGAGGAGGTTGGGGCCTCGAGGTTTTATCTCTTTACCCCGGCTGCAACTCACTGGGTAACCCATTCCTTCACTTCTCCGCATGGCGATGGCTACTCAGCAGCTCTCGTTAGCCAATCTGCGGCTTTCGGTGGCCTTCGCGGGCTTTCCACTGGCTACTTCCGCGGCTTAGTTGGCCATTCATTGGCGTTCGGTGGTCATCTCGGGCTTTATTCATAATACGTAGTGTTGTATGTTCGCTAAATTGGTTTCATAAAAGTATAAACTGTATATATGATCTAGGATAAATGTATAATACATTATTACATGTGTGTATGTATGTAAATATGTACCTACCAATATATAGTGTTTATTTATGTACTTTTATTTTTAATGGCTTCAATTTGATTGTAATTAATGGAGATATTGTCCTGAAATAAATGATTAAATAAAAATTTCTACAATATTTATCAAAATGTCAATTTCACAATAAACAATCAAAAGGTTTGTGATTCATTACATTGCAAAATTATCAAGTATCCCTTGTTCATTTATCGAATGGCTAGGTGCGACAGGATATACAACCAGTCATATTACAAGCCAGTTGCTATTAATATTAATAACATGCTATTGGTATGACACCGAGTCGTGTTGCATGGCCAACAATCTACGGTCATTGTCTCGTATATCACAAGAGTAATAAATTTTTCGTGTTCACTACACTAATTAAGAGAAAAAAAGTATTTTGTAAAGAATTATATAATACTGTGTACTAGGAGTACTAAATATAAACTCATATTTACTACTCTTAATAAACAGAAATTAAATTATCCAAAGTCATAAATTATCCCGAAACCTTTTCACTTTTGAGGAGATTAAACTATAGGTTATTGCGGTATAGATAATCGAAAAGCCGTAATTCTAAAAAAATAAATAAATAGGGGACTGTTACAGTTATTTAGTAGCATAGTTGTTTTTTCATGTTTTTTTTAAGTTAATCATTAATTTTGTTAGGTACCTTCTTCTTTCTGAACTATGCAATCGGCCATTTCCTTAATTGAATAATAATGTTATATTTATTCTGTAATTAGCGCCTGTTTTGTATACAGTAGTTGTCTATAATTTACAATAATTTTGTTACAATATTTAACCTTTGTATAATGTGGTAATTGCGTAGATTATAATTCAAAACTTCTTAATTGTATATAGACGGTATTCATTACATTTTATTTTCATGTTGCCAGACGCGATAGATTTATACTGTGTTTGGTTTATTTTATTTTATTTTATTACATGTAAAACTTTAAGTATAGTATTTTATATAAGTTTATACAGTTAAAATTTTGGAGGGATGGCGAGGTGTTCTAAAAAAATGCTTGTAAAGTGTGACAAGTTAGTGTATGCAATATGTTAAAACCGTAAGGTTCTCTGATTATAAATGTGACCAGTTGGTGTATTACCATAAACCCTTCTAAGTTGTTGCAAGTATTATAGGGCACTTAAAAATTTGCACCTCAGTACAATGATTGGCACCCTTACATTTTATTCAAAACATTAAGAGATCTTTTTTTGTAGCCATACAGTGGTAATAATATTATTTTATGGGCATATTATGTTAGACGTAGTGTACACTAGTCTTAATATCGATTTCGTGTCATTCGTTACGTGCATTCAACACGAACATTAGACGTATCAGAATTCTAGTGTCGACATCGAGTCGTGCAAATACGCTTCAAGTCACGGCGGAAATGGTATAAGTTAAAAGGATTGCCCAATACTCTTAGTGTCGATAGAGAGGAACCCAAAGGTTTCTTAAATATGGCTTTACACGATTTGTGTACAGAGTATAACCAGTGCCAATTATCCATGAATATAAGTAGTAAAATTGAAAGTAATAGAGAAGAAACAAAATTATTAGTATAAAGAAAAAAATAGGATAAACAAATAAAATAGTAATAATTATAATCAAATGTAAACTTGTCCCTAGTTCCCTTCCCAATCCCTATCCCTAAGCATAAATAAAAGCTCTTGTAATATAGTATTGTAACGAATTTTTAGGTGATTTTTAGAATGTAAAATCGAAAATGCTGTTGGAATTGTCACATAGTTAACACCCACACGTAGTTCAGAGTTCTTACAAGTTTAGACGTATACAACAAAATCAAACAGTATGGCAGAAAATAGTTATCACATAAAACGTGCACATTTCGTCGTTATAAGATGCTCGCTTCGAAATTGCACTAGGTCATGCCCTGTTCGCAGTCAGAACATGACTGGCATATTTCCCGCCTGACCAACCCTCATCCATTTGTAAATTATACATGGCATCCTAGCAACATGCCACTCACTGGCTCTTGAAATCGTTAAATTGTCAGCTTAATGGCTTCCAAGAATTCGCAAGAAATATCAACAGAGGAAAGAAGGTTTTATAACTTCTTACGGCGGCGTGAACAAAAAGATTAACGCGAACAATAGATCACTCAAAACCTAACAGGCAACAAGACACTTGCAAAGGATTAGTATCGGTTCGCAACAGTATAATAAAACCAGATAACCATACGGAAGGAAGGACGTAATAAATCGAAAAGAAAAAACTAAATTTACAAAAATACCGGAACAACCTGAAAGTGACGTAAAGGATAATAATAATTAAAAACAGGAATATTGAATATGTAAGTTTTAAATAGCCATATAGCTATTTGTGTTAGTTAACACACGTCTTAGCCATATTGTTTTTTTATTTTTAGCTAACACCAAACGAGGAAGTAGTTATGGCAGCTGGAAACGACAAATTTCACTAAACAATAGAGTAGCGGACAGTGAAATCAACTGAGATGTTTTTATCATCTTACAAAACAACGCTGTCTTTTGTACGAGCATACTACTTTTGACGTCATAAGTAGGTACAAGTAAAAGCAGTCTTTATACTAATTTTTATGTTTGCCATCATAATTTGCGACTTATTGAGTTAAGAGGAAAAATTACCACTCCTTTTATCGTCATTAAAGCGCCAGTGGTAGTGACTTATTCCAATAAGATCGATATAAATAAATTCTATATTATGATAAAGAAACATAATCTTGTCCTGTAAGGGGCATCAGACTCAGCATAATGCTGGTCTTTTAAAACAAACGCTGATCTTCCGCTGAGCTGTTAAGGTACTGTCACGGCAGACATTACATCATTGCAAAGCATTAAGGTAGAATCTTAAATTATATATATACACACACGTTTTGTCGCTTCTTACGACAGGCCCCGGCCACATGAATTTGTATTTTTTCTCCGTTCGTGCACAAAGGGTCTAGAGTAGGCCGCTATAACAATCTTGAGTTGTGTTACGGTATCCGTAGCCAGGTTTTAGTTTGTAAGTCAAGGCTGGCAGCAGATTGACAGCACCTCTGGTATTGCTAATGTCCATAGGCGACGGTAAACACTTTCCATTACAGTTGGGCCGGTAACCAGTCTGGTGTGCTTCAGCAATAAATAAAATAAAAAAATCTAGACAAATATTTAACACATTAATAGGGTTTATTTCATTATCTTCATATTTGATTTGTTTTGAATTTCGAAAGAAATAACGTTTTTCATTCATAATAATATTACAATATTATTACGCAAACTATAGTGCTCTTATTTATAAAAGACTCAAGTTACAAAAGGAAACAACTAATTGCTTTATTCCGGTACTTTTACTTCTAAAGAACTAAATGATTTCTCTCCGCATATGTTCATAATTATTATTGACTCTACGTCTATTCATAATATCGATGGAAAGTTTTAGAAAAATCTAAAAACAAACTAGCTTTCACCGCGTCGCTGCTCGCGTAAACATCGCTCTCCTATCCTGCGGAGCTTTACATATTTTGTGTAATAGCCATTTGTTTTCATGTCTCAATAAATATCAACTTTACTGAAAACTAGCTGTGCCCGCCACTGTACTCGCGCGGGATTCATCTCGATATTTCTTTTCAATGTGTTATAGGTTTCAGAAGATAAGAATATAAGGTCCATCTTACGTTCATTTCTTCTTAAATATAAGGTGGATAAGAAGTGAAATGAAGTAATGAATGGTCCAACTTATATTCATCCCTTCAAATAAAGAGACCTAATAATAAATAATATATCAAAAAGAAATATCTACAGGAAAAATTTAGACGTAATTCTTGTTTTAGTCCATAAAAGCTTCATTGAAATCTGCGGAGTGTTTCGGAGCTTATTAGAAGACAAACTTTGAAATATAGTGGGAGACAAAATTCTGTAAAATCGGCCATATATGATTAGGTATTTTATTTATATACATATATAACAGTATTCGCTTAAATGCCAACATTAATTTTGCAGTAATAGATACCTTAACTAGATATGTTTAATATAAAAGATAAATCTATCAACAAGTTTACTGCCCGTGAATATGGCACAAACATTCCATTTTTACATACAACAATGTATTAGTATTAGGTTACTGAGGTACGAGTAGAGCAAGTAGCAAACAGTGATACTGTCCCATATAAAACTTGGTCACAATCTTACAGTTGAACCGATGCGATTAAACTGAACTCCAAGCGTAAACATTCAATGCTGATATCACATTAGAGTCTGTTATGAATTAGAAATCACTGCTGTATATTTTGTTTTATTAAAATTACTATTATGAATACCTTCGTAATTTTAATTTTACAGTGGCATTAGAATTTTTCGGGCTCTAGCGAATCACTAGTTAACAAGCATTAATCTCTAATATTTTCTGAATTTAAACAGTGGACTATATTACTGTTAAGGTTTCCACACCTAAAGGTAAAGGCAAGCTTATGGTCCCACTTCAGTTCGTCAGGTTCTCTGTCACAAATTATAATCTCATAAACTACTGTAACCATTAATGTAAAATTTGACACACTTGTACAGTTGCACTTGTTTATCTTGTTATGTATTATTTAAGTTAAGGAATAATATGTCTTGAATGTCGTCGAATAGTTGTACAGTTATACATGCCGAAAAGATAATATTTCCACATTAAAATATTAAACCTGCGAAGCATAAATCGTATATACACACTTCATCCAACGTAATGCAGTTTATCAGCAACACGCTGCGAATTTTAACTAAGGTAGATTTAGCTTACTACCGTTTCCCATACTCGTACGTGACAATTATACGAATGCATTGTTATGATCAACACCAAAGTAACTGCTATTGGGGAGAGATCAGAATACATTCTCTGAATAGTAGAGAAATCATTTATATGTTTTAAGTCGTGTGTATTCATATACATAATTTTGTTATCGTAAAATTCAATAAATCCAGACAACTTCCGCTGGTAATGTTATCGTGCATAATTCTAGCCTTGCTGCTAAAACATATAAAGCAGTCTAATTCGGATTGATGCATAAAGTTTATATATAACCGCAGGTCAAAAGGTGATCAGATATGCCGTGAAATCCAGTGCATATCGAGCAAGCATTGCATCATAAAAGACTCCAAGGTTAACCGAGCAAAAGCCAGGACAAAAGCCCCACTTTTTAGAACACTTTCTTTCACTTTCTTTGAGTCTATTCCAAACCTGTATTAGAATTGGAATGAAACTTAGTCGCAAAATATTTAAGACAAAATGTCGCACTGCCTGGTAATATCCATACGCATTCGACATAAATTTAACAGTATAATATCTTAAGCCTTGATTCCCTGTTATTTTCAAACACGAATCTTAGATAAACGAATTAAAAGTAGTAATTACAAAATATAAATTTACTATAATAATCTACTAAAGACCAACATACCCTTACATAAATATCATTTTATACCGTTACAAAGCTACTTAGAGCAAACCAAATAATAGCCGCAAATAGACTGTTGACGACATTAGAAACTTAAAGGACTTCAAAATATGTTTTTATTCATGTTACATTACACTCGACGATAATTGAGAGACACTCAAGGGTTAATACAAATATTAAGCAAGATTTACCTTAAGAAAAAGCAATCATCTTACTTCCTCCTTCACGTGGTTGCCGACACTTGGTTGCATTTAAGTAACGCGAGCTTAGTTCCGAGTTTCTCAGTAATTTGTTAAGATCAAGTTGAATAAAAATAGATGAATCTAGATACGCTCGTGTTTTCTATTTGGCAAGTAAGCCGTGAACTGGTTTTAGAATAGGTGAAAATCAGATATGCCTTGTATCCAACCGGTAACTATCCATTTGTGAAGAGAATCATACACTATACTTTCATTAAGTACCTACTATTGCCCTTCAAAGAAAATAACTAGAATACGATGGATGTTATTCAGACCGGTAATGCTCAAACTTCCTTTAAAGGTATTTGAAGTATGAGAAAAATAAGAAGCGATGTATTATTACTTACATGAGTTTCTCATTTTCTATCACGACTTTGATTTACCTTATAGATAAAACTAACCTCTATATATATGTTAATACAGGTACTTATTTATGTATTCCTCATTCGTATATAAATAGACTCATTAGTTACGGTTCGTTTACTTGATGATAATATACAAACAAATAAAGTAGCTTTATGCTTTTATATATAATATATTACCTACCAATCATCTTTTTATGAAACGTGTTATTCAAAACAAACTCAAATTTCTCTCCAACTTCGAAACACAAACAAAAAACGAATACTGCCTAAATTCGTTTGTCTGGAAAATTATGATCAGCTTTAGCGAAATTAAAATAATAAAATGCCAACACCATTAAAGTCTAAATATTGATCTAAATTAAAAAATAAATACTTCGTGACATTCAAATTTGAAAAATATTCTAATTCAGCCCTAGCGAGGACTTTGATAATATTCTCGACAATTAAGTCATCTTAATAGGATACTATACTATATATTACTAGGTATCAATAACCGTTTAATGGCAGCTACTTATCAAGAACATTACCTTGGCTTAGAGTTATTACATTAAACTTAAATGGTAAAAGGATGAAAGAATAAAATCTTAATTGCTGTTTCAAATCGATATCCGAGGTAATTACTTTACATAAAGATATGGACATAATGATTCTATTGACTGTTTCCATGCCAAGGAATGTAGAAAATAACTATATGACTTTGAACAACAAGCGAGTGAACATATTTATTAACGTTTTACTTGGCAGTTTCATCATTACAGACGTACGTTTGCTTAAAATGAACAATACAGATGTATCTTTTTTATTAAAATAATTAATCAATAATTTCAATCTACTATCGGTTTGCCAGTCATAAAGAGAATAAATGGTTCGATTTCCTGAACTGTAAAATTGTTAGAGTGAAAAGTGTGATAGAATTTTAGTGGAAAATGTATTTAAAAATGTGCATCAGCCCAGTGTTATCATAGTATTTGAGCCGTTAAGTTTTCTAATTGCTATACTAAACAGTTGCTCTTCTTTTCTTCCCTAAACCTTTCTGAGCTTTTCTGTAACAAATATCACTAACAAAACGATAAAAATAGTTTTATGTAGAAACCAATTATAATCATTAGAAACTAGCTAACGGAAATACAATATCCAAATTTGTATCTCCAATTTTGGTGATTACATATATTTTAGAAAACTACGTGGGATTTCCTTGATTAAATCAATTAAAAAGTATGCTGAAGAACCAAATCGAGGTCTACAAAACAAAGATTATGACATCATTGTTCTAGATTATAATCTCAACTTGCCGCGTGATCGGCCGATGGACTTGGTAGCAAATACCATTAGATGACCGACAGATTGTACGATCGGATTTGAGATATCGCTTAAGTGGATGGATTGTATAACAATTAGTTACAAAATCTATTGTTGAATCTTTATTTACATGGTTAATATAAGAATCATTACGTTTCAATGTTTTAGAATATCATCTTCAAATTCCAAAATGGTTTTGATTTATGTCATTGGAAAATAAAATCTGATCCTGTATTCAACGTAAGGTAAGGCTGATAATATGGTTATAATCTTAAATAAGCCTATTCTCTACTGAGAGACATAATTGTAAGCCTGTTAGTGTCAAAACTAACCAAAATGTTTCAAATCTACATTCAGAAGAATCTATAGCACGAAACTTACTTTTGAATTAAAGGTAACAAAACTTTATTATCCTAAAATTATATTTTTTAAATTCGTAAGCAGCATCATGCTTATTCTTTTATTACAATAGTAAAAGAAAGCTGGTTTATCAACTGGACTTTAGTTGTCCTTCTTGTACTTTATCCAAAGATTGTCTGGAAGAAATCGCAATGAGCGATAAGACCGCGTCTTGTACTTAATATTTATAGATAAAATAAATAGCTTAGCAAATTCCGCTTTTTTTATTAGTCTTGACTTTATGTTGTTGGTCCGAAGACCTCACAACTTAACCGGGGTTTTCGGGGCGAGCACGGGGGCAACTTGCTCGAGGGAGCTCCCTAGGGAGTTTTACCTCGGCTGGGCTGTTACCATGAGAGGGGACTGAATCTGATGATGCCCACCATAGGGCGAGTAAATTCCGCTTGTGTTATGGGTAACAATGGTACAACGGACTACTCTGGGGCTGTATCCAGACCATAGTAAATATAGGAAAATTTGTTCACGAAATTATGATGCCAGTAACAGAACCCGTAGCCTGTGTAACATAGTGAGGCCGGCCGGCAAGGGCTTAGCCCGCTTAACCAGAGGCCGTCATATTATATTCATTTTCTTGATCTTATGCAGCTGTTTTGTACATGCTTATGCTATTATAAAAGAAACTAATAAACACGGTTAGGCTATTCGAAATCTCGAAAGATGACAATGACATCATTGCTACATCAATTTTAGCCAGGAAATGATTAAAATTTTGGAGCAAGCTATTATTTTAATACTGCCTGCTAGTGATTGCAATGTATAAATTTTTATTCATAATATCGTGTTTGCGTGACCGAGAATATGTATCTATTGTTCTAATAATAGAGTACACAATGTCTTGCAAATGCAATTACACTAATTACTGCTATTATATTCACACCTTTTTAAGTTACAAAGGTAATTAAGGGTTAATATGTACGTAAATATCGGTCCAGCTTTCCCCTTTTTTTTGTCAGCGCTGGGAGAATGCATTCGCGCATATCCTCAGGTCCCAGAGAAGACCACCAAGGGATATGTGGGACTCCCGGCTGCCGGTGTTTCACACAAGCTTCATATTAGAGCTTGCAAGCACTGACCGCCAGCCCACTTACTAATACTTCCAGCCCAAGGTCCTTCCACATTATGATGGGACTCCATAGGACCGTACGTAACCATGGATATAACTTCCGTGGCATCTCGATGCAAGCCGGCCCTTATTGGGTATATATAAAAGCTAACCTAAGTAATTAAATAAGGTAAATGCAGTAACATATTTTGAGAATATTAAAAAACCTCATCTTTAAAAGTCGAAGCAATAAAAACGGGTCGATAAGTAAGGCTGCAGAGAAAATAATATTGTGATAAACAAGGTGGATAAATCATATGTTCCGGATGCATCCCAATAAGGCAATCAGAGCTACTTACTATTACTGGACGAATGCCTTACGCACCTGGCATCAGAATGTAGCCTGCTATATGGCGAGATGACTTGGATATTTACGCGAAATAAAACTTGATTTCAATTATGTATCTGACAATTATCTATCTAACGGATACAGAATACAATTTCCTGGGGCCGGACGATCTGTCGTAAGAGGCGACAAAACAGCCCACAGCCAGGTGGTAGGGTATTTGTCAGTCTGGATGGCTACCACCTCTGGTACAGAGTATGCCGCTATAAAAAACTTGAGTTGTATTCTTACATTAGTGGCCGGGTTCCAGTACCATCTACGAGTCCTCAATACCGTACCCCCACGTCACGCTTATATCGGGATTTCCAAGTTACACACATTAATAATCTCGACGTTTCCATTACCTTGTTGTCCTTTGACAGCAGCATTGTAAATATTTCTATATATTGATAATAAATGCTTTTGAATTTGAAACCTCGTTGTTGGAACGAGAGATAAGAACCTCAACCACTAAGCTACCACATCCTAGTAGGTACATGAAAGAGCCCAATTTGAAATAAAGCGTGTAGGAGGGAAGGAATGTATCTAAAAGTTTATGCTAGGCTGCCATTTGCGAGGTCGTACGCAGGCTAACATGCAAATGACGTAAGCACTAGATTTCGTCATGCAACTGCAAATGCCAAATTTTAAAATAACATTACATTGACTTTTTTAACATATCGTTGTTGATTGAACCCTATTATGAGAAACTAAATTTAGGATTTTTTGCGAAATACAAGACGACCACTGCCAGATCATGTCGTTTATTTATTAACCATATATTTTCTACAAAGCAATATTTTTGGTGTTTTGTTTTTGTGATTTTAGATGAGTTTTAAAATCAATAAATTTTGACTTTTTGGTTTGCACAAAATCTCACCTATTTAGCATAAATTAAATACCTATATTTGGCTATGACGGTCATCGCCTGATGTCTGAGTTATTCTTATCAAATACATGCCCCATTAGCTTTATCCACAAAGCATATAAAACTATTATTTAAAAAGCAAAAGGATAATATCATTATATTAAACTAAAAATATCAATGATATGATACGGAATAAGGGAACGTTGTGGATTGCAAGAAGTAATAAACAAGAGATGACAAAGGAATGTTAAGGTGGTTTGAGCATGTAGAGAGGATGGATGAAAATAGAATCACAAAACAAGTGTATGACAGTACTGTGAATGGTAGAGTTGATACCGGTAGACCACGACGTAAACATCATAATTAAATAACAGAAGTGTTAAAACGAGGTCGGGTAAAAAGCATTTTAAATAAACGTGAATGTATAAAGATGTTAATGAAAGTAGATGAAGCGAAAGTTCTTGGTCAGGATCATCTAAAGTGGAGATCTATAGTCTCTGCATGCCCCCATCGGAAACAGGCGTGATAATATGGTATGTATGTAAAAATGTCATACAATTATATCGCATGTCTAATATTAAGCTTCAGATAGGTCTGATTAACATGACATCTATTTTTAAATCCCGCACAAGATAATATAATATATACTTCACCTGTACGTCGCGAACTATAGATAAACTCGGTTATTTTCGAGGAAATTAAAAAATGAACATGTTTCGGTGGTACATAAAGAACATATCATAGTTTGTTTTAATTAAGGATAAAGGTCTACCGGGGCTGGTTCGCATACTGTTCTACGTTTGCCGAGACATGGATTTTACTTGAAAGCGTCGAAAACGGACGCTTTTGGTGAATACCTTAGTGGAACTGATAGGTATCCTAGATATACCGGTACGTGCTACATTTAGCATAAAGTTCTGTTTTCTTTTGATACCAACATGTTTTATTTTTCTTTCTTAATATTCGTAATATTAATCTACGAAAGCGAAGAACTTAAGACCCCAGATGTCGCCGGTCTCCATCGGTCATCGGACTGCGACAGACGATTACGATGAATTCGACGACAAATGAAAGAATTACATAATTTATAGTGTACAATAATGTGTTACCATTCTCACATTCATCTAACCCCTGTTTTCAAAAAATGTAACAATAGCAATTTAGCAAGGATATGAATGTACACTAATATTTCTTATCATAACACGGTCATAAGTATGTAATAACAGGTTTTTTCTACCCGTTATTTGAGTCTCATTGACTTCCTTTTGTTCGTCTTGGTCCTGTGCACATTGTGTGGTCATATACTGTTTTGTGCGATTTCTTTTTTGTAACTCTACTCTTAACGACTCGATCAACTTGATTTATTGATCATTATGAAACAATATCTAATCCATAAATCAGGTTGGTGAAGTGTCCTTTAGTTTATTAGTTGTACTTTAGATATTAAATCTAACAACAAAAGCACACATATGATTGCTGAATGTAATCCATATAAAGTCGAATGACGGTTTGAAAAATCTGTTTAATAACAGAGTGTAACACTGTTTTCTAAGACAGACAAGTGAATTAAGACCCAGTATCTATCATGGTGGAGATAGAAGGAGAGTTGAGTTGACAACAATTTAGTGACTGGGCTATATATACACCATGTTGTTGTACAGAAACGTTTCTTTGCTATAATACAGCGCTACGTGCGTTGAACGAGCAGAGGTGGTCGAGCTCTCGGAAAGGAGTACTCGGTGAGCAGTGCATAACAGCAGTTTAGTCCTTTACCACACATCAACTTTTGTTTCCGCCGCTGTGTAATAAGCTTTGTGACACGTAAGCAAAAGACAAAGAGGAACACGGGAATAGTTTAACCACTTGAAGAATATACTACAAGCCCTATGGGCGCACCAACAAAGATAAACCCTCTTTGCTTAAACTATATTATCTACAAATAAACGGCAGGACATTGTTCAATAAAGAAATCCCTTTGGTTGTTTACGACACATAACATTTTGTCATCTATATCCGCTTAGGTCGATTTGTTAAAATAAAACAAGTCATACTCAATCAAACATCATAAGAACAAGTTGACAGAAAATAATGAATACCAAAACCAGCATAATAATACAATTATCGTGGTAATTACATCCCATACGTAAGCCTAAACAAAATGGACACTTTCTAAATGCAGCCCGCATTTCCGTCGCGACACGCTCATTGCTCTTTGTTGACATCAGCAACTAACACATCAACATTAACTAAAACAACATGAGTGTATGGGGCCTCCCCGAGAACGCGACCCATACTCTCGTTCTTTGAACTCTTCCCGCAATAGTGTGAAGTGGCAATATATTGAGGGCTTCATAACAAATGGGGAAATACGCAAAAACGCCATTTTTTTGTTGTTTACTAAAAATCTATGCATGTTACAATTTAGAAAGTCTTACTAGTATGCAAGCGTACCAAAAAAATAGGTTATTTCAAATTTCAGCCTTATACAATCAACTAGTTTTGTTTAATTCAAGATTTTGACCCTTGTGTAAACTGCACTTTTGTCTTTACGCCCATTTGTTATGAAGCCTCGATATGTTTCATAAAGGATGAAGGGTTTATAATGGACACTAGTGTAACGATTAAAAATTAAAGCGTTTGTGTGCATTCTTTAATCGCAGCAGTAGTCTTACAAACTACTAAAAGACAAATTCAAAATTCCTTTTTTCATTAAGTAGCTCGTTTGTTGAGAAATGTTGAAACGCAATAAGCTTTCTCCCGCATGTTCACCCTCATAAACTCCTTTTAAATAAAGGGTTCGGTAATCGAGAAACCGGATAATCTTATCTGAAATACATATTTTTTTTTTATTGCAGGTCAGCAGACAGGCAGACGGCCCACTCGATGGAGAGCGGTACCATCGCCTATGGACATTTGCAACACCAAAGATGCTACAAATGCGCTGCTGCCCTCTTAAAGGAGATTGGAACCTGGTCACTAATGCCGGAACGCAACACAAGGTTGTTATGGCGACATACTTTAGACCAGGGGTGGTAGCCATCCAGTCGGGCAAATGCCCTACCACATGGCTGTGGGTTGTTTTGTCGCCTCTTACGACAGGCCGCCCGGCCGCAGGAAATTGTATTCTTTCTCCGTTCCTGCACGGAGAAAACATAAATGATTGTAACGAATAAAGTCAAAAACTACTGGACCGATTTCATAAATTCTTGCACCATTAGAATGCTACATTATCGCTGAGTAACAAACAGGCTACTTTTATTTTAAGTAATTTAGTTCTATTTTTTTTTAAGACAGGACGCCGTCTGCCGGTACCGCTAGTGGTTTATAGTTTAATACAGATAGTTTTAACCCCTCGTATGTGCCAACGGTAGGAAAAAATTAAAGTGAGAACCTTTGGGTTATTAAAATTACCTTTATTGAGTCTTCAGTAAAAGTAAATTAAATCTTCAGTAAAAAGCATATTTTGAAGTTACATTAAAATGCTTCTTAAGAAGGTAAAAGAAGAATAATTTGTCTTTTTAGTTATTTTCATAATATAATATTAATCTATTTTCATAATATGATGGTGGGCGACGTATCCGACGTGTTCCAAATAAAAGGAAAATAAATTATGATGATCATAACATCGTATATGCAAAAAAGCAAGTGTAAAAAATATGTTTGGAAGCATTATACTAAGTACAATAGGTTCAACATTTTAGAGGCGCTATAGCACTTACTAGAAACAAAGGTTTGCCCATGTGTTATGAGGTTTATGAGTTGTGAGTGTTATAAGGTACAGGTATAGGGTTTCAATGAACAAATATTACATAAACTGTAAACCATACAAATGCGCCCTCTGAACTGCAGTTATGTAACCGCCTGAGGTTTGGTAAACCATGCTCCAAGTCTAAACCAATTAATCAGTAGAAAGTATTTGATTAATTCCGCCTAGAGCTTATATTACAAACCTTTGTGGAAAAACTACTTGGTTGCAGGGATTAGTTTCACATCCTTTGCTAGATGTTACTATTACTGATTAATCATAATTTTACGCATGTAACACCTGCGGCCAGTTATTTAAACCCTTATTACATACAGTACACAATACAGAGGCTGAATGTGGACTAAATATTGCATATTCCAATCACCAAAATGGTCACAAAAGAAGTATTGTTTAATCATTGTTTTGTTTAATAAGGGCTTATTATTGTATTGTTTAATAAAGGCTCTAGTTCTGACACTCTATTTAATGAAGATCAGGCTCACAAAGTACAGCTCAGTAGCTCACAATTGCAAAACATCCATACTATTTTTTAAACAAATAAGATTCCTTACTGAAATATGGAACTTTAAAATATTTCCCGAGTTGCCTAAATGTCATTTAAATGGTTTAAGCTAAATAATCGTTCAGCTATAATCGAGGGCAATGTAAATGTGAAAGTTAATTTGTTTAGATGTTTTATGTTTGTTATTTTTCCTGGCTTTGGGATATGAATGAACTACTTTTCATTAGATGTCGCACATAATAATTTTTCTTATTAATTTTACAGACCAGGGCTCTAATGCCGCTATTACAAAATCATCAGAAAGGTCCTACACTAACAATATTGTAATAACAGAACTGGGGCTTTGACATGTTAATGTCACAACATTAATTTAAATAAACTGTTTGCATTCAATAACAATGACATCCCAAATTATCAAGTTACGCATTGGGATTTATATTATGAACATGTACAATAGAATTATAGATGAAAGTCTGTATCTAGAAGAATTTATGAATATACATTTGAGAGCGGCGAAAAAAACATTTTCTGAGGGATACGGCGTCAACGTTCGCGTAAGCGGAACTATGGCAAACTGATATACATTGTGCATTTTATATTAAGACAACTCACCATTTTAGTGTTAACTGTTACGGCTACTCCAAAAGGGACGTAAAATGCAACCAGGCGTTGATTAATTATTCAACAGTTATGCAACGGTTGCTTAGACTATAAGATCAAAAAGCACACCTTGCCTGCATCATAAAAATGTAAATATTATAAATTAAAACTATTACTTTTTAGTTCTAAAAAATGGCCTAAAATTTTTGAATAAATAATATTAGATTTAACGATATTTGATGTTATACTACACCGACAAGTTAAATCATGAAGGTTCAACAAGGTAATAAAAACTTAATGTTGTACTTGTTTTTACCCTACAACATAATAGTATATAATAAGTTCCGTGGAAATAATTTATGTTGTTATGGGTTGATGTGATATGAATTTTATCTCCACCACTGCGTCGGCGGTGACGAAGACACGGCACTGCACAGCCTGGGTCTAGCAGCGCCGTGATATCGTTGCTGCCATCGGGGCGGATTTGTCCGGGCCGTGGTGAAGGCCACGGTCGGAAGCACCGACACGTGGGACGCAGCCGCCTCCTTCTGCGAGACTGTAATTTTCGCAAAGGAGGCAACGGAGCGGAAGAAGGAGCCGACCGCCACGCTCCCCTCCCACCAGAGCCGGCGGCGGCGACGGAGGGACGTCCACGACGATCTTCTACCGCCGTAGGCTATGACCGTGCGGGTAAACGGCGCGGAAATCGGATCCGCAAATAAAGGCCGGAGAGGAGGGCCCCCCCTCACACCACGACGTGAAACCCGAGGTCGTCGGAGGGACCCAAATCTCCGATTAGCAAATGGGGGCGCCAACCCGTAAAGAGGCTGGCCGTCGTCCGTCTAGGCTGGAGGTGAATGCGAATCCACAGCCCAGACAATAGACAAAAGGGGTTTTAGTGGGTATCCCTAACTACGGCGTGGTAAAAGTACTTCAGACATGAGGTGCTTTTGTCGCCCCGACCTGGCGACTCTCACGCACGGGTTGCGACCTTTTCCCCCCACGCGGCCTATGGACCATAGGATCAAACTGATTTCCCCTCCGAGATAACCAACCACAAGTACCATATTAAGATATTTTGTACTATATTTTAATAACTAAGGCCCATGACCAATTACTATATAAATATCAGACAATATTATTAATCATATTTTGGATCATATTAAAGAATTAAAGAATGGGTAAAAACAACTATAAATTATTAATACTAGTCTTTCGACATTATCGTAGTGATTGATACCTCTCACGACTTCGTCCACGCTTGACTTGAAATTCCCGGGGGATTCCCAGGATACAAAGTATCACAGCACTTGGCAAAAGAATGTAACGTCTCATATAGTCTATTCCAGTTGTTTTTTTAATAGCTTCAATGTTCAGACACGGCATGTTTAGAATTTTATAATATTATAGTTAATATTCAAAGACCTACATTAATATAGTGTGTATCGAAATCAGTTGAGCTATGAATACGATTATGAATATGTGCTTAACTATATGTGCAATCTACATATTAGCTAGTAGATCGGATATGTAATTGGAGAAAGTAACTAATTACTAGATACTAGCGTGCAGCGAATAGTGAGTCACAAGTTAAGCAATGTAGCTACTGTTATATTTGTTCTAAGGAACTATGATCTTTATTCAGCGTTACAACAATTTTCTTTACGGAAATTTTGTTACTTTCAAACTTAACAACCCTTCTCAAAGATTTCACTTATAATTATATCACCACAGATAATGTAAAAATTAGCCAATAACGAAGAATCAAATCATTAATCCACCCACATTTAAATCGGTTCTAGCCTTTAAAGTTATGAATTAATTTAGACAGATAATTCGAATGTAGTTTGCGCCAAATTTATGGCCTCTCCAAATTACATGTGCTATACTTTATTATAATATGAAAGATATTGGTTGATAACTAATTATAATAAGAAATACAATCAAGCAACTATATATTCTATGCAACCATTCACACTGTACCGAAAGGTTAACGAGAGTCGAAAAATAGAACAAGGGCTCGTAAAACTCGTTGTCGAACCCGTGGAATGTAATCATGTATTACTCCGTTTTTGGGAAGTCATGTAAACAGTAATACATAAATATAAGCATAGTTTGTTTTTACTCAACCGATGCATCGTCCTATTTTAGACTAATAGCTTACGAATCACTAATGATAACTGTTGAGTTATACACGTCTCTAACATGGCTTAAGCTAATAAACTCCCAAAACATAAGCTGCCAGATGGTTGGTTACCTTTTTCGGTAATTGTAAAATTAAATTAAGAACGCCGCCGGCATTAGGGGCCTTTCTTATAATTGTTTCTTAAATTTAATGAAACTGCCCAACAACTGATTAATGAAAATCTTATCCATAACTCCTCTTTAGTCGAATATTTTGGGTACAACCTACGTTAATCATTCAAATTTTTATCTGTGGCTCCTCATAGGTATACAGCAGGTAATACACGTTTATAAGTGAAAAAAAGAGATATTCATTGATTAGGGACTGATTCTGATTCTCTTACTTAAGAGATGCCTAATCGTTTCTGAACGAGATAGTAAAGCTGTAGAGGTCAAACTATGTAATGCCAGTTTATGTCAATCAATTAAACTTTTCAATTCAAGTAAAGAAAACAAGATAGCTTTTTATTAATAATCTAAGAGTTTCCCCACAGACTATGATTCGCATGGAGTCGGAAATGGGGAAAACATAAAGAAGTAGCTGACTAAACAGAAACAGTCGAAAGCTACAAAAACCATACATTGTCACTACAAAACGAAAATATAAAAGTAACAAAAATTCTATTACATATAATATCCCATTAATTTAGATATAGAAGTTAGAACTTTGCGAGTTAAAATCAATAACTCCTTGACAAGACTATTCCAGTTTCACTAACACATATCGCTAGAAATTGTAACAAGTTGTGCGTCTGCGGTAAGTGACACTACTTACATGGCTTATAAAGAAATTACGAACGTTTCAAAAACATCTCTGTCTACATAATAATAAACTCTTAGGTGGTCATGCTACGTAATTGGTCTGCTGTCTAGACTGTGATGAGATATGTGTCACGTTCTAATGATACGGTTAGAAAACCTCGAAATTTCCGTACTGGTGACGTGAAGACCGCTAATATCAAATTAATAAATGCAACCCCGTAGTTATATGAAGGGGGTTACGTTCCATTAATTAATAAAGTGATAATAAGGAGGCAAGTTAACACTTCTCAGCTCTCAGCAAGCAGCTCTGGCCGCGATTCAGTCATATCAACAATTTGGGTCATTAAAGCAAGATTATCAAAATCCACCTTATATGGGTCTGGTTTTATAAAGAAAGCAGCTTAGCTGCTAGGGCACTCGGCGAAGAACATGGACGGCTTAGGCAGATTTTATCATAAGTGCGTAATGTTACAATTACAGTATATCGATGATAGAGGGACGCAAGTAAAGATATTTCACGAAGCACTGTTCTCACCTTTGGAAAGGTTCAACTAAATGCCAGCTTGAGGCGTTGGAGTCAATTTAGATAAAAGCCAAGCAAATGATTTTTAGGGACCACCTTTTATTCAAAGCCTAGAGCAACCTAGCGTCAGGGGTTGCCGGTCTCGGAGTGTGCGATTGATTTGTTTAATCTGATTCTCCTACATCTTCAGCGACA
Source organism: Dendrolimus punctatus (assembly GCA_012273795.1). Taxonomy (NCBI): domain Eukaryota; kingdom Metazoa; phylum Arthropoda; class Insecta; order Lepidoptera; family Lasiocampidae; genus Dendrolimus; species Dendrolimus punctatus. The sequence continues at coordinate 15,209,696 of CM022538.1, forward strand.
AGGCATTCTAGGGCGCAATTTTGTTAAATAATAATAAATGTTGACAATGTTGGTAGGATTTTAATATTTTTTCTAGCTAACAACATTTCTGATAATGGCAATACCAATTTGTTCCACTATTATTCTGCTATAATTGTATTCAGAGATGTTTTGGATTTAGTAGAATACAAATTTTTGTCATTATTCCTAAGGAATCGTACTTTCAATATAGGTATTCGCAATACAATATATTGAAATGTCAGATTCAGGCCACTGGTCTACACCATCGTTTCATAGTAGAAACGCCACCAGTGCGAACGGATCGTTTTGCATCCAGGTTCTTTCAGCGTACACGAGGGCTGTGGAATGCACCACCAGAGTCCGTTTTTCCCGAAAAGTACAAATCATGTATGTCCTAAGCTTAACGCGGACCTATTTATCATAAAAAAAATAAGAAAGTTAAGTATTGAGATTATTGATGTTTGAAGCCCACGAAACCGTATTGGATAAACGTGGCGTATAAAACGTAAAGTCCTCTGTAAATAGACGTCCTATTATAAACGTGGTAGGTTCAAGGAATTCATATCGTATTGAAGCTGAACTAAGCTAAGATTAACAATTACATACTTATTCAATATGAAAATTTAAAATGCTTTTGATTACGTAGCAGGAATTGTGATATGTTACTTGTCCTCGTCACTTAACCTTCAATATGAATGGTAATGGCCTTACGTGAGATTTAAAAGGTAAAAACAGAATGATAATTACTGTAATTTTCTTTGAAGTAAGAATATAGAGAGATGTATTGGAAATTATATAATAATAAATTAATAAAATATTTAAACAAGGACTAGATATATAATATACAGTGTGGCCGGAGCAGTAACTCGTACTAAGTAATGGTCATGAGCAATGTAGGTGACACCACATACAGAATAAGAAATAAATTCAAATATGTTAACGAAAATTTGCAATGCTACCAGAATTAAGCAATCTTTTGACTCATTTTCCTCAATAATGTTTAAGTATTATAATAAGGATAAAAAGATCTGTAACTAAACAAGCATGAAAACAAAAGCTTTGTGTAAAAAGTGAACTCTAAGTTCCTAGTTATCATGTAACACTAAATTAGTTTTCACAACCAAGGCAAGGCAAAAAAAATAAGAATAAAAATTACAAATGACGTAAACAGATGACAGAGGCTACGTTCCAGAAGAGACTCACAACGACCACGTTCACGTTCCACTTGCTTGCGAACGTTACAATAATAAACTCTAGTGGAACGGATTATGGGGCGTTGATGTCGTAAATATACATATGTCAATGGTTTATTTAAAAATCGCGCCGTTTTCAATGTCAAGAGATAGAATGTTCTGTGGTCAACGCCCAGTTCGACCCACCTCTTGACATGGGTCAAAAAGTTGTTGTTATCGTCATAATATGCATGAGTACGCCACGTAAATACAACTCTAGAGTTGTTATATACATATTTTACAACTATTTGAATCGTTATATCTCAGAAACGGTGGCTCGTAGGAAAAAAGTATTCATGCATATTGAAGACAATTTTGTGATCTACAATATTTTTCCGGGGTACTTTTATCATAATACTTACAGTTTTGCTGAAAACCGCGAAAAACTCATTTTTTTGACCTTTGAGTGTTTTTTCCAAAATTATTTTATTTATTTATAACTGTTTTGAAATTTTTTACTGATTACTGACCTTCGAATGTCTAGATTGACCAGGCTATTTCTATATTCTTTCATTTTTGTGTTATATTGACTATATTATTGCAGTTTTTTTTATAAATATTTGTTCTTTCCTTCTTCTACCTAAAATTTCATCGACTCTTTCGGGCTAATCGGACGAAAACGAACGACAAAACGCGTTTGAGATTAACCGATTGCTTTCACCTTCATCAATACGCATCCTGTAGGAAACACCTGACGCTATACTGTTAAGGATCTCCGCAACATTTACAGTCACAACTATATATGACTTTTATCATAATCTAAAAATAAACAAAGCCATAAATACAAACTAGATATTGACATGCGGCAGGACACGTGCGCAAGATAGTTCTAAAATCTCTAATATCACTGCGTGCTACTTAATTATCTTAAGCCGTGGACACATCTTCGATTATGATTTTTTTTGTTCATGTATAATACACAACCGTTGTACTCTTAACTAGCGTAGGGGAGACTGGGGCTGGTTGTGACAGGGGTAGGTAGTTACAGTGGCAATTGCGGCGAAATAGAAAACGCTATAATAACGTTATAAAGAGGTAAATAGTCCTACCACCTTTGGCTAGCACCCCGCACGAGCCAGTTGCGCTAACGTTTTTACTTCAGGAGCCCACGCCTGCTGCTATTAAAATCGCAGGTTAGTAAAATTTTTAATTTTTAGTAATTTTGGTCTATAATCCGTTTTCCATAAAAGCAGAGAAGTTTCAAATGTGATATTTACGCCTTAATACTTTCTTTTTGCGATGCATTTACGTATATACAGTTATATTTATTTTAATTTTGACTACTTAACGTTAAAAGGTCAGTTTTGGTATTGGGGCTAAAAGTGACATTTGCTCGGGGCAGGTTGTGATTTTTTCACTACCTGACCCGTTGTACTTCTTGCCAAAAGATATTTGAAATATAATTAATAAATAAATAGCTGTATAATTGTTTTTCTTTTGTAGGCCGAGGACGTTTAAAAGAAACACTAAGAGAGGAAAAATATCTGAAGACGCTTACGAACAAGCATCACCCATTTTGGAGTAGCATAAAACTAAAAAAGTTCGTGGCATCGCAAAAAACTTTGGATTATGTCATATGTCACTAACAAGATATTCAAAACAATTAAAGAAAACAATGTGGTATTGTTATCCTTCCCAGCATACTGCTCGCATAAGCTGCAGCCTATGGATGTGGACAACATCTAACAACAACTAAGAAAATAGAAAAGCTTGCTGGAAAAAGGAAGGCTCTACATGATACTGACGAAGATACTGCCTGATATGTTGTGATCTATTTAATTCGAGTTGGTGAGGAATGGGTAGTGTATATTTTGCAGTTTATTCCATGTAAAATGTGTTAGAGGCAACATTGCACACTACTTATGTTTGAATTGTGAGAGTGATTGTTCAGATTACAATGATTGTTCTGTTTTCCTTTTAGTATCTGATAAATTTTTCATAAGAGAGTCATAATTTATTTTTGTTCATGAGGCTTAATATACGTTTTGTTGATTCATACAAAATTTTTGTTTGATAAAAAGGTTTATACAATCTTTTTATATGTTGGAAATTATATATATATATATATATATATATATATATATATATATATATATATATATATATTGTTTTTACGAGGTATAAAACCGAAACAAGAGTTTGTTATTTTGTTTAAAATGAGAACATGACCGGTTTTGTTTTAATAAGACAAAAGATTGCTTCGTGACTGTATAATATGTTATTTAAATTAAGAACGAAACTGATTATGATGACTGTTAATAATAAAAAATCTTTTATAACGTTCATTTTTCTTTGTAACATTTTGCCCCGTGTTGTGTCACAACCAGCCCCTGGCGTGGGGTTGAAAGTTACACGCCTCTTTTCCTAAAATTTGTTAATTTATTTAATTCCTGATAGTTTGGTATATAAAAAATATATTGAATTTAAATTCTGAATAGTTACTTAATTCAACAAACCTATATATAGGTTAAAAAATCCAACGAATAAAGAAATATGACGTTTTGTAAAAAAAATGTCACTACCAGCCCCAGTCTCCCCTAATCTATAACTGACGTAATAGTAATTTTCACAACACAAGTAGTAAGTGGGCTATTTCTGGGACAAGTTACGAGAAAGGGGTAAAGAGAAACTAAATTTAGGTGTGTGTAATTACATCGATAGAGTAGGCCGCATTTGCTCTATGGTGTTAAGACTTGTACAAGGCTAAGCAAAAAAGAAATAGTGATTTAATTAATTCTGTTTTAATAGTATTAAGACACTTTCAATATATTTGTTAGAACCAACCATTCATCCGATGAAGAGTGAATACTATAAAACTGATCGTGGTCTTTATTACAATTTATATCTTGTGCATACAGATTCCGTTCAAATATTTGACAACGATATTACAGTTCGAGTGTGCACACACGTCTTTACAAATAATATTTAGGAACTAACCATATTCTTCAATTTCCTTTTTGGAATCCATGACTGTTTCATACTTTTCCATTCACTTAGACACTTGATACAATATCTACGATCATATAAGCTCACAGGTTTTGAAACTTATCGACATACTGATTTAACATCTACCGTCTGCCACATTCAAATCACCACAAAATGCGTTGAAATACTGTAAAAAATATTAAGGTATAACTTTTAGCAGTTCCATGTCGCTTAACATTATAGTAAAACACTACAACACACATGATATTCCGTTACAAACCACAAGCATTAAAAATTATTTGTATGAAATTTGTAGCAGCTTAGCTATCAACGCAAGTAATATTTAGTTCTCAACACTTAAGACAAATTAGAAGAAACCAAGAGTTTAAGATCAATCTAATCAACACTTTTGAAAACTCTAAGTCCATTTTCGGAATATTAGCATAATAAAGGTTTCGCAATACACGAGACAGCAGATATATCGCAAAACCTCGACAAAACTGAACTGAACATTGCGAATTAGGTAGGTTGATAGGTTTTGCCACAAGCACGCGATTTGTCTACCTGACTTGTACAATTTTATATCGATTGCACACGAAATACTGCGGACTATCAACGATTCTAGAACTAAAATTATTGATTATATTTAAATTATATGGCCAGTCTATATTTTGTAGAGGGAGGATTTAAGGATTCCGTACATCTTATATATATAAAGCTGAATCTGTTTATTTGTTTGCTTTAACGCGCTAATCTCAGGAACTACTGGTCTGATTTGAAAAATTCTTTCAGTGTTAGATAGCCCATTTATCTAGGAAGGCTTTAGGCTAAATATTATCACACTAAGACAAATAGAAACGGAGCAAGAAGAACGTTTCAAAATTGGGTTGGTTAACTTTTTTTTCTACTCCACGCGGACGAATTCGCGAGCAGAAGCTAGTGTATAATAAATAATATACAATAAAGAGTTATCTATCTATTTATCCCCTTTACAGAACCTTTAATTCTGCGTAGACTGAAACACACTTGTCTGATGTTTCTAGTTTACAAAGTGAACGAGTCAACCAAAAATGTTATGTAACAAGAATGCACAATTACAGCTTCATTTACTTTAATCTCATAATCATCATAAATCTAGGATTTAGGGGTTTTTAAAATTAGGTTCTGACAAATATATTAATATACAAATATTCTAACGACTCACTTTCGTATTACGCTATTACATACATGCATACCAAAGTGCTCCTATAACAATACATATTACGAACGCAAATTCGCTTTTGAATCAATTACTGTTAAAATCTTAGCAGAATGCAGTTATTATTAATTTAATTTATTTAAACAATTACTAAACCACTTATGCAACTGTACATTACTGAGAAGTGAAACTGAAACATTCACTCATTCCTTGCTTCTTCAAGTTATTTAGGACAATGATATCTTGCAACACGGCATTTTCAAAGGAAGTTAACTGTCTTCAAATACATTACGTTCATAAGGAAAACTATATTCTATCGATACATCTGTTTGTCCCTTGTTTTTAGTCTACACGGACTTGCGTAGATATTCCCTTGTGGACTACAGAACATAGGATACAGATCATTTGTTTATTAGAAAAAATACAACTTAGTGTATTTGATAATTATGTTTTCTGAAGAAGGTTTTACATACATACATAACTTCACGCCAGGTCCCTTGCGGGGTAGGCACGTACAACAGAGCGCCATTCAGACTTATTCTTACACACCTCACTTGCTTCTTTGACATTCATAGCTCTTGTCATGCATGCTCGTCTGTTCTTAAGGCTCCTGACATCACTTTCTGCTAGTACACGATCAATTTGATCATAGAAGGTGTGTCGTGGCCTTCCGCGACTTCTGCTTCCATCCACTTTTGCATTGTATATCTGTTTAGTCATTTTTTCATCATACATTCTTTCCACATGCCCGAACCACCAGAAGATTCCTTACCCTACCTTCACCCCGATACTCTCTTTCAGACCAACTCTCTTTCTTACTTCGGTATTACGAACGCGGTCCGCGAGTGTCACTCCACAGATTTTGCGCAGTGCTCGCATCTCGACGGCGTTTACTCTACTTTCATGCTCTCTGTTCCATACCCAACTCTCGCTTCCATACGTGAGCGAAGAAGAAAAGAAGGTTTTAGTAGACTAAAACTGACCTCCGATTTTTTGAATCGGATTGGAAATCGAGCAATAACTATAAAAGCTAACCAAGGGTAAACTAAGAAAGTGCCCAAAGCGAGGTCAACAACAGACGATGGAGGGGACGGGGATATACAAGCCACCAAACTAAAAAAATTACGATCTAAATACATAGGAAAATATTATTTTTCTTTAATGTAAGTTATTGTTCACTAAGAATTGCCTTTAAAAGTGTCAAGGTACCAATATTAGTAGATAGAAAAGTAAGGCAATAAAACTTAGCTGGGAACTTCGAGCGCCTTTGGTACCCTGGTACGAAGCAACCTCGCCTTCAACATGCAAACCTAAAACTGAATAATTGCTAAAAAAGTAAAAATCAACGAACCTTTTTGTAAAAAAATTGTGTTCAGTTCACATGCAGTAGAAGTGAAACACGGGGTGCGAGAGGGTTTCTAAATTTCGTGACGTCACATTTCATATATAATTTATTTAAGCTTAAAACTGCGAAATTTGAAGTATTAACGAAAAGCTTCAATACATTTGTACCTTTGTATGTGTAGTGAGCGTTTAATGATGCCCGCGGCTTCAACCACGCTGGCCTAGAAATTCTCGCGGGATTCCCGGGACACAAATAATCGCAGAATTTAAAAAGAATGTAGCCAAATTGTTTTTTTTTTATTTCTGTGATTATTTGTCGTATCGTTTTAGCAGAAACTGTGTCGAAATAAGCAAATTTTTATGCATCCAAATAACTTCAAATCGCTTCCGTAAAAATTCCCGCGTGATTCCCGGGACAAAAAAAAAACATAAATTTGCTTGCTATACCTGTGAAAATCACATGTGAATTCGATTTATTTAACTCTGGTTATTTAAAATTATTCCTAGAAAAAATACCCGCGGGTTTCCCAGGATAAAAAGTAGCACAGATTTTAAGACTAGGAATTTGCTATCGATCAGCGAAAACCGCATAAAAATCGGCGAAGTATTTTTTCGTGATTCCCGAACAAACAAGAAATCTAAAAAAGTTGCATTTCTCCATCGTTTATATAGTGTGTTCCAGTTGTTTTTTTAAATAGCTTCAATGTTTCGATTTTATATTATAGATAATGTATTTTATCACATTCTCTCGCAACCTTAGTCCTATAGATTTATGTTTGTCTCATGTTAACGTCGCTCTTTCGTTTCATTGAGCTTTAGTCACAAAGATTCTAAAGAAGTTTTACTTTAAACAGAGGTGCAATTTTACAGCGTGTGAACCGCACATATATTTTTTTTATTCGTATCGAATATACTTGATGTGGCAGCTGCAGAACGACAGATGTTGACGCGGAGTCCACAACCTGTATAATTTCGAACGAGTATCTTCAATTATGGACGAAAGGCCATATTCTTACAGCGGTCTTTAAAAAGTTTCGTTTCAAGAAGGATGTACATGCAATGTCACGAGGGTCGGCCAAAACACTACATTTTGTAACAAACTCTTTAAACTTAGATAATAGTACCTATGTAATAAATTCTAATATTACAAAACCTAGAGATCTATGATATAGGTAACATTCTAAAAATGCCGTAGATTGAAGTTATTAAAAAATACAACTGGAATAGATTATCTAAACGACGGAGAACACGATGCCATTTTTTAATTTTCTTGCCTGTCGGTTTGTACGTTTCTGTTTGTTCGGGATTCACGTAAATACTACTGGGTCAACTTCGATGCGGTTTTCGCTGGTCGACACCAACTTCTTAGGTCAGATTTTAGGTCTACTTTATATTCTGGGAATTCCGCGGGATATTTTTTGGGAATTATTTTAAACTGCCAGATTGAAAAACAGAATCGAATTGTAATGCGATTTTTTTACTGATCGATAGCAAATTTTATGTCATAAAATGCGTGATATTTTTTATTCCAGAAATCCCACGGGAATTTTCCCAGGAGCGGTCAAAAGTTGTTTGAGTGCATAAGAATTCGCTTCTTCCGACATTTTTGACTAAAACGATTGCTTCCATTCTTTTTCAAATGCTACGGAACTTTGTGTTCCGGATATCCCGCGGGAATTTCAAGTGAAGCGTGGACGAAGTCGCGGGCATATAGGGCCTAAACTATAGCAGTCTTTGATATCAAAGCCTTTTAGGAGAATAAAAATAGTGGTTAAAAGAATTGTACTTCGCAAATAAAAACAAACTAGTTTTATTGCAAGAAGTATAGTAGAATAAATCTGCCTTATATTACTATCATTTAAAATAAAACGTTAAGTTTAATTTCTCTAAACATATTCATAGCACTTACATAATTATTTGAAGATCTAGATTCTAGGATACCAAACACTACTGCTATATACAGACGCAAATTTTAAATGACACTAATATAATAAGAGAGTACGTTGTATAAGGTTATTAGGCTATTTTTTATTTTTATTTTCTTATTAATATGATTTTGAAATAGGTCAAGTTGAATGGTGTATTTTAAATATTGATTGACACATTTTCCTTAATTAAAATTTTATGCAAATTTAACCTTATTGCGTACACTTAAATTGATTCCATGCCAGAATTGAGAAAACTAAGGGAGTCTATTATTTTAATATTTTTGTAATCTATCAAATATTTATTTTATAGACAATTTTAGTCATCAAAATACGAGCTACATATCATTTTAAAATGTAAACATAAAAACAAACTACACAACATTACATAATACTTGTAACAAAATTAAATAACAATGTATAATCTTAAATGACATCTGTTTATAATTATTCATGTGAAACAGAGTTGAATTGCCTTTAGTCAGAAAAATAGAAATTAACAATGGCTGACATATTATAATTTTCCATATATGAATGGGACATAATCACTTGTATAAGCAAAAACATGTATGATGAGGTTTGATGATAAAATTAGTCAACATCAATTCTGCTTTCTCGAGTGTAATGCTGTAATAAATTTCAAATAAAATGGTGATGCTTTGCGTTATCAATGAAAACAATACATTTTGAGTTTATGCCACTTTCTTTGTTGCGAAACTGTTAGTACAAAATAGAAACAGTATAAAACCTCGCATCCGTAACAAACAGAAAGATCTCTTAACTTTTCATAGTGAATAATCAAAATGTATTTTGATGCGAAATACACATCTGGCTGTTACCATTAATTAATTTTATTGGTCTACCCTAAATGCTTTCAGAATTTTCCATCCATCCCATCATTGTCATGATTTTGAAATTCAATATTTCACCAAATCTTGACATCAATAACATATCACAAGAAATAACATAATTATTCTTATATAAAATGAATAAGGAATCCTAATAACATTTCTAAATTATCTTTATATGTTAAATATGTTTATATTATATGGTTAAACCATAAAAATATTTTAGTGTACAGTGTGTGTGTAGTTATATATTTATTATTAAAATGTAAGTAATTGTACAATAATTATGTATAGCACCATCACCACTCCTAATCAGAATATTCTTGCCATGGGTTGTCTGGAAGAGATCACTTTTTAGCGATAAGACCACTTTGTACCCAATTAGAATAAATACTAGTTCATAAGTTTTCTGTAATGGTGTACAATAAAGTGTTATCTATCTATCTAGCCCTGCCTTTTGTTTCTCCCCACTACGCTAGACTCATAGGTTTGCTGGAAGCAAAATCTTTTAAAGTTAATCTCAAATTTGTACATTACCACTTTTATAATTTTGTACGTAACATTTTGTGTAGAATAAACAATTCAGAATTCAAACAATTCAAACAGCAAAAATCACTTGCTGTAAGCTATAGAACCAAGAACTATACTTATACTGTATTTTAACTTGAGACTTGAAATTGAATTGCTTAACTGAATTTAATTTAAATAGTATTCAAGTAAGATAGATATTAAGTACCTATTCAATAGCACACTTTCAACTAAATAATTATTAAAGAACAATAATAGTTCATACTTAGTCTTATTAACATATTGATTACTATATTGATATGTATGATTAATATTCAAGTCCCAACTTCTTTTTATGGTACCATGTTTAGTCATACAAATAAACAATAGCCTATTGACCTAATTTCAATGTTCTTATTAAGTATTTAACTGGGTTTATATTCAGGTAAGTAAAGTCCATTTAATTTGTGTTCTGTGTTCTAAGAAAATACTCACACATCACAATTATTTTATAATAATATTATCCCTGCATAAAATTTAATTTTTCTTTTAGTCTGATAATTTTATTAGTTTGTCTATCTGCTTATGTATATTACACATTTTGGAAAGAAGGTACATTCTATATGCCCTAGCCTATAAAGTAAGGAAATTAAAATATAATTAAAATATATGAGAAAATGTAGGATGAATGATAGTCGCATTTATGTATGTGAGTGGAAAGAAACTCAAAGTACATAGGGTATAATGAGAGAGGTTTTATTTATATTTTGCACTTTTTATGGAAAATTAGTCAGAGAAATTGTAAATTTTAATAAGATTGTCAATAATAGCCTTTATGTACAAAAACATTATAATAGAAGTTAATAGCCCCATTTACCTTATCATAGCATAGCATTTTAATATCATATCCTAATTGTATTTCTAACTAACATAATGGTTAATGCACAAATTTGTCTATTTAATATTGCACTGAATATCAGTCTATCTGTGCAGGAATTGATAAAGAAACTAATGCCTGGGCCCAGGTGGCCTATTATAAGAGGCAACAAAACAACCCACAGCCAGGTGGTAGGGTATATGCCTGTCTGGGTTGCTATCGCTCATGATCTAGAGCAAGCCTCCATAACAATCTTGAGTTGGAGTATGGTATAGATAAACAGCACATTTATTTATTATTTGAGATATAAAATTAACTTTGGGTGGTTATAAAAAAAAACTAACCTACATTAAAAAAGTTTGGATCTGTTCATAATATATAAATGTGCTGTATAACTATACCCGACCCTTGAGTTGCATTCCAGCATTAGTGGCCAGGTTCCAGTCCCATCTACGAGCCAGGAAAGCACAATGGTAGCACCTTTGATGTAACAAGTGTCTAAAGAAGTGCACAATTAAGTATATTCTATTCTAAACTTATAAGTTTTAATAGAATCAGTATGCTAAATAAAGTATCATAAGCAATTATCAAATGCAAGTCTTCAAATCATACAAGTGCAATTACTATGCATAACATAAGTATAGCATCAATGTTATCGAAGATCTTTTTATATTCATTTAAAACTCAACCTTTAATTATGCTAATACTACTAGACTCCATATTAGTAATTAGTATAAAAGAGATTACTGTGGGATAGACATATATTAGTCTTACAAAGAACTGAGTTTTCAGTTGTGAGGAAGTAATGAAACCATATAATTGCAAAAACAATAAATTCATATAATTAAAATAGACAACTGCTTCCTACTTGTTCAGTTTTCGTTAATTCTTTCTATCATTAATCATATCAACCATTGTTTATACTTATTAGACAAAACAAGACAAACTGTGATATCACAAACCAGTGCATGAATATAATGGACACGTCAAACAATTATCTATTAATTTATCATTGTGTACACTAGTAAAAGTATAAATTATAATTACCACATTGTTATAATTGAAGGCTGCTGCGCCCGTCTCCGCCTCGAAGTATTCTCTGTTTATTTTCTCCTCCATCGCGATCCAATTGTAAACACTAACTTTTAATAGTTTCAATAGCACACACAACCATTATTATCTTAAACAACATTTCGTAAAACAACCATTTTTTCAATTATTTATTGGTAAAACTAGAAACTGTTGGGAGCGTCCGAACAAGCATCGTTCGAGTTTAATTACCAACTTAATTTTTATCTAATAATAAACCACAATTTTTATTTATTTCTATGTACAGATAGATTCAATTTATAAACTTAATCGTTTTTGCCAAAATATCAAAGAAATAAAGAAAAAATAACAGCACATTTGACAATTTACCTTGACACAAAAACGTCAGACGCCAATCGCCACCATATTACCATAGAGTAGACTATGAAAGTTGAAACCAGTGTCCTAACAGTCAGTACAATTATTTTTTCTTAGAGATTTTTTTGCGTTCTATTAGTAGGTAGGTATTGCAGTAGATGTCACTGTTCTCAAATTAATCACTAAATGAATGAATATAATATGTTTCTTTATACGCAGTTGTTTTAATACTTGTTTAAGAAATATTTGATATGTTTTTGCAATCCATATCAGCTAATAAATATATTTTAAAGTGTGTAAATTCTATCCCTCACCTTTTTCAAATTATAAAGCTCTTTTTAACTTTAATTACTGGATTTTTGATGAATTGTCGATTTACCAAAAACTTATTTCAAAGATGTCAATTATGTCAAAACCAAAATGACATTCCGACTGATACAAGTTACATTCGTGAACGTATGTACTTTGTTTGTGTTTTGATTATTTTTCGGCAAAATCAACGCACATCGAAAGCGTTGGAGCCATCGCCGAACAAAATAGATTATTTTTCGATAACTTTGTTTGATTCCTGGACTCCAAAGACTTCGCTTATCACGTTTACTAGTGTTCTGTGATCACGTTGGACTTAAGCATGTACCCTTAACACCCATTTGCCTAACGATTTGTTTTCTGATGACTTGGATTATGGCTTCTTCTGAAAGAGGTTGTTGTGTGCCCAGATATGGTAAAACTTGTAAGTACATCATCTTAACGGCACCAGATTAGATGTGGATACAAATGATGTTATGAAAATGTATGGCTTTGAATATTTTAATAAAAGGAAACATAATAAATCACGCTACCGCTAAATTGTTGTTTTATTTACTAACAATTAAACATTTTTTTGAAAGGCTTTTGGGAATTGCAGGAGTTAAATTATAACTCCCGCAATTTCCAAAAGTCTAATATAAAAATCAAAATAACACTAGACCCCCTGGATGGTTTTTGCCGTTGAATAATGCCGTATACCGATAGAGTGCGTTAGTATATATATTATGACGGTTGACTCTATACCAGTATATATAAAGTACTCTGTGGTTGAAACTATAGTCTATTCTAATTATTAAAGTTAGGTAAGCAGATGTTCAAATTTTTTGTTAGTAGCGCCATCTGTTAGTCAACATGTATCTACATAAATAAAAATGAATCTTAGAAATGTATGTACGCGTATAACTTGAGAACGACTCTATCGATTTTGATAAAAAATTGTGTGTGAGTGGTTTTGAACCCCGGATGGTTAAGATTCACAATTGAAAGCAGTGCTGGTATCGGATCCTAGATTTTTTTAGAGAAGGACAACATCTGCTGCGATGTCTATGTCTAATGATAGTGATGATCTAGTATTTATATTAAATAATATATTATTTACAATTTGAGTGTTGGAATCAACAAATAGCTATTATAGAATTAAACATTAAAAAATGAATGAAAATTGGACATAAAATGTATGTAACTTTACTCTGTCGGGGTTGAAGAACATATGTATCAACGCAAAATACTTTAGTAATGAAAAATTAATTCGACATACCTGTCAAATGTTAAAAGTACCTAACTATAAAGTCATCGCCAGCCACCTAAAAATATTTATTACATTAACTCTATTTTGGAATCTGGGCAGTGTAACTAATGATTGCCTCCGTCATAAATTCCAATTTACTAATAAAGTTAGTGAGTCTGCTTATTAAGAATAATAAAGTACGAATACTTATATAGATGTAATTTTTATTTTTAACTTTATGTAAATCAAAACTTACTTTACAATAGAGATGGCACTATGATAGATAACAGAATTTTTTGTGCTAGTGTCTGCTAAGAGCTATTCTTTAAATGTGTTTAGTCTATGGTTCATATTGATATTCTCGTTTTATGTCTTATTTATTGTAAAATCGCAGATTTTAGCGGGAACTTAAACTTTGTAGTTTTGCTATCCAGTTCTATTTACACTAACAAGAGTATAACTTAACTAAGAACTGTACAACTGTGTTGAAAAATCAATTGTTTAGTGAGATGCATCTATTATCACTGCTCACCACAATAATTCCCTTATTTAGTGAAAGAATTAAAAATAAAAAAAAATTACAGACAAAAATTCGTGGAACATTAATTAAAACTGGCTAAATTAAAAAATCGTCCTGAGCCAAATTAAAAGAAAAATACATATGTGTAAAAAATCACTAATTCACCACATATTCAATATACTCTTTGTATATTCAATATACTCTTTGTTCACCACCATGACTGACCATGAGCCATGAGTGATGTTTTTGGCGGGAGTTGAAAGGAGGCGTTGTGATGTGGTTTTATCTTCTAAAAATGTGTAAAATTACTGTAAAATGAACAATAGTTGTAGAATATTGATAATTTTTGAGTAATAAATATATATAAATAAAGTAAATGTGACTGTATAGTCAAATGCGGCCATTCGAGTTTTCAAAGAACTGGCCTCAGTTGTAACTTCTCAACTGCGCTACCTATACGAAGACATTATAACGGGTGCGCCAGAGAAACTTACTTATTTGAAAGGTCAATAAAAAAAAAAGTACTTCAGTTATTGTTTTAAAAATTTTTTTGTTTGAGAATACAATATCCCAATTTTTTTTTATGCAGTCTTAAAAATGACATCGGATAAATGGCGACCCCCATTGCGCATACACTGATGAAGTCGATTTTTGAAATTCGTATCAACTCTTCGCAGCATATCAATCGGTATGTTGGCAATGGCGTCGCGAATGTTGTTCTTGAGGTGTGCTATGGTCCGTGGTCGATCGACATAAACCAGGGATTTCAAATAACCCCATAAAAAGAAATCGCATGGAGTCAAATCTGGAGAGCGTGCCGGCCATTGGAGATCGCCTCTGAGAGAGATGAGGCGGTCGGGGAAATGTTGTCGCAACAAATTCATTGAGTCTCGTGCTGTGTGTACTGTGGCTCCATCTTGCTGAAACCACACGTTCCTAACGTTCATTTCTTCGAGTCTTGGAAGAAAAAATTCCTCGATCATGTTCCTGTAACGAGCTCCATTCACGGTAACTGCGCGTTCGTTTTCTTCAAAAAAATAAGGACCAATTATTCCCATTACCGACACCGCACACCAGACAGTAACTCGCTCACAATTAAGTGGCTTCTGGTGAAGCTCACGCGGATTTACATCACACCAATAACGCATGTTTTGCTTGTTGACGCAGCCGGAAATGTGGAAGTGAGCCTCGTCACTGAAAAAAACGACCGCGTCTTCAGGCAGGTTGTCAATCAGCATTTCACATGCATTTTGACGGGCAACAAAATCGCGTTCAGTTAATTCTTGCACAACAGCCAATTTATAGGGATGAAATTGAAGGTCTTCATGGAGAATTCGTCGAACAGTGGTATCAGAAATTCCCATAGCAGCTGCGTGTTTGCGAGCCGAACGCCGGGGAGAACGCACAACTGACTGCCTCACTCTTTCGATATTTTCCGGAGTTCTGATGGTCCGTTGAAGTCCATTTCTGGGTTTAGCGACACTTCCACACTCCCGAAATGAGTTAACCCACGACAGAATCGAATTACGGCCAGGAACGAGTCTGTGAGGAGGAATTTCAAAGCGAGCGCGGAAGGCACGTTGCGTAGCAACAAGTGAGCGACCGTTAGAAAAGAAGCTTTCAACTGCGAAGGCCCGCTGCTCTCTAGACCAGAGCATGATGGCAACTGACTGGAGGGAGAAACAAACTTGGGAACTTCCCCCTCCAGATGCGCCCCCTCTTGCCCCTCTACCCGCCCAACTCACCGCGCGGGAATTTTTTCAAATAAGTAAGTTTCTCTGGCGCACCCTGTACATAGATCCAAATGGGGATTGTTCATAAAAAATTACCCTCTGATTTTATATTTTTATTACGTAAAATAGGGTATTTTAAGATACTAATTTGAATATTTTTGTATTTTAAGCGTTAGTTTTTTTATAATTCGATTTTAAAATTATTTCTCCGATGACGTCATAAGGGACAAGTTTACATTGATTTCTTTGCCTAGAAAACAAAAACAATAAAAGTCAGTTTTATCTATATATGATCATAGTAATCTGTGCTAATAGTCTAAGAGCCCGTGAACCCCAGACCTTCGTTATTTTATAAAAGCTGCAAGTTTGTCAGCGCATGCTCCCAACACAGGTAAGAACGATGGACTATTATGAAGTTTGGGTTACCCTGGCTTTGGCAGGTAAACGGTACTAAAGGTGTGTAAAATATCGATCTAAATTCATCAAATAATAAAGTGTCATTTTTTGGTATTACGTTCAGAATATTATTAAAAATAACGTTATTGATTGCCATACACTTAACATCGTGGCACCCCTTGCCAGACACCCCTAATGTTCATGAAATTATTTATAATTCTACTTATGTTATAGTATAAAAGCTGATTTTTATATATAATACTTAGGTAATAATTAGATGATGTTTCCTCATCAGCCAGACATTTTTGATAGTTCCAACCCCTTGCCAGACAATGATGTAGGGTCGCTGTAGGAGCGAGCGCGAGACAGTATATGTATGGTGGGTGCGACTGAGATTGCGAGATAGGTCTATGGGTTAGATAGGCCACGATGTTAAGTGTCTGGCAATCAATAACGTGATTTTTAATAATATTCTGAAGGTAATACCAAAAAATGACACTTTATTATTTGATGAATTTAGATCGATATTTTACACACCTTTAGTACCGTTTACCTGCCAAAGCCAGGGTAACCCAAACTTCATAATAGTCCATCGTTCTTACCTGTGTTGGGAGCATGCGCTGACAAACTTGCAGCTTTTATAAAATAACGAAGGTCTGGGGTTCACGGGCTCTTGCTCTATAATATTTAAATGTCACTGTCATTACTCATTACGTATCGTGATCATTTTAATGTTTTTTGTCGCTAGGCTTATAATTTTTTGTGTTCAACCATTATTATTTTCTATAGTTATCGTTAAATTTTTTAAAGTGATCTTTAGGGAAAAATTTATGTTACAGAACTTAAATCAAATAATGTACAGCTAGTTTTTTTTAACCCCTGGAGCAGGCAAACAGGCAGACGGCCCACCTGATTGGATTTAGTAAGGTCAAACGCATTTCTTACAAAATGCAAGAAGATCGTACGTTTTTTGGAATTTTAACTAGACAGAAATGATTAGGGACACTATTCCTCAAAATGGTTTTTAAAATAGCTAGATTGAAAAAAGTGAACAATCCCAATTGGCTGTTTAGACTAAGATTCATTTGCCTGCTTTTGTGGCCAATTCTACTACTATTACTAGACCGAGTGAAATACGTCTTTTGAAATCCAAATCAGTCAAAAACCTACAATTCGACTGAGCCTTTGGCTTGAAGATTTAAAATTAAAAAGAAACTAGTCTATTCATCAGCTTGGTTACTGTTCTGAGACTATTTGTTCAAGATACAATGAAAAACTGAAAAAAAAAATTTAGAATATTAGATATTTATTTTGGATTATTATAAGTACATATTTCATTCCCACTGTAATACAAAAAATATAATTGTGTAACATAACAAGAAAATTATTAAATAAAAACCATTTTCTGTTCAGCTTTTTAGTTCATATTCATCTAGATATTTTTGCAAATAATCAGAACCGACACGTTGTTCTATCATTTTGAGGCTTATAGCAAATACTTCTTTAGCAATCTCCTTATCACGTGCTAAAGTTGATTCTTCGCAGTAAAAACAGTTATTGAAATATAAGCCTGTGACACCCTCTAGATCTGATGCCGTTGCAACATATACTGTTGTAGCAGCTGCTTGTTGCTGGAAACAGAGACATTTTGTATTTATACATATACTTAAAAACTATTCCAAAGTTATTTTAATCAGTTCACTTAATATTTATTATTCACTTGATATAATAATGGCGATAAATATAGGGTATTCATAAAGTATCTCACTTTAAAGTTGGATAATAAACAATTACAAACAAACAAGTCTTTGCTACACAACCACCATCCTACCTGTCACCTAATATCATCCTACAAACATCTCATTGTTGGGCTTAGGCCTCCCCATTTTTAGGGATACAAATGCTACATGGGTCTCTTATCTGAGCCAAAGCGGATTAATGGGTTTCAGTGTTTAGGCTCACTATCTTCTTTTGTATTAGTGTTACAATAATTATACATACCAGTGATTTAGTAAGCGGACGAACCAAAAAGAAGGCTAATCTATATAACCACCATGATTTACTTAAATTTGTGAACACCATGTTTCCTGGATGGAGGGAATTTACACTGATGCCTTTATTCCTCCATTCCTCACTCAAAATCTGGAAGACAATAAAAATAAATAAGAATGGTTTATTGAGGATGAAGACAGACTTTGGTCTGTTTGTCATTGAATTTCCCTTATCCATTGGGAATTATTAATAACATAAGCGTAATACATTAAGCTTGTTGATATGCAATGTGTGTGTTTGTGTGCCGATTATAATTTTTATTATAATATTTAATAATAAGGAATTATTGTGTTTGAAAAAACCTATTACTTACCTTTGCGGTAATCACATTGAAGAGCTTCGAATTGTTATAAGCCATCATAGCTGAATATTGATCTCTTGTCATTGATAAGTTTTGTTGTGCAAACATATTTTTTAAACTGGCAAACCTGTAAATTTAAGTAAAGTTTTAAATCACCCTCATTCTATATTTTTGTTGCTTTCAGAATACTCTTGATTTACTTGCTAATGAAAGGAAAACTTTATTCGCAAAAATAGTGACGTAATTACATTCCCTATACATTTTTATACTATGAGCATATTTTGAAAATTGGTACACCACATTTTCAGCAAACAAGGTTTGCACTCAGCATATCGCTGTGCCGGAATTATAATGAATGGGTGATAACAATGGATGATAGACAATCGTAAAATTAGCATAAGGTATTGTAACAAATAACAGTAAAGGGATTTTGACAATGAAAACAGACTTTCTTATAAAAAGCTTTTAAGTAATCAAAAGTTAAGTAGTAGTTAGTATATCTGTCTTTTTTTTATAAAAAACATGTAACAGAAGTGTAAGACAGTTTCATTTATTCACTTCCATAGCCTTGTTTGTATATGGACCAAATAATATCAGCCCACTGATGGGTTTGGATTTCACCATATTAGGATATGACACATTTGCACATGTTTATTATGTACTATATTACCTGTAAAGAGCTTATTGACCAATTGTGATTTGAAGCCTTATCATAAAAATAACACACAGATCTGTTAATCACTCAGCTAGCAGGATATAATATGGACTAACTGGAATTAATTTTATTTTATAAGCTCTTTAGTGATGTAAGATAAATAATATTTTCTATAAATGATTATTTATACAATTATGAGGTATTAATGCAACAATCAAATATAAATTTTACATAAGCAATGTTGTGTGCATAACTGTAGTTTGGAAATAACACTTACCTATGTGACTCGGAAGAAACGAACACCACCCTAGAACCCTTCTTCAAAAGAGGTTCTAATAAAATAGCAAAATACAAATGGCTAAGATGATTCACTTGAAATGTTGTTTCAAGATTGTTTTCCGTCTCTGTGTAAGGCACACCAAATACACCTGCATTCAATATCAGCATATCGAGATGGCTAAAAATCCACAATAACACTATGATTATTTCTACTAGGCAATAATTTCTGAGGAATGTGACTGTGTTAGACAAGGTCAGACAGATAAACATGACAATAATACAAGGGTTCTATTTCTTGTCAAAATGACTTTGGAGCCTTAAAAGCCATATTTAAGAACAGAAGAATCAATGAAAACACTGGCAAAATCAGATTGGTAAATATTATATGATGTATGTATAACTTAGATATGCAGTTATAATACTTACCTATGACCACATATCTAACTTATGCCAAATACCCCATATAAAAATTTGCTGATGGTCTACCCTACTAGCCTAGTTGTTTCATGATAATAGGTTGATTCAGCTTTATATGCATAAATTTTGAACCATATCCCACAGAAACTGCCCCAATTATTCTCAACATAAAATGTCCATTCGAAATATGTCACATGTATATTATTAACCTCATGCAGGAAATTAAAATAAATACACTCAGGAACCCCTTTAAAGTGTGTTTGTCTGCCGATTATTATTATTAAAGTTTTTTTTACTATAAATAATTACCTCTTTACATCATGCAAATGTACTTACTCTGAAAATACTGTTTTCACAGCCTGTGCACATTTCTTAACACTTTCCAATGATGATAAATCTAAATGTATAGCTTTTAAATTGTCCTCTGATGCCTTAGTTTCTCTCACTATATCTTCGATGATCTTTCGTGTGGCCTCCATGTTTCTGTTTGCTAATAATACATTACAGCCATGTCTAGCCAATGATTTTGCTGTCTCATAGCCAATACCTGCAGTTGAGCCAGTTATTAGACAATATTTGCCTGATAAATCTACACCATGGAGTACCTG
This sequence comes from Dendrolimus punctatus, assembly GCA_012273795.1. Classification (NCBI taxonomy): domain Eukaryota; kingdom Metazoa; phylum Arthropoda; class Insecta; order Lepidoptera; family Lasiocampidae; genus Dendrolimus; species Dendrolimus punctatus. The sequence continues at coordinate 15,230,457 of CM022538.1, forward strand.
AAAATACATATTATTACTTATTATACATAATTAATGTTTAAAAAAACATGTAAGTTTTATTAATAGTAAAATTTTTAATAATACAATATTAACCTGATGTGTAAGATAGTTATGAGTTTATTGCAAATATAATATAACTAGCTTCTGCCTGCGACTTCGTCTGCATGGAATAGTTAAAAAAAGTAAGTTAAAACATTTTTGAAACATTTTTCAATGGTGCTCCACTCCTATTGGGCTTAGCCCAGGGGTCTCCAAACTTTGAAGCCTTAGGGCTATAACGATTTTTCAGTATGTTGCAAGGGTCAAAAGTTTTTATATTTTCTTCCCTAACTATATTTCTAGAGACTACCTAATCGTGAAGTGGGATTCATTTCAATTATTTGTTAGTTATAAATATGCTTAAGCTTTGATACTTAAGTTTTCTGTGTGATCATTTTTGTCATTAACTTTTACCTTGCAAGTAAATAGAACCAAATAATTATCATTCTGTGTTTTCTTCTTCAAATTATCATAGCAATAGTACAACAATAAGACATTGGCTGTTGTGGGCTGGATTGGTGGCACTGGTGGGCTTGATTTGGCCCACGGGCCATAGTTTGGAGACCCCTGGTCTTAGCCTGATGATATATAGCCTATAGTCTTCCTTGATAAATGGACTATTTAACACTGAAAAAATTTTTCAAATCAGTCCAGTAGCTCCTGAGATTAGTGTGTTCAAGCAAAGAAACAAACTCTCTAGCTTTATATATTAGTATCAAATTTTACCTGAAAAGCAGTGGATGAAGCATCAAATCTCTGTCGAAAATCATGAACATGTTTCTTCTCCTCTTTAGCAAAAGCTAATCTCGGATCTATATAAGTTTTATTTCCAGTTTCCTTATTAAAATATACAGTCTTGCCTTCCTCATCATTAGACTTGGACCAGCCAAAAGGCAAATCTTCTGGAATTACTTTCTTCTTGCCAGTATTCGGATGTGTCCATTGAATTTTGTTTGTGCAGGTGCTGAAATTTGTTTGAATGTTGGTTAAGCTAGCTAACCATAGCACAGGTGTTTATTATTATTCTCTACTACTAAAATAGTGCAATACTTAATTCATTTATATTCAATATTTGTACTTTCAAGAACCAGAATATTCTCTTTTTCACCTACTGACTTTTTTCTTTCTAATATGCAATAGTTTTGCACAATATAGAGCATTGAAATTACAGATGAGAGCTGATTAAATGCATGCATCATAAAAGAGGGGTTGCTCTTGAAAGACCCAGAAGGCTTGGCAGAGCCACCCTATAGAAGGAACTATATTATTATGTTTTTGATGAATTTTCAAACCGAATGTCTTTACTATCCTGTTATACTGTGCCGAGAGGTGGATCCTGATACTAGTCCATAAAATAGTTGCTTAGTGGTCCTTAGAATGAAGATAACAAGAGAAACTTGAAGGCAATAATTATCGGGAACATAGGAACCTAACTTTTATATGTTAGAATAAGACAATAAAGAATAAGTAATATGAATATACAGGTCAAGTCTTATTTGAACAAATATTCTAAAAGTAAAAAGCCAGTATATAGTCATCCCATGCACGTATAAGACGAGATAATTACCGCTCAGTAGATAAAAATCTCAAAATCTTGGTTAGGTACCTACTTTACGAAATAAACGTTGCCGTCTTCGGTAGACTTCTCTTCCCACCCTGGAGGCAGCTCGTCTTCACTATCGGAATCTATATTATGCATAACTACTTTATTAATTTAATTTTATCAATTACAGATATTATAATCATAAAGTATAAACAAAATTGCAAATTGGATTAATTGGACCGGCTTCTTCCAGCGTTGCCAGATGACCATGTCAATTAAACCCCAATTTTTTTTCAAAAACCCCCAAAAATAAGCTTTTTGAGAAAAAAACCCCAAAATAGTTTTTACTTATTTTAAAGGAGAGAGAAAAAAGCAAAACCACCATCGTAGCGAAAACGTCACTAATGACGTCATCATTTTCCCTCACGGGGCGCTCACAACGACCCGTGTCAATCAATAGGTGCGATAAATAGCTATTCCACTTGAGTCCAGAAGGATCCGGCCCAATCCAGTCTGTAGAAAAAAATATTTAATTTAGTTTACATTTTTTTAGTATTTATCATTAAATGACAAACAAAAAACTTTGCAACTTAAAAAAATTAACTTATAAAATCTAGATGATTTTCTAAGAATACATATAATAGCTGTAATGTATCTTTATGTCGTATGAAAAGAAATAAATTCCTATCGACAGAATAGTGTATATTTGAAAGAAAAGAATGATAAATTGTAAGATTATCAACACACCGACACCCTTTTTATTTCATGCTTAAAACTTTTAATGCATTGTACACATGACATATAAATTACCTAAATTGATATTTACGAAATAATTTCGGTACAGCTTTCCTTTGAGCCATGTCGAAAATCCTGGACAATCGAAGTTTTTTATTATAGAAATATATTTAATTTAAATTCTTAAGCTCAAGATTGCCTTTCTCTTTATTGTGTCGAAAAAATGTCAAAACAAATTAGAAATATATTTTATTCTGAAATTATATTCATTTTCATTATTTTAAAGAGATAGGCAATTACTCATTAGGGTAAGTATGTTGTAATTACAGAAACGTTTACTCATACATACCTTTAAGCTCATCATCTCTTTCCCATTTAGTGGTATATTTTTGAGAATAACCTGAAATTTTTTCTCCCTTTGGCATTTTAATTATACGTAGAACTATCAATCAATCAACGAGTAAAGTTTTATTGGTTTAAGGTTTACATTATTTAAAACAAACAATTATTTTAAACTAACAATAATAATTATAAATTTAGCTGCCAGCTGTTACGACTAGTATGTAGACATATGCATCAGCACCATCTGGTAACCATCAATGACAGTAGTGTCATTTGATCCATTCAATTTTTTTTATAAACTTTGATAGAATAGAAGTAAAAATCAATTAAAATTTTATCCCTAAAAACATCCCCAAAAATTATTCCCCTAAAAAACTCCCTGTCGAGATTTTTTCTCCCTAAATTTAGGGAAAAAAGCCCCAATTTGGCATCACTGGCTTCTTCAGCTTAACATTACCAGTATATATAATGTACTCTGTGCTTAACATTGACAATTTGATAGTTCCTGTATGTATTTTTTTAATATTTATGGCTTGGCAACTAGGCCTTTAAGCCAGTTCCCGAATGTAATTGTAATTATGGCTACGTTCCAACAGGGACTCACAAAGATCACGTTCACGACCGCGGTTTATCCCGTTCCACTTGCTTGCCGGCGCTACAATCGTAAACCCAAGTAGAACGGTTATTCGACCCACCTCTTGACATGGGTCGTTGTGAGCGTTACGTGATCGAAAATGGTGACGTTTTCGCCTCGACCACACCGACTACGGTCAAAGAGTATATTGAATATATGGAGAACTACGGTCGCCTTGTGGAACGGCTGACCATTTTGGGCGTTGTGAGCTACTGACGGAACGCCCTGATTATTTCGCACATGGAGGATAGAGGTAATATTAGTAAAATTTTGTGAATGTCCTTTGTAAATTCTTAATGCTTAATAATATATAATTATGTGTAATGTAGTTAGTAACTTTATGTTTGTGTTATCCACAGATTCGCAAAAACGCGTATAAATCACCGACCAAATTTCAGTGGCTACATTATTGTATTTAAAATAGCACCAGTCTTTTCTAAATTTGAAATTGGCAAAATCAATGCCGAAGGAGTTGGAGCCATAGTTAAAAAAAAAGAGGATAGAGGTAAGGAGGGCCGTCTAGTATGGGGGATCAGTTGAAAATTGAAAAAGTGTCCACCTGTAAACAGCAAATTAGGGCTCGAAAACTCGTCCAAATAGCGCTAGTGTAGGAAAAAGAAATGATATGAATTAAGAGTTATAAACGAAGTGAAGTGTCCTGGGTTGAAAAACGCATGCGCGGTGACAAAGAGGAAGTCTTTCTTTCCTTTTTTAATCTAGTTTCCTACTCTAATTATTTGTGGCGCTATTTTTAAATATTTTCTACTTGCTATTGTGGTGCCATCTTAATTTGTTGCCCTTCAGTGGATACTTTCTAATATACTGATATGGTTCTCTTTACCTCTATCCTCCATGATTTCGCAGTAGTAGCAGATGAAGAATTCACCACAAGTGCAGGCAAAGGAAAGTTAGCCCATACTGCCAATTTTGATGTGGGAATTGAACCCGGACCTTTGCGTTTCAATGAGCTAGGCGGGCAAAGGTTTAAACCACTCGACCGCGGAAGAGGCTATTAATAGTAATAAGTCTTCTTTTTGATATGGTGTTGAGTTGACATCAAACTTGCAAACCGTATCACAAAACTGAATCGAAGTCAAAATACAACAGCAAAGTTTAATGGGATAATAAACAGAAACAAAATTTAAGTCTATCCATTTATTTACAACCGAGTTATTAAATCCGTCTTTTTCTTTATAGTCGGGTTTTCTTTAGAAGTCGGCAGCAGCAACGTAAGCAGACCGCAAACTATAAGAAAAAATATAGGTATTGTAAGGAAGTAAGTACGTTTATTTCAACATTTTTACATAGGTTCATATTCTAGAATGTCTTTTTGCAAGTTCTGAAACATTAGAATCAAATTATAATACTAAAAATCGGTCGGAGGTAAAAAAAAATCAGGCGGGCTAATTGGTAGGTACCAGCAGTTTCCGCAAATGCAACTTTTATAGTTTTTGTCTCTCTGTCTGTTAGTGCGTCTTCTGGGATAATGTTAGAGATATGGGTCATTTCATGTAGATATGATGACGGGTTTAATGCGTTATTTCAGATGCAACATTGTTAATTACGTTAAATGTTGACATACCTAAGGTATAGCTATATACACTAATCTGCCCTACTAATTGCACTTATAGTATTCGTAATTTTTGGGTCTTTAACTTTTTTGCAGAAATGGTATCCAAAACCGTTAATTTATACATAAAGCTTATATATATTGTATAGCTATTTTCTTGTTTTTGGATACACCAAAAAGTTATATAATATGGACATGTTAAGATATTTAAAAATAATATTTACAGCGTTTTTTTTAAATCGTCATTCTACAAGCACTGCGGTTGCTATTAGAAGCGCAGTAATGTGGCTATGCGCATTACTTTATAACGCTCTTAATAAGACCCATTCGATCACAGTTTAAATCTATAAGTAAACGCAGTTAAAGCAGCACCTTGTGAAAGGAGTACGTGAAGAACACTGAACGGGTTTCAATTAAACTCGACACAGAGTTTTATCTTATATCCCGGGTTAACATTTAGGAGAATTTTTATACCGATAAATGACGTCGGTTGCTAAGAATCGACGAATACAGCCAGAAAGATGTCGCTGCGATTGTCTTTTGTTGCCCTCGTTGGAATTCACTTACGGTAATGTCCTTATGGCAACGCGAACGAAGTTTCGTTAGCACATTTTAGTGCTTAATTGTTTTAAATCAGCGGTCTCGACAGACGTTCTATTGTTAAAAAAAAATACGACTCGATTCTAGTGCCTCCTACCGGTTCCAATTGTGAATCTAAACCATCCGGGGACCCACTTAAACACACAAGGAACAAAATCATCAACATTGGCCCAGGGAATTAGGAGAATCCTAGAACCCGATTCCAGCGTCACCTACCGGTTCTAATTATGAGTCTAATAAACCATCCGGGGACCCACCCAAGCACACAGAAAAAAATCAATATAAATATTACTCACACAGCAATAGTCCCCCAAAAGAATAAAAAGTTGCTTCGCACGCCGCGTTGAGCATCAATCCAGCGGCATTTGTGCCCATCACAGATCCAGTGCGGCCAATCATCATACTCAAACTTACAGCCATGCCCCTAACAATAAAACATTATATTAAGTAAGTATATATATACATATATATATTTTAAACAACAAAAAACAATGTTTGTAGTTATGCAAAACTGTACACAATAAATTACAAAGTGCAGAGGAGGTATGGCAGTTTTGAGATTATTTAAAAGGTTCATACAAAACTAAGCAGATTCACCAAGAAACTGAAAGAAACTGTTTTTAGAGTTCTGTTGCCATTTACACATTTTGGGTAAAACGAGATATAATTGTTTGTGTCTCCATTTGTTGTAACGAAGGGAAATCCGATAGAGTACCATCAGCTGCGCGATGGGAGGAACTCGCAGTCGGTGTGTGGGAATCGCTAGGTCGGGATGGCACTAGCACCTCTAGCCAGAAGTTATAAGTGCTATTGCCACACCACAGTCAGGAATACCCACTAAGACCCCTCTGTGTTCTTTCCTTCACTTTATGATAGGCAGCTCCGGTAGGCAGTGGCCCACTGGCTTTTTCTATTGCCGAGGAACTTCTTTTTGTCGCTCGGGATCATCGCACTCTCATTCCATGGGGTGGTCTGTGCCGTGCTACACGGTGCGAAAGGTGAGAGCGCGTGGAACACAGCGCGCCCCTATTTCGACGGCATAACGGCGGGTGAGAACCCTTATCCCAGAGACCCACCCAAGCCACCATGTTTACATCACCAGGGCCAAAGCGAACGCAACGCGTTGCCAGCCTTAGGATGGGACTGGATCAAGAGGATGTCGGTAAATTATGTTATTTTTATTAGAAATAATTGGGTGTATGTCGATGAATTTAATACGAATATGTAATCTACACGCCTCTACAATATGTGATAAAATTGTATAATACTAGTAAGTAAATATTAGGATCGCCATATGTGTATCTTAAAATTGAAATACATTTTCCAGTGTACACTATACATACAGTGATAAACATATTTCAACCCTTGAACTCAAATCAAGTGGAAAAGCTACCGGGCCGATTTTGATGTAATAACCAAAAATATATCTCTGGACTCTTTTAGAATTATATTACAAATATTTGATGAAACATGAGATCCAAATTTCAGTTAGTTATTCCTTTTTATAGAAAGTTAAAATAACCGGAAACCAGTAACTACCTCCTAAGTTATATATGAGATTGGATAGACTTATTAAAGAAATACAATTTTACTTATAGTTAAGTACCAAATTAGTTAATTTACCTTAAGTAAGTGGGAAATATTTCAACAGAGTATGCATTAACTGGTCCGATACATAGACCCATTATTGGAAACGATGACAACAACACCGCAAAAATCATATCCTCTGTTATAAAATTAATTAATATACAAAAAGTTCCGATCAGTCCATAGATTAGTATTAACAATTTTTTCTTCCCTATGAATTTAACTGTACTGCTTACTGCCACAGCTATGACAGCACAACTTAAGTTGGCCACTGAGTTAATAAGATACGTTATGGTCTCTATGGTGTCATTGCATTCTGCACCATCTTCCGCAGTCTGAAAAATAAAACAAAGTCTGAGTATTCAAACATTTAATCTTACTACTCCATCAGGGGTGCTAGTGTTCGTTTCATGCAGATATAGCGATGGATTTAATGCGTTATGTGTTAGGAGTGAGACTAAACCAACGCGGTTGGCAAATACGCCTACATACGGTTGTATGGGACAGCTCGCTTTTATAAAAATCGCTAACAACTAACAGGCGACATAGAATCGCTTGGTTCTCGAAAATCTGCATCTTTTAGATATACGTACATCCCGTTGTAGGCGCATATAGAGAATGTGCAAACATTCTGTATATGCGTCTACAACGGGATGTACATATTTCAAGGAACTGTCTATTTGATCTTGGTCCAAACTCCTACTTTCAGAAGTAATTTGACGTGGTGACGTCGCAACGTATGTATATATATATGTAACATAACTATTTCTACTACGTATGCGGTGGTTTTCTAGAAAGTTTATCTCGTGCACAAAAACGATTCCGCAGAAATTTTCCGCCAATGTATTCTCTTTGAGCTGCGGTATGGGATCATTTAAAAATAAGGTTAACAATCTTTTGTGAAGTTTCTAAGATAACAATTGTTTATAAGCATCAGTAACGACTCCTCGTCTATTAGCGCAAAGTATTTTGCTAATAGCAACCAAATACTGGTTATATTTATATTGATAAAGTCACGGCAATGAACTAGATTTAACATTTAAATAGTGCACCTCCTAAACAAGAGAGAATGGACAAATTTCCCACAATTTTCAAAAGAAACAAGATAATTTTACATTTACATTCATTGCATGCTGATAATAACAGCATTCTTCGAAATGTAATAGTGAGATAATGATTAGGTGTATTAACAATTAAAATATTCATTATCCAAGGAGAACAATCGTTAATTCTAGGTCATTTTAGGGGAGAAACATTTTCGATGACTTTTCGCTCTGACAAAGATTTGTAGAAGTTTCACTTTATCTTGGAGACTTGGATGATTCCTTGTAATCATAATTCTATTTTTTTAAAACACATAAATTACTATGCCGTAAAATAGCTTCATTTTCTATCCATACCAAAGCGAAAGATTTTCGGGTAGATTTTTTTATTACTATAAGGAAGCAAACAGGCCAATAGATAAAATACGATAATAGACAAAATCGTTGCTTAAGAAGTTATAGATGTTTAAAATACCAATCCAACGAACGACTACGAAGAATTTCTATGAAACCACGTTGTGGTGGAAAACCTCGAATGAAAATTTACTCCTAGCCCTCAGTGTGCATAGTATTGATTAAACGTTGTGTATTAGATCATAATAACACAGGACATTAGAATTAAAAAGTCTTTAATTCCTTGTTTAGTGAAGAGAAGACCTACTTAAGATGTATTTATTATATAGCTAATAATTGGTTTTAATTAGATGGGATACAAAAATGTTAATAGAACCTCACTTCGTTCAACCTTTGGGCGATGACCTTGCAAGCAGTTAGATCGGAACTACTACCAGTCAGGACTCTATTCAATATATCTGGTACCCACATATACAGTCCGTTTAATCTGTAAAAAAGAAATAATATAAAATTAGATAGATTATTATAAGACGTGCGCAGAAGGACTGCCGATTACAACAGGTCTCGCCTCCCACAACCGCGACCCACGGTTGTCTAGTTCTTAGTACTACTTAGGCAAGCCCCTGGTCTTAGTCGTAGGAAGCGGAAGGGGCGACCATCGAAAACGTGCGTATGCTTTATACCATGACTATAAGAATGGTTTGGTTTTTTGTCGGACTGCATAGGGTTATGCCAATGCCAACACGTAGAGTCATTTTTGACATTTAAATCAACAGGAGGGGGGAGGGGAGGTCGACGAAGTGTTACATTGTGTGACAGGGGTGGGACGGGTACTAAATTTCATGACGTCACGTTTCAAAATCTAATACATTTAAGCTTTAAAATTCGAAATTTGAACTATTTCAAAATGTTTCCAACTCTATCTGTATCATGATACATACATGAAATTGTTACGAAAGCAGTGGATCGTCGATTCAGTCCACAAATCCTTAAAAATATAGTTTATAGTCCGCGACCAATTTAATTTGGTGTGAATTAAACTTACACTGAAAATATCCCAAATAATAAGAATCCATTCAGTGACAACCACTTTAAGTAAGGCGCTCTCAACAGCGGTAACGTTTGTACTTTGAGAGAATTGAAAAAGCTGGTCTTCTCTCTACTCATGTCCGACGATTTCAGTCTTTTGATCTGTAATTTTAAAAGAAAGCATTGAGAGGCCGTCGTAATAAGCAGCAGGTAACATTTTTGATATTTTTAGAAGATTTCTACCGAGATAAACGTTATTTGAATCTATTTTTATTAATGATAGTTATTTTGTTTGGATATGGCTTCATTCTTCAGGACTTTGGGGATAAAACAGCATTGAATTTCGTTTCATGTTGGTTTATGATAACGAGGATGAAAATATTCAACAAAATATTGTATTGTATTCTTTATTGTATACATCAACATGTTACATATATATAAATAATTAATTGACACGTGCCCACTTCGCTGGGCATCAGAAAAAATTTAAAGAATACTTATTATTAATCCCAATTAAATATACCTTATGTCACTCAGAAATAATGTAGCATTCCACTAGTGAAATAATTTTCAAAATCGGTTTAGTAGATCCAGAGATTATCCCCTAGAACGTCACAAACTCACGAATTGTAACTTTATAATGTTAGTATAGATATGTAAACTTTATTGTCTTAAATACTATAAGTTATTAGAATGAGCAGGCTTATTGCTTTTTTCTTTTTTTTTTTACATGGGGAAATGCGTTACCGCACCGTCAGCCGCGCGGGGGATCATGCGCGGCCGGTGTGTGGGGGGGGCTCCCCGACGCCGGTTCAATACGACCGGCTGCCGGTATACCCACTAAAATCCCATGGGAGCCTTCTTTCCGCCTAGCGCCGGGGTCACGGTATGTGCGCGAGCTTAACCCGCGACCCCGGCAGCGGCTGGCCGCCTCGTAATCAGAGGCGGCCTCTCCTGTGTGCGGGCCGAGGATGATGGTTCCCCGGCCCTGAGAGGAACGCGCGGCTGCCTCTCGCGCCCTCTCGCGGCATTAGTGCGGGCGGAGGTCTATATGGATCCCCCAGACCTCGACGCCCGCTGCCACCGGGAGGGGGAGGCTGCGAAGGATTGCTCCTGCGCCATCACCCCTCCCTCTCCTTTCTCCCCATCCGCCGCCTCGCGCTCTCAGCAGTGTCGGCGGCGGCGGGGGGGGAGGGGGGGTTTCGCGATGGGGGGAGGGGGAGGCTGCGAAAGATTGCTCCTGCGCCAACACCCTTCCCCCCTCTCCTTCCACCCCGCCCCCCCCACCGCCTCGCGCACTCAGCAGCGTCAGCGGCGGGGGGGGCCTCGCGATAGGGCGGACGGGGAGGCTGCGAAGGATTGCTCCTGCGCCAACACCCCTCCCCCCTCTCCTTCCTCCCCATTTCCCCGCCGCCTCGCACACACAACAGCGTCGGCGGACGGAGCGGGGGAGGGTAGGTCGCCGGTCAGGCGGGCGGTGGTGGGGTGGACATCACCACCGCCGTCTTCGACGGCCAGCGGAGAAAATCTCGACGCTGGCGGTCGCAACGGAAGGGATGGGTGTTTGGGGAGGAGGTTTGGGAAGGAGGGGAAGGCATTAGGATTTGGAGGCGGAAAGGTGGGACACCACTGTCACGGAGTAAAGGGGGGAATTTGACAGTGGCCACTCGGGGCCCCGGGGACGCATCCCCTTGTACCGCTACCTGGACGGGGGGCTTATTGCTTAAAACAATCTCTTCCAGGCTACTATAACACTTTTGGTCTTACTTATAAACGTTGGTTAAATTTTAAGCAACTGTTTAGCAGCTGATTAGTGAAAATCTTACCCATAAACTCCTTTTAAGGATAAAAGATGGTAAAGCAACTCACAAATAACTGTCAAATTTAACCAACCTCGAGAGGTAGTTTAAATGACTGCTAAAAGGCAAAATGGCTATTCACATTTGAAACAGCTGATTCTCACGGAGTGAGGAAATAAGGGGATCGAATCTGTGTATAAAAATAAATCAGTAAAAAAAGCATTGAATTGGTGTCGCCACCTACCGTAGCTACAGGGATATTTATTGAAGAAAGTGCTAAAAAGTTTTATACAAGCAAACAATGTAAAATCACTAGGGTGTTATGTATTCAAAAAGGAATAACAATTAAAATAACTAAGAAAACATTGTTACGTGGGAGCGGGAGTACGTAGGATTGGAAGGAAACACCAGTTTTTAACTAAACGCTTTTATTGACTTACACAGCCGCGATTCCTCTTCGCAGAGTTGGCCCCACATGCAAAACTAACAACGCTCTGTCCCGACAATTATGTCTTACTCACAATACCGTCGCCGATATTGCGTAGACCACTTTCTGCTGCTGCAGTGCCCACATTCGAATTTACCCCATGTAGCTCGCTTCTGGATCTTCTGTTAAACTACGCTACACTCCTCCTTCACTGAACTGTCCACTTAACTTTTCACAAAATTCACCACTAAACTTGTCAGTCTTCTATTAAACTTCTCTTCCAACTCTTTCATATCGCATTTGTCGCTTCACTGTCTTCAATTGAACTCTTTGAACTACCGGTAGGCGCGCCTTACGCTGGTTATATATCCGCAAGGAATCTTCTAGAACCCATACTTCCATGTTCTTTTCATTATTCTTTTATTTACTATCTATCCCTTTCTAAAGTATCTTTATCTTTAACTTCCTATCTATCTATCTCTGTCTTTTCCTTCCCAAACCTTCTATTATACAACTTTCGCTCATCATCTATTCCGTTCTAAAATGTTGTGTATTCCTTCCACAATCTTCTACCTTTTTCTAAAAGTCTTGAGAACGGCTTATGCTGCCAGAAAGTTCTACCCTCGGTCGCCACAATATTAAACATTTTCACTCGGCACATAATTTAATAACTTCATTATTGTACCCTTTACCGACACTAGCGCTATTGTCTCTTGTGGTTATTTCTTGGACTATTACTGCTCTCTCAGTTCAAAGTTCTAACCCGACAAGCTGTGTTTAGTATGTATTACAGTTAATACTGGTGTGTGCTGTTGTTTTCTTGTTTCTTGGTATAAAACATGGAATTCGACAATCTCTACGATTTTATACATGATATCGAGGAGCTGCATACTTTTGCTGCGACAAAAAGACGGAGAAAGACATACAGAGCTCGTTTCAATCTGTTGCATAATTTAACAGATGATGAGTTCAGGCTATGATACAGATTCAGTAAGACGAATATGTGTAAAGTAATAGAAATAAGAGCTGATCTGCAAGTGGATACCTGAGGTGAACATACGGAGTAAGGTAGCAATCGCGTTCGCTTCGAAAAGTTGGCGGTACATAAAAATGCCATCAAATTTAACAGAAGAAGTCAATGCAATCTTATTCAAACGTTCGTTTGTTTGTTCGTTTGAAACGCAGATTTTTGCGAAAATTGTGACATTGTGGTCATTGTAGAGGCAGCACACATGATGCAAGGATATACTGAGAAAGCTCAGTCAAGAGGAAATTTGAAGAAAATGAGTTTGTTGAACGGCTAATTGGTGATAGTGGTTATGCAAGGACTTCTCACCTTGTAACACCACTGCTGAGGCCCCACACTGCAGAAAAGCAGTGTTACAATCACTGTCATATCCAAACTTGTAATGTTATTCAAAGATGTTTTGGTGTATGGAAACAATGGTTCCGAATATTATTAGAAGCCATGATAGGCTCATACACCTCAATACAGGCAACTATTATTGTTTGTACAGTATTGCACAATTTAGTGATCGAGCTGAATGAAGAACAAGGTGCATATTCATATTAATTTAATAACATTTTTTCATATAATAATAAAATATGACCTTTGGCCAGTTCCTATATCTGACTAATAGTTACTTCTAGCCCTATATCTTATTAATATTTGCCTTATTACTGATTTTTTGTTTGTTTTCAGATAGAGAAAATCTTCAACCTGAAGTGCCTGTATAAAGATTTTAATAATGATTTAATTTTATCATTCTTATTTAGCTATAATGGAGAAGATAAAGAATAGCCCTTTCTATGATATGATACTGATCAACATTATCACTGACCTTCCTTAATGTTATTGAGTGCAGTCTATTACAATATTAATTCTACAGAAACCACTAAACCTAAGTAAATTACCAATCTCATGGCGACCCCAATATCTGAGGACTGCCATTACTTGCAGCTTAGATTATTAATATTATTGATGACCATGTAGAACAAATAAAAATGAACATTTTTAAACAATTAAAACACCTCAAAAAATTTAAATGCACAATTTTAATAAAAAATTATACACAATTATGTATTTTTTTATTATTTTTGATAGCCAGTCTTCTTCCAGATACATTATTTTCAATCACTTTTCATGCAACTCTTATCACACCTCATCGTGCAGTCAAGGGCTTCTCTTTTACACTTCATTCCTTCTTCCTATGCTGCTTTGGCCAACACAAAAAATGCTTGTTTATGGCTTTCCTTGCAGTAGTCTCCCGTATGTCTGTGAAAACAAAAGCTATAATAATAACAACCTATAAACATACCAATATTGGGCTTAAATGTCCCATTCAGTAAGCGAAGGGACTGACAGTATACACAATATGCTTTTCCAAAGCCGATTGGCGGGTTTAACACATTGGTTATACCGACCTGCAGGATTCATCTCAATGTTTTCCTCCATTGTTATTCACCTGAGTGATGTATGTTTTCCAATCAGAATTCGAACCTGAGCACTTTGCGTTTAGGACACATGTACTAATCTTTTTATTTAAATGGCCCATATGGCCATGTATCCCCCTATGTACTATCCATTAATCTACTACGGCTTTGTGTGGGAATAAAAACGAAAGCAATACGAAAATATATATCATAGAGACAGTGACTCTTTGTTGTTGAATGTACTAAATAAAAACTTGTAGTTACCTATTTAATATGAATAATATCACTGTCAAAATTGTTGGAATCCACAGTAAACTCATGGGATATGGTCTCCATCAAAATCTGAACTTCAACAGGTCGGCTACCTAGGCGGAAAATCTCCTCCACAAGTCATTGTTCTCGCTCTTTTAAATGCCAACTCAGATTGTTAGCCTTGTTTTTCATATTAGCCAAGCGAGCTTTTTGGCGACTTCCGCGTTTGTGCTCGTTTCTTTTTCAATAATATCCGCACACTCAAGTACCAGCATTTCGAAAATTTGCTAAAAAAGCATAAAATATTATGTTACCGTGCATTAGGCATTTGTTAGTAGAGTATTCAAAGAAAAATAAGGATTAATAGTTATTTTACATATTGTGTTGGAGGATGGAGGATGCTACGTATGCTATGTCCTATAACGCTTACACTTGCTGTTCGCTCAAGTTTTTTTGTATTCTTTTCACATGGCGTTCCGCTGTGATGTATTTAAAGATTATTTTATCAATTTCTATTATTTTCTATTTACACACGACAAACATAAACAACTCAGCTGTCACTGTCAGTTGTTAGTGTCAACAAAGTCACTGAATACAGACTAAAAAACGTAGTACTGACAAGAATTTCGCTCTTTTCCGGTCTTTAGTCGAATATTTTGGGTACAACGCTACGTCAATCATTCAAATTTCGTTTGTCTGTGCTTTTCTGCGGTAAGCAACAGGTAATACACGTTTATAAGTGAAAAAAAGATATTCATTAATTAGGAGCTTAAGAATCTCTTATTTAAAGGATGGCTAAACCTTTCTTAACGAGATTTTTATAAGTAAGACCAATTATGGCTAAACCTTTCTTAACGAGATTTTTATAAGTAAGACCATTTGTCTTTTATTAGAATTGTTTATATATTTATAGCCTTACTTATAATCGTTTGTTAAATTTTAAGAAACTGCTCAGCTACTGTTTAACGAAAATCTTACCCATAAACTCCTCTTAAGGATAAGAGGTAAAGTAATTCTTAAATAACTTTCAAAAATAACCAACAACGAGAGGTAGTTTAAGTGACTGCTAAGAGGCAAGATGGCAAGTTTTATTTAAAACAGCCATGGTCTTACTTATAAAAATCTCGTTAAGAAAGGTTTAGCCATCCTTTAAATAAGAGATTCTTCAGCCCCTAATCAATGAATATCTTTTTTTCACTTATAAACGTGTATTACCTGTTGCTTACCGCAGAGGAGCACAGACAAACGAAATTTGAATGATTGACGTAGCGTTGTACCCAAAATATTCGACTAAAGACCGGAAAAGAGCGAAATTCTTGCAGTACTACGTTTTTTGGTCTGTATTCAGTGACTTTGTTGACACTAACAACTGACAGTGACAGCTGAGTTGTTTATGTTTGTCGTGTATAAATAGAAAATAATAGAAATTGGTAAAATAATCTTTAAATACATCACAGCGGAACGCCATGTGAAAAGAATACAAAAAAACTTGAGCGAACAGCAAGTGTAAGCGTTATAGGGCATAGCATACGTAGCATCCTCCATCCTCCAGCACAATATGTAAAATAACTATATTAATCCTTATTTTTCTTTGAATACTCTACTAACAAATGCCTAATGCACGCTAACATAATATTTTATGCTTTTTTAGCAAATTATCGAAATGCTGGTACTTGAGTGTGCGGATATTATTGAAAAAGAAACGAGCACAAACGCGGAAGTCGCCAAAAAGCTCGCTTGGCTAATATGAAAAACAAGGCTAACAATCTGAGTTGGCATTTAAAAGAGCGAGAACAATGACTTGTAGAGGAGATTTTCCGCCTAGGTAGCCGGCCTGTTGAAGTTCAGATTTTGATGGAGACCATATCCCATGAGTTTACTGTGGATTCCAACAATTTTGACAGTGATATTATTCATATTAAATAGGTAACTACAAGTTTTTATTTAGTACATTCAACAACAAAGACTCACTGTCTCTATGTTATATATTTCGTATTGCCTTCGTTTTTATTGACACACAAAGCCATATTAGATTAATGGATAGTACATAGGGGGATACATGGCCATATGGGCCATTTAAATAAAAAGATTAGTATATGTGTCCTAAACGCAAAGTGCTCGGGTTCGAATTCTGATTGGAAAACATACATCACTCAGGTGAATAACAATGGAGGAAAACATTTAGATGAATCCTGCAGGTCGGTATAACCAATGTGTTAAAAGCATATTGCGTATACTGTCAGTCCCTTCGCCTGCTGAATGGGACATTCAAGCCCAATATTGTTATGTTTATAGGTTGTTATTATTATAGCTTTTGTTTTCACAGACATATGGAAGACTACTATAAGGGAAGCCATAAACAAGCATTATTCGTGTTGGCCAAAGCAGCATAGGAAGAAGGAATGAAGTGTAAAAGAGAAGCCCTTGGCTGCAAGATGAGGTGTGATAAGAGTTGCATGGAAAGTGATTGAAAATAATGTATCTGGAAGAAGACTGGCTATCAAAAATAATAAAAAATACATAATTGTGTATAATTTTTTATTATCATTGTGCATTTAAATTTTTTGAGGTGTTTTAATTGTTCAAAAATGTTCCTTTTTATTTGTTCTACATGGTCATCAATAATATCAATAATCTGAGCTGCAAGTAATGGCAGTCCTCAGATATTGGGGTCGCCATGAGATTGGTAATTTGCTTTAGTTTAGTGGTTTCTGTAGAATTAATATTGTAATAGACTGCACTCAATAACATTAAGGAAGGTCAGTGATAATGTTGATCAGTATCATGTCATAGAAAGGGCTATTCTTTATTTTCTCCATTATAGCTAGATAAGAATGATAAAATTAAATCATTATTAAAATCTTCATACAGGCACTTCAGGTTGAAGATTTTCTCTATCTGAAAACAAACAAAAAATCAGTAATAAGGCAAATATTAATAAGATATAGGGCTAGAAGTAACTATTAGACAGATATAGGAACTGGCCAAAGGTCATATTTTATTATTGTATGAAAAAATATTATTAAATTAATATGAATATGCACCTTGTTCTTCATTCAGCTCTATCACTAAATTGTGCAATACTGTACAAACAATAATAGTTGCCTGTATTGAGGTGTATGAGCCTATCATGGCTTCTAATAATATTCAGAACCATTGTTTCCTTACACCAAAACATCTTTGAATAACATTACAAGTTTGGATATGACAGTGATTGTAACGCTGCTCTTCTGCAGTGTGGGGCCTCAGCAGTGGTGTTACAAGGTGAGAAGTTCTTGCATAACCACTATCACCAATTAGCCGTTCAACAAACTCATTTTCTTCAAATTTCCTCTTGACTGAGCTTTCTCAGTATATCCTTGCATCATGTGTGCTGCCTCTACAATGACCAAAATGTCACAATTTTTGCAAAAATCTGCGTTTCAAACGACCAGTGTGTTTTGAATAAGATTGCATTGACTTCTTCTGTTAAATTTGATGGCATTTTTATGTACCGCCAACTTTTCGAAGCGAACGCGATTGCTACCTTACTCCGTATATCCACTTACAGATCAGCTCTTATTTCTATTTGCACATATTCGTCTTACTGAATCTGTATCATAGCCTGAACTCATCATCTGTTAAATTACGCAACAGATTGAAACGAGCTCTGTCTTTCTCCGTCTTCTTTTCGCAGCAAAAGTATGCAGCTCCTCGATATCATGTATAAAATCGTAGAGATTGTCGAATTCCATGTTTTATACCAAGCAACAAGAAAACAACAACACACACCAGTATTAACTGTAATACATACTAAACACAGCTTGTCGGGTTAGAACTTAGAACTGACTGAGAGAGCAGTAATAGTCCAAGAAATAACCACAAGAGACAATAGCGCTAGTGTCGGTAAAGGGTACAATAATGAAGTTATTAAATTATGAGCCGAGTGAAAATATTTAATATTGTGGCGACCGAGGGTAGAACTTTCTGGCAACATAAGCCGTTCTCAAGACTTTTAGAAAAAGGTAGAAGATTGTGGAAGGAATACACAACATTTTAGAACGGAATAGATGATGAGCGAAAGTTGTAGAATAGAAGGTTTGGGAAGGAAAAGACAGAGATAGATAGGAAGTTAAAGATAAAGATACTTTAGAAAGGGATAGATAGTAAATAAAAGAATAATGAAAAGAACATTGAAAGTATGGGTTCTAGAAGATTCCTTGCGGATATATAACCAGCGTAAGGCGCGCCTACCGGTAGTTCAAAGAGTTCAATTTAAGACAGTGAAGCGACAAATGCGATATGAAAGAGTTGGAAGAGAAGTTTAATAGAAGACTGACAAGCTTAGTGGTGAATTTTGTGAAAAGTTAAGTGGACAGCTCAGTGAAGGAGGAGTGTAGCGTAGTTTAAGAGAAGATCCAGAAGCGAGCTACATGGGGTAAATTCGAATGTGGGCACTGCAGCAGCAGAAAGTGGTCTACGCAATATCGGCGACGGTATTGTGAGTAAGACATAATTGTCGGGACAGAGCGTTGTTAGTTGTGCATGTGGGGGCCATCTCTGCGAAGAGGAATCGCGGCTGTGTAAGTCAATAAAAGCGTTTAGTTAAAAACTGGTGTTTCCTTCCAATCCTACGTACTCCCGCTCGACGTAACAATGTTTTTTTAGTTATTTTAATTGTTATTCCTTTTTGAATACATAATACCCTAGTGATTTTACATTGTTTGCTTGTATAAAACTTTTTAGCACTTTCTTCAATAACTATCCCTTTACCTACGGTAGGTGGCGACACCAATTCAATGCTTTTTTTACTGATATATTTTTATACACAGATTCGAACCCCTTATTTCCGCACTCCGTGAGAATCAGCTGTTTCAAATGTGAATAGCCATTTTGCCTTTTAGCAGTCATTTAAACTACCTCTCGAGGTTGGTTAAATTTGACAGTTATTTGTGAGTTGCTTTACCAACTTTTATCCTTAAAAGGAGTTTATGGGTAAGATTTTCACTAATCAGCTGCTAAACAGTTGCTTAAAATTTAACCAACGTTTATAAGTAAGACCACCATTGATTAGGGGTTTAAGAGTCTCTTATTTAAGAGATGGCTAATCCTTTCTTAACGAGATTATTATAAGTAAGGCCCTTAAAGTTTATGCAAGCATATATGAATAAACAGACTATGACGATATTTGAATGAACTGTACTGAAAAATTATAATACTTTAGACCTAGGGTAAGTCCCTACTTACTAGGTCTACTAGTTCTAAAGTATATTGTACAATGTTAATATAAAGTACAGTATATATATAGGGTTTTGTGGTGGTCGATGGCTGCCGTTAGGATACATATTAGAGAAATAATTTGCAGCAGATTGTTAACTTTGGTCTACGAGTTTCTGAGATCAGTTCTAGAGTTACTAGTTGTTTAGTATTTATGATATTAGCTAGCGTAGTGTGCTTGCCTTTTATTTACGTTTTGATTTGTCTGCGAGCAAATGAAATGTGTTTTACACCAGTGCTTTTCAATCTTTTTGAATACGAATACCCCTCCCTTTATAGGTTGAAATTTTGGCGACCTCCTTGGTATATAGATAGACAAAAAGTTAGTAATTTATAAGACTACATTCATGTTTTTCTCTACATTGTCAGGTATATTAATCATTAGAATCTATACTCTACAAAAAGCTACTGAGCTTAGAAAATACCTAAGTAATTGCCTTTTCCCTTTTGTCGGCGACCCCCCTAGAATGCTCTGCGATTCCCCTAGGGGTCGCGACCCACAAGTTGAAAAACACTGTTTTACACAATACAACTATTTCAGTTTAGCAATTCACTTACTGGGTAGTCTTCGGGTGTTTTTCCTTTATTATTTGCATACATAACTTGCAGCACTCGCAAGGCCTCGTCGTATTTACCCTGAGAAACCAAAAACTTCGGACTCTCCGGCGCGAACATCATAAGAATGGCTGCTACGATGAAGAAAAGGGCGTAAACTATTGTAAGTAGTCGCCATGGACGGATAAGATATAATCCCCATTCTATTCTGAAGTCTAACGGTAGTATTGCCCACGCAAGTACTGAAATAAACATATGTATTTGTAGGAAACGGCAGTTATTTTATGCTTTTAATTTCTTAGACCTCAGTTGTTCTTTTCAGGCGTTGACGAATTGAGGGTGACATGACCAAAGATTTGTCTGGATTTTTGCAGTACAGAAGAGTTTTATGAAAACTATTTATACTTTCCTGAATTTTTGTTCTTGAAAACTTCATGATATAAATAATGTTAATTAGTGTTTAAAAATAATTAATGCGCTTTTTGACTCTTTTTTTTTGTACAATGTTATAACGACACAATGTTGTACGTTGTCAGCTCAAGTTTGCTCCACCTATCCCGGGCCTCTGCTGTTCTCATCTTGCCCCCATCGGTAACCTAACGCAGATCGTCGGTCCATCGGGCTGGAGGGCGTCCTAATTTATAATGTTGTTACAAAATCCATAGGGCTGAGAGGTTTGGAAGGAGATAAAAAGTATTTTGGTATACTGTCATCTACCCGAATAGGGAGGCGGTTTCAGATCGCGCGCTGAGTATTGTACCCTGTTAAACTTTATTATTTGTACCCGATTTTGAAACTGTGAAAAAGCACCATTTTGCTAATTAAGCGAGGCCATAAAAGACCATATGAACTTGCACTGTCACGATGATAATATTTAATTCGTGTGCAGATATTTACTACTATTAAAGTTGTCAATATCTACTGGTAATAATGGCATACAAAGTTCAACTTACGAGGTACAAACGCAGATCCAGTAATCTGTAATGCATTTACGATAGATAATGTGATGTCTCTATACTTGTGTGGTAATATTTCACCTATAAAAGTGTATGGAACAGCTGCGGGACATGCTATACTGTGAATAAAAGAACAAGTTACTTAATAACAATATAAAATATATTTGACAGTCTCTGTGGTTGAGTGGACTAAGTTTTGCTGGCCTACCACACTGCGGCACTGAGACTGTGGGTTTGATTTCTGGTAAAGTAAATTTTAGAAATGAACTTTCTGTCGTTTTCTTTGGCCTGGATGGCTAAGATCGGCGCCAGAGTGGTCCGTTGTATATTACCCATTATACAACTTACTTTGCTTAAGAATTTACAAAGTGTAAGTTCGTTTGCTGATTATTTATTTATTATTATTCATTATAACACCTACGTAATGTTATTTAGAGCTCTGGCTGGAGATCAAGAAAAGCAGAATGAGAATGCGAGATCCAGATGAATGTGCAATGTTACAAGAGATGAAAATGTAGTCACGAGTGATGAAAAAAATGTGATAAACGTTGAATGCATTGTATACATATGTGATGGACCCGAGCGAGGCAAAATTATATATATTTAAATTAAAATGGGACTAGAGAAAATAAAACGTTATTTCTTCCTTACTTTCGAATCATAACCAACTCGATTGTTTTAATATTATAATAAAGTCAAAAACCGAGCTGCCAGTATTATAATTTTAAACAAAAAGTATTTATTCCACAACAGTATGTAAGGTGACGGGGGGATTTATGTATGGGAGAATAGGGTTACCAGAATAGAGAGATATGGCAGGAAAACTGAAACGACACAGACAATGGCTACTAAAGCTCGGGACTGAGTAGATGCATAGATGATAATAAAGGCTATGGCAATTGGCAATTGCTTGGCAGTTCATACGTCGATCATTATAAAATTTACGATTACATATATAGACTCTCTAGTGCCTAAATAATAATGGACATACGCCATATTTCAACAAGATAAGAACTGTAATTAAAATGTAAAGCGTAAATGTGCGTTTTCGTAATCTAGCCATTTGATCATAATATATATTCTATATATTATCTATAATCTTGTATAATGAACTTCATAAAAATATAAAACATAAAAAAATTGTTTGAGTCGACCCTAATTTAGCTGTTAACGTAATAATGTTTATTAATAAAATTTTCAAAATGCATAAATCGTGCTAAGCGAAATTTAAAAAGAAGAATATTTTTAAGGTTGATAGACTTTGTTTGCATAACAGCTGGTCTAAGGTTATCTAAATGCGAATTGATAACTTAATATAGGATTTCTGTGATATTGTAAAGTCGTGGTATGTAAATGTTCGCCAGTTATCAAATTGATTCATTTAACGGTCCGTTATCAAATTGGTTCATTTAACGGATTCATTTAACATGTTACATTTTCAAACTAAGTCACAAAGCAGACTATTCCACAAAAAAATATGTTTAACTGTTTGACAATAAGGTTTAGAATTGCTTAGATCAAAGTTGTTTGATTTTCTATTTTTAACCGACTTCCAAAAGGCGGAGCTTTTCAACTTGATCGGTATTTTTTTA
Source organism: Dendrolimus punctatus (assembly GCA_012273795.1). Classification (NCBI taxonomy): domain Eukaryota; kingdom Metazoa; phylum Arthropoda; class Insecta; order Lepidoptera; family Lasiocampidae; genus Dendrolimus; species Dendrolimus punctatus. Next base: position 15,253,203 of record CM022538.1, read on the forward strand.
CGTATGTCCACTGATTACGCTGAGATTTATGATCCGATTTACGTGATTCTTCTTTAGTTTGATGCGGAATAGTTGCCATTTGGTCCCCTAAAAATTTAACATAGTTCGGAGATTTCATTTTATAACATTTTTTCCGTTCCCGTTTCTTGGGACCTATATTTTTTAAGGCGCGCCGCACTTTTCGTACGGCCACCCACCCATAACTAGACCCTAAAAAGTAACAAATGAAAAAAATACATAAAAAAACTTCTAAAACTAAAAAGTATAAAAATAACTAAGCATTATTTTATTATAATATCTTATTTTAATTATATATTATCTAAAACATTTTGACGTTGGTGCAAAGTAAAACATAGGAAATTACTATATTTTGAAAATTACTAAGCTATTATTATATTGTCAATCTCAGTGTCTGTCATTGTCAACATTGCAATTTTTTTTTCACGTGTCTATATTTCATAATCGTAATACACCTAACGTTTATTAAAAAGTTGACTGTTTCTTGTACTTGTGCAAGTAAAAGTCGACTTTAAGTTGACGAACCTTTTCATACCGCGACTGTACCATACCAGTCAAGACTGTATAATAATATTTTTTTGACTTACGTACCACAACGATGTAAGGAATTTGCAGATCGTGAAGGAGATCAAGTTAGGCATTAAACCTGACAATATTCCAAATGTTCCAGCAATTATTGATGTCGCTATTATCATAGGCTTGCGACCTCTGGTGTCTACGAGATAACCGAAGGGAAATGATGTTAGGACGATACCTAGAATTAATATGCATGTTTGATTTGAGCAACAAAGTCGATATTAAAATTAGGGTTTCATTTAAATATAATTTTTATTTCGTATCTAATTTAAGAGTTTACGCTTTTCTATTTAACTTGACTATGCTGATGTTTTACAATCTAGATCTTTAAACATATCTGACAATAGGTAAGTATATATTTTATACAGAAATACTTCAATTGTTATTCTTAAATCGGTCGAACGTAAATAAGTACACATTTTAAGAAAACTTTCTCGATACATTTTGTATTTCTTAAAAACAAATTTGATTTGCCACACTTATTGATAGCACAATGAAAAGCAACAGCTTTTACGTTTTTTTTTAAATACGATACACAGACAAAGATATTTAGACATAATAGCTATGTTATATGGGTAAGTTAAAATTGTTTGATTTCGCGCTTAACCTATTTTAGTATTAAACTGTATTTACTGTTAAACTGTAAATGACAATATATCTAGTGTTATTTACAGTTTAACAGTAAATACAGTTTAACCTATCACGGTTTTAATATGTATATAATTGAACAGTAAAATAGAATAGAATATATTCAATACGTAATGCATGTATAGAGATGTTACGGTTTTTATAGTATCAATGCATTCTGCTTATAATTGGGCGTGCAATATTATTATTACAATTTAGACACTATAAACAAATAACTAAACATAAAAATGACATTTCTTAATAATTAAAATAAGAATAATAATAAGACTTTGGGAGGAAAAGGAGGGCTTTGTGGCGAAGTCTTAGGTGAGTAGCGACACCTCGTACCTGACTCCGGCCAAGACAAGGCCCCCGACTCCGTCCTTTCCTTAACCAGCCGGCACGGAGTGGAGATCGCTAGAGCAAGAATCAAGCTCCAGAGTTGGAAGTGATAAACCGTCTGCCCATTTTTCCACGTTCCCTGAACATTGCGACGGGCAGACGTCATAGTCCCCATACTCCCAGACCCCTAGTACCACTAGTAGTTCACCCCAACAACCTGGTACTTTTTGTCCTCATTTCCCACAATAGTCCTACACTGGCCGGGGTGTAGACAGGGATAAATGTCGGTCAGTGTCACTCCACATTTACATGAAATTTGTCAAAGGGCCTCTACGTGTTGGCCTTCCCATTTCCCACGCAAGCCCTCCAAATGTCCGGGCCATTTTTATGGCCCGTAGTTTTGAAAGATATATTATAATAATCAATGTCAAATATATTTATATCAATTGATAAGGTTTTATCATCCGTAAACATATTTATATAATAATAACATGTGGTCAGTAGTGAATTTATTTTTTAAATAGTACTGTATACGAAGAGCCCCATGCAATAGACACTTCTGCATTGTGCATTGTAGTAATTGAGGTTATAGTGCATACTCTAAATTCTTCGCGTCTGTTACGTGGAAAGACCTCCGAACTATGACTAAGTAGTAGGTATGGATTAGTTTTGACAAACAGATATTTCGAGTATAGATAGAGAGTCAAAAATTTGAATATATTTTTAAATATATTAAAACTTCGGACCGGAATAGTATCTAAATAAGTTAACAAATATTAGCGGAGTATGGAACTTATTGTAAGCGGACAAAGAGGCGCGGAAACACTAGTGTTAAATGGTGATAAAAATAATATTATTGTTTTTGGTTTTTAAATCACTGCCCAAAGATAAAGGTAATCGGCTGAAAACAAAACGTGTATTGTGCTAACGGAATCGTTTCATTTTACACACCCAGTTTTTATCTACTTTTATACAATACTAGCTGTCCCAGCAGACGACGTCCTGCCCGGTAAAAAAAAATAGGGGTGGACTACCCCTAACATCTAGGGGGATGAAAAATAGATGTTGCCCAATTCTCATAGATACCGGATAAGCACAAAAAATTTCATCAAAATCGGTCAAGCCGTTTCGGAGGAGTATGGCAACGAAAACTGTGACACGAGAATTTTATATATTAGATACATTTTGATTTAATTATATAAGTAATAGATTAATTTAGTTAATACTAAAATTATAAATCTAAATTACAAAAGATTTCTATCATTTTAAGGTAGAATAGAATGTAATAATTATACAATGCTGCTATTATTAGCTCGTTAAAATCGCCGGACATTAGAGACCTTTGCCTGATTTCGGTATTATGTTATTTCCAATTGCGTACCACTGGCCACTCTATCTTTATAAACATGCTTAAGGGAAAACTAGCGAAATAAGTGTTTAAAGTTTCGGTGGCTTGCCAATATTAATTTCGGCTGACGCTAATTCTGCTAATGGTAATACCAATTTATTTCTACTATTATTCAGTTGCGACGATATCGAGAAGATATTGGGAGTAAGCAGAATACGAATTTTTGCACCTATTGCAAACGAATCGTACTTTGAATATCTTCCCAATATCAAGATGTTAAATTAGCAGAATTGGACCCCAGGTAGGGCATCGGCCCGTCTGGGTGATTCCACCCTTGTCCTAGAGTATGTCGCCAAAACAAGGCATGTGGTGAGCGTGCTGCGCTTAGTATAAATCTTAACTAACCCTTCTCATTTACTGAAACAAGCAATGAAAACGTATAAAAACTGTGTTTGGTCATATTTAAACTTTGATAATATAAAAAGAAAATATTTGAGACTTAAATTGAATTCCGAATTTGTAATTCCGAAAGGTAAAACTGGTTTGATTAAGACAACTTACCTATATATGGAATTGATGCAATAAAGCCCCTTTGGGTGTCAGACATGTCGAGGTCACATACCGCCGCCGGTAATACGAATGAATATCCAACTGGTTCCACGATGGCAGCTATTAGGAACAGTGCGAGAACCAAACTGATCTTGATGTTGTACCAACCGCATCCTTTGGAAGAAAATACGTATGTTTAGTATCTATATTAATATAATATCTATACTTAGAGAGAGAGAAACAGAGAGATAACACTTGATTGCTCACCAAAACATACAATTACAAAACAGACCATATTATCAATATTTTCTAGGCATTACAATAGGCCGCCTTACCGCTCAAAGCGATCTCTTCCGGGCAACCTAAATAATAAAAAAACATATTTCAAAATATTTTTATGTACATATATTTCTATGTAATTATTATTAATATATATTATTATACTTAATATTATAAAAGCGAAAGTTAGGAAGAAGAAAGTATAAAGGAATGGATTTGGATGAAATTTGGCACGGAGATTATAGTCCGTAATAGTACATTGGCTACTTTATGTCCCGGAAAAATTCCTTCCGAGGGCGTATGGTACTCCCAGTAGCCGTTCCTCCACTTTGTCTATAAATCAGTGCAGGAAGGGAAAAATAATAGGTACAACTTCCTTTGGTCTGCCGTAAGAGGCGACAAAACAACCCTCCGTCAGGTGGGGGTATATGCACGCCTGGAGGACTACCACCCCTGTTCTGAGTATGAAATTGAAATACATTTTTTTGTTGAAGTTGCGGCTGAGGACTCCTTTACATACCACGGACATTTACGCACGATCATTCTCTGTTTGTACCGTGCAACTTTGGAACGCATTGCCGGCAGACGTGCGCTCTGCTAAATCGATCCATAGTTTCAACAGACTTGTGAGGGAGCACTATCTCACTGCATAATGTAATGTATTATTTGTTGTGTATGTCTATGTACGTGTATATATATATATATATATATATATATATATATATAACATATTATATATCATTTGCAGGGAATTATCATTAGATAATATAGACGCAGGCACCAGCCGGAAATAAAATCATGCGCTAGTAGTCAAGCCCTTATCATTGTACTTTAATTTGATAATATAATCGAAATTTTAAAAATGAATAATTAAAAAAACCTATACAATATAAAATTGAATATTTTTGTTGAAATCCTGAAAGTGATAATGTGTTGGGTTGAAATTCTGGCTATTATGCATGTTTCACTAAAGCAGTGAGATAAACTCATCTGACGTGTAAGTAAGTTAAGTAGTTACAAGGAAAACTTCACACAAAGGAGATAATTGATGTGTAGAATATGCGAATCTTGTATGAGTACGGCAGTATATTGTCGCTTGTCAGTTCCCTGAAAATGTGAACGCCCATGCCCAGTAGTGGGACGTTTGTGGATTAATAATTTTATTACATTGCCTTTAATAATAAAATAAATAATAAAATATGGAGTCAACGGTCATCGTACCGATAGTGGTGTCCGTTAACGGTTTAACAGCGAAAAGCCGCGACCAACACCTAGAGAGGCTCTCGCTTGGTAAATGGGTGAAGGGCCAGATACAGAAGGCGGTTCTCCTGCACGCATTGTGAGGAAGTTCCTGTCCCTGGAGCCTTAACCACCGGTAGCTTGGACCCTAGGCCCCGCTGCCGACGGACGTCATCTTTTTATACATACATACAGACATAAATTACTTCACGCCAGGTCCCTTGCGGGGTAGGCACGAACAACAGAGCGCAATTTAGGCTTATTCTTACACACCTCACTTGCTTCTTTGACATTCATAGTTCTTGTCATGCACGCTCGTCTGTTCTTAAGGCTCCTGACATCACCTTTTGCTAGTACACGATCAATTTGATCATGGAAGGTGTGTCGTGGCCTTCCGCGACTTCTGCATACATCCACTATTGCATTGTATATCTGTTCAGTCATTCTTTCATCATACATTCTTTCCACATGCCCGAACCACCGGAGCATTCCTTTCCTTACCTTCACCCCGACACTCTCTTTCAGACCAACTTTCTTTCTTACTTCGGTATTACGAACGCGGTCCGTGAGCGTCACTTCGCAGATTTTGCGCAGTGCTCGCATCTCGACCGCGTTTACTCTACTTTCGTGCTCTCTATTCCATACCCAACTCTCGCTTCCATACGTGAGCGTAGGTACCAGCACCGCGTTGTGTATATTTATTTTTTTAATATGTGTCTATATATATATATATATATATATATATATATAACAACATAAAAAGAATTTAAATAAATATATATGTGAAATAAATAATAATTAAAGCTTGATAAAGTGGTCTTATATAACACAATATGCACGATAGTGTTTACATTTTTTAGTGTCTCTTTTTTCCGTGTTCTAATTTGTATAATTCTTATTGGCTTTCCGTTTAGATAAAACGAATTAGTATAGAATAGTTCGACGTTTGAAAACTGATTAATAGCTCTTTATCACTAATTAGTTGCTAGTATAAACAAAACCTGATTATCATCTGAAAAATAGAGCCGAGTTGGAATTATTATCTTGTTTACAGCTCCTAGGGCCGGCTCGATAGATGTCATACCACGCCCTCACAGAATATCGGCGTGAAACGGCTAGGGTTAAATTTCAAAAGTTAAGTTTTATTCTAAGTAAGTTCTACTACTCTACTCTTTTTGAAAGTCATACATATAAGTTAAAATTTAGATTTATTTCCTATCTTATGTACACGGATTCATTCCCCAGCAACACTTTTTTTTAACAAATAAATTTCATACAAAAGCATACTCAGTAAAAAAGGAAAGAAAAAGATTATTATCATTATAATAATGACGAGCTAGCCTTGTGCTAATCGTGTTTCGTGCGATGAGTGAGAGTTCCGATATCCCACTGTCCACTCTCCTCCCCACTCCAACTCCCCACTACCCCTCTCCACTCCCCCTCCTCCTCCTCACTCCCACTCCCCCTCCTCACTCCCCTATCCCTTCCCTATCCTATCCTCTAATCCAATTTCATATTCCACCCTTTCTATTCCTTTCCTCCTGTTCGATCGCTCTATCACATCTCCGTAGTCCATCCTCTTTATGCCATCCTAAAGGCTAGCAACGCGTTGGCTTCACCACCAGGAGTTGCAAATGTGTGTATAGGCGGCGATAACCAATTTCCATGAGCTGGGCCGTCAGGTTTTTTTTATAGCTTGAGTTCAGCAGACGGTCCACCTGATGGAAAGCGGTTAGCATCGTCCATGGACATTTGCAACACCAAAGGTCCTACAAATGCGCTGCTGCTCTCTAATGTAATCTCTCTGATATGCTAAATTCGTAATATAAAGAATCACGATGTGGCTAAAATAAATGTATTTAAATTTAGCTTTAAGTTACTAAGTTACAAACAGTTCTGAAGTTAGTCCCAAGGGCGTTGTATCCCAATTAGTTGAGGTCAGGGGTCCCGTTAGCATTCTTGCTGCCCGTAAAAACAGGTGGCAAAGCGGCATATATTATTTAAAAAAAAAAGAATTAGACTGACGGTGTTATTTATATTGAGTTAAATGTGTCTCATCAGCCTACAAACTGAATCTAACTCAATATGAATAAGATTGTATTTTTTAACTTATGTACATGTAAATTAAACAATGTTTTGCAGTGTCCATTCAGTTTAAAATTTGAATTTTTATGAATAAGGGCACGTACCTGCCACAGAGAGAGCTTGATCCAAATCAGCCGTGTATTTTCCTTGATGGTCAACATCTTCCGTTACACTCTGTATTTTAGGGTCCATACTTTCCATTTCTCTCTTTTTCTTTATACCTTCAAGGCTACATCTACAATTCACGTGATTTGCATTACTTTCCAATATAGCACTGTATTCAAAAGTTTATTATAATTCTTGTATTTCGATCAAAAATAAAATCACTTATCAACACTTGAATGATTAACTTTTCACCTTTGATATTCGTGTATTGATTGTCTTATTATGTTAATTGTATAAATATAAACAATAAACTAACAAAAAAACAACATTCTTTGTTATTTTCTTACGCGCACATCTACTGACTAACATTCATTGTAAATCAGTGAAGTCCAATCGACTATACAGTGGTTTATGTATAAGATAGCCTGAAATGACTATAATCACGACAGACTTGGCAAAACGTCATAATCATTATCGTAAATTAATTGATAATAATATTTTTTAAATTTATAATCTTTTGTCAGTCAGTAGATTGACCACTTTTACGTCAGCTACAGACGTGTAGTATGCGCGGAAGTCAGGAACCAAGTAATCAACATTAAATGTTTTACTTACATTTACTCGAATTGTTTACAGTTTAATGAATGCATGAGTATGTAAAATTGTAATGTTTTAATTAAGGCGTGAATCGTGGTGGTTTGATAGGGCATGTCCTCTCCAGCGTTGCCAGACGACCCGATTTTGGCGGGACGTCCCGATTTTTAAATACAAATTAAATCCGACAGGCTAAATCCCGCTTTCGGGGATAACTCGAACGTGCTGAGGAAACGGAATCATTCAGTTTAATCTACAGCTATTCTGTGACGAGTTCATCTTTATTAAAGAGAAAATCGATAGCTTAAAAGAGTTTAAATCTTCACAGAAATATCATGAATAAATTATTTACGTTGATGTCTGTTTTTTATTTATCCAGAAGACGAATAAGACTCACCTATTTAACGATATGGTAAATCTGATTTAAAACATCATATTTTTATTAAAATAAATTTTCAATGCGTCACGTAAACGCAATTTGAACTCAAATAACAACATAAATATTCAAAAACTTTTGATAATACACTTTTTTTACTATGTCCCACTTTCGACGAAAGAATCCCGCTTTTTTAATCAAAAAGTTCCAAAATCCCGACATATCAAAAGAAATCTGGCAAAGCTGGTCCACTACCCTATATGCTCATCTACTGCACTTTCACGGTCTTCTTATTTATTATTTACATAGCTTACTTATTTATCTTGTGTCAAGTTTATATCTATGTAAGCCGTGATAGCGTAATGGCTAGCGTACACGTCCTAAACTCATATGTCGCGGGTTCCACCCTGACCGGAACGCATGCACCACTTGGGTGTTTTCTGACCTAATGTGCATATTGTTACAATTATCACGTGCTAACAACGGTGAAGGAAAACATCGTGATGCAACCTGTACATCGAGATAACCATCGTGTCAAACCTGCCAAGCCGCCTTGGACAAGCGTGGCGGGTATACCGTCCATCCCCCCCCCTACCGTGGGAGGCCCGAGCCCAGCAGTAGGACAGTTATGGGCTGTTGTTATAAGTTTATATCTATTAGATTCTATCAGCAAATTCAGAATTTGTTTCCTTTAAATTTTTGTCTGTTTGGTTGGGCTGGATTTTGTGCCTGTTTCAAAGAGCTTAAAAATTCCATATTCCATATTACACGGTTACAATACCTGTATAACTGGTATCAAAACAAAGTAAAAGTGGTTTCAAAATGTCTTGACGCCAGTGCCAGTGCCAAGATAGTATTTTCTTAAGTTTTCGCGACTTGTATTATACATAATAAAAATACGTTTTAACGGTTTTAGGCGCGGTAATTTATAGGATTTAAAACCTTTAAATCGTAGTTTTATTATGTTAACGACTATTGTTAAACGCCGGAATAACAATAAATTACCACGCTTAAAACCGTTAAAACATAGTTTTATTATATAACATCATATTAAAAATATTAAACATTCGTCGGTCTCGTCTAGCGTTACGTCGTACGCATAGGCTTTTGGTAACATACCACGACCTAATGCTGAACTGTGACCTAAGACAGTTCTTCAGACATGATGCGCATATTGTTATAATTATTGCCAAACGCCTACGCTCAATGGGAAGGAAACCAGCACATCTAAATTACCTTAATGCTAAACTCCCAATCGTTTATCAAACTTGAGGTGCACACTTATTAAAAATAATTTGAAAGTTACGAAACGGGAAACTCCAGTAAATTTTTTACGATGTTGAATACATGTATATGTGTATAAGTATAATATTATATTGTTTATAGGAAAAGATAAAGACTGTTATTTATAGCGAAGGGAGCAAAATATATAATTGCGGTACCTTACCAACAGACTTCTAGATTGCAAATACTTATAAGGTAAACGTGGGACAATGAACTGTTATTGACTTCTACATGTGTAATGACGGATATTTTATGGACTGTGACTTCGTAACTCATAAAAAGCCCTTTACACTTTGCTTTAAAGTCCGGCTAGGCATATGCAGTTCGACGGTCTGGTAGATCATTTACAGGTGGATGAGCATAAGACGCAGGAAGAAGTTGACGTGGCAGTGCATACGTCTTTACGTTAGTGATTTTGCTGTAAAAGTATATCTAATTACACAAAAGAAAGTGATTTTCATATTGAATTACAATAAACAGAATAAAAATGAATATAACAATATATCTATTTATGTAGATCATGTATTTTACCATATTTACTCCTTTAAGCAGCCACATCTTCTATTTACGCTGATAAGCCGGCTTGGCTTGTATTTCACAGCTCTCTGTAATTTATCTCTGAATATCGGTTTCTGTCTTGCTAATGTATCTATTTCATCCTTCAAATCATTAAAAACTTTGCGCAATGGAACCAATTCTTTTTCGTAAATAGAAATAAGATTGTCATCAATGACTTTGCTGTTTAATTTTTCATTCTTTGTTTGTCTTTGGATGTCTTTGATCGACTTATTCACAACTGTAATAAGTAATAAAATTATATTAATTTGAATTTAAAATTTATTTACCCTGCCATAAATTACCATAAATTATTAATTATAATTACATCGCTCACACGAACACTTAATATTTTCTTAAGTTTTCGCTACTAACCTACATAATAAAACTACGTTTTAACAGTTTTATGCGCGGTAATGTGATTTTTATTATTACGACGTTTAGGCCACTTTTCAGTAGCCTGTCATGTGATATGGTCATAAGTAGGGCGTTCCATTAGGGACTCACAACGACCACGTTCACGACCGCGATTTTTCCCGTTCCACTTGCTTGCGGACGTTATAATCATAAAAGCTAGTGGAACGGGTTGTGGGAGCGTTGATGTCATTAATGTCATACGCAAATGTCATTGGTTGATATGAAAATCGCGCCTTTTTCAAAGTGTAGGGTTGACTGATTTATGTTAAAAGACATATTATTTAGATATTTAAACAAAATGTCCTTAATTGGTTCAATTGGGTATCGGCTACTTCATCGCGGTAATGATTCAGAGGAAAGCAATTCGTTTAGCTCAGATGAAGAATGGGGGGATAATTTTAGAAAAACGTAATACTAAAAAACGTGATCTCCGGCCACGTATTACACAATATGAAAATGTAGTCGATCGTTATTCAGATGAAGAATTTAAAAGCCACTTTAGACATTCAAGAAATACATTTAGTTATCTATCTGTCTATCTATAATTCTGCATTCTGAGTTATATATAACTCTTGATATAACTCTTTCGTATAATTCTGCAGCAAAAGCTATGTCTACAAACAATGAATTTCTCATTAATTATATAGTTATATTCAAGTCAACGATAATGAAAACTGATTAGAAATCAATTATGTAAATAAAATGTTAATAACAAGTAAAGGAAAAAGATAGATGGCTGTTCAAAATACATTAAAATTAATTTTACAAAATTTATAAATAAAGATATTTTCTCATTCTCCATCTTTTTTTCAAAATTCGCGCCTTTGTCAACGTATTTTAACAAGAGAGAATTAATGCTCTGTGGTCAACGCCCACTTCGACCCACCTTTTGACATGGGTGGTTGTGAGCGTTATTTGGTCGAAAATGATGACGTCATTAGTGACGTTTTCGCCACGACCGCAACGCTCGCGATTGCCTTGTGGAACGGCTAACTGAGCGTTTTGGCCGTTGTGCATTACTAGTGGAACGCCCTAAAGATGTCATGTGTCAATGAGTATTGTTAAACGGAATGTCGGAATAAAAAAGTTAAACTTAAAACCATTAATACGTAGTTTTATTACATATTCTTATTGCGTCAAGTCAAGATTTACTTAACCTTAAGATTTTTGTTTATTGTTCAGATCATGTTTAAACTTACGGTCGTCATTAACAGTATCGCTGTTATGCTGGGTTGAACAATTAGGATTTATTATATTAAAAGATATGTCATTGTCTTCATCAATAGGAATTCTAATTTCCTTACTGGGTAATCTGATACGTGATTTTACTATTGTCACTATGTCATGTGGAAAACGTTTTGATTCTTTATCAACATCAATTGTCTTGAAAATTCTTTCGTTGTTATCCCTCATATAACTTTGGAAACCTAAATTAAGAGTAATTGGACTTATCGTGTTCTTAACAATATTTGTAGGAGGGATCGATGCACCCACAAAAAGTAGTTTGTGAAGCTTTTGATCTTTTCTTTAGCCGTCATTGCTTGTGAATGAGATGTGTTTTGTATTGGTGGCTTAATTAACATGTTCGAATCATTATTGCCTTTTAATGGATCAACATAAGATTTTAATTCTAATTTCGCAGTTTTGTCGAACAAATTGAAATTATTGGCAGTCACATTACTAAATAATTTTGAGGACGATATATTCGGTATGGGAGTAGTCGTGGGTTGACTTATAAGTGACGGTTTTTCAGGTAACGCTATGTTTTTAAATTCGTTATATATTTCGTCTTGGTTATCGAGAGTCTGTTTTTTGAGTAAATTGTCACTATTACAATTTATTTCTATTTTACTGTTTGTAATAGCACTTGGTCTTTCCCTTTCTTGTATATTATGTTCACTAAAAGTATTTTCACGTCCAATCGTATAATCCTGCGGACAGCTCACACTTTCTAATGTTTGTGAATCACTCACTTGGGTGTTTTCTAATAAACATTGTATTGCTGATTTGGACTTCAGTAAGTCACTAGTAGGCACAGATAATTTACTAGATGAATAATTTACTTTATTTAAAATATCATGAGATACTATTAGTTTAGTTTCTTCATATATACCTTTACTAACTTCGACAGAAATATTTTCGTGACTTAATTGTTTTTTATAGTCTGTTGCATTTGTATTTAAATTATTTCTGCTTATTTTATCTTTTATTATTTCAGTTGTATGTCCGTCTTTGTCACTTACATAACTGGCGGCTACTTCAGTTATATGTTTAAGGTTTCCATTAGCTTCCTTGTTTTCTATATCTTCAGAGAAAGTTTGATAGGTTTCTCTATCATCATTTGTATGGTATTCATTGTTACTACAAGCATCTTCTTTTTTAGAGTCAGATTGATCTTTGCTACATACTTCTTTTGCCGTATCGATATTATTCATTAAGGTAGCGTTGCGAAATATTTCACCTATTTCAGTTTGTATTATACTTAGTTTACTTGATATAATACTAATATTTTCGGTGACACCAATGAAGGTATTATCTGTCATATTGTCATCACTTTTAATGCTTGCATAGTATTCTTTTTGTATTATGTCATGTGTATCTATATAATCGGCATGTTCACTTATCTTACTGTCATTTTCAATATATTGCTTTACACTAGCATTAAGTTTTAGATCATTACCGTTGACAATATCAAATATTTGGCTATCATTGTGAGTCCTGATACTTAAATTTCTTTTTATTACGTCGTCTTTTTTATTCGCATTTTCAATTATCTCACTAATCTCTATACTTCCATTCTCAGTGATACTAAATTTGTTCTCTATAGAGATACTTATTTTATCTATATTTATTATACTCTTATCCGTGACACCTATTACACCATATTCAACACTTGTATTGTCGTGTGAAACAATTGTAATTTTACTTACACTATTGAAATTTTGGTTTATGGTAATAATTTCATCTGTTGTGGTGATGTTTTGATGTACAAGGGTGACTTCACCTCTCACTTGGATATCGTCTTGATCAATGCCAGCCTTTTTGTCTTGAGCGGTGTCACTGCTTACCTTTTTATTGATATTCAAGTATAGATCACTGACTTTTATATATTCAGTATCGCTGGCAATGCTTATAGCATTATTGCTAAGATTTGTGGGATCTCGTCCCTCAAATTCTTCTTGGTTCCTGATATCGATTGTCTCATTTTTAAAATGTGTTTCAATAATAGCAAGACTCAATACACTTGCACTTTTATTTATATTGTTTCTATATTCATCCTTTTTATGCCTAAATTGTGATTGTTCAAGATCAGTTTCTCCAAGTTCTATTGATTTTATTTTTGACGGCTTGCTTTCATATTCTTTTATGGCTAAATCAAATTTGTGCCCTTGAATCAGTACTAAGGAATCATATTTTTCTGGGCAATTATCTGTTAGAAGCCTCTTAATAGAATTCTTTTTGATATTTTTTTCAGATTCTCGTATGTGAGAAATATTGTCATGATAATTGGATTCCAAATTTGTATTGTATAAAATAGGCAAATTTTCTACTAGTTCTATAGTTTTATTTTGTAGTGCGTCACATGAATAACTCGAATCGTTTGTAATAGTTACATCATGTATTAAGTGTTGATCTCCTGTAGAAATATCTTGACTTAATTTTTGACTTATATCTTTGATTTCATAGTGGAATAAATTTAAATTATTTTCTTTGATGCTAATGGACTTTCCCTTTTGTCTAGAATTGAATAAGTTTCATCAATTCGGTAGGTATCTGATAACTTATCTTCAGAGTTGGTCTCATTATTATCAAATAATGGATTAGTTTTGATAAATGTTATTGTGTTTTCTTGAAAATCTTTATTGTCGTTTAGTGACGGGATTCGTTTCAATTCGTTTGATTTGTTTGTTTCACTTCTTATAATGGACTTTGTATCAGAATTATTATAACTAAATACAATACTTTGCTGAGGTAGGTTCGAACAGGAAACATTAGCTTTATTTTTTCTTTCAATGTTTGTTTTCAAATAATTTAACTCTATTAAATGTCCATTGGAATCAATGGCTTTATGATTTAGCTCTTTTGATAGTGAAGACTCGTCTCGTGATTCCGATAAGTTTATATTATTGGCTTGTTTTAAATGTAAGTTACTATTATTTTCTATTTTAAAAATGTCATTGTTAATTATTATTTGTGAAGTCTCTTGTTCTATAGAGCTACAAAATCTATTATTACGATTTGCAGTTTGGATTTCAATATTTCCGAACCCTTTAATAAAATCTTGAGATTCTTTTAAAGAGTTTGCTACAATATTTTGAGTAGATGCTGTCATTGTTGGAGCTTCTGTGATATTTATTTCATTAAAATGTTGTTTTAATTCACATTTCTCCTGAACATCATTTATGTCATTACACTTTTCTTTATCAGATATTCTATCAGAATCTATATGCATGTTATTGGAGTGTTTTTGTGTTTCCAAATTGGGTAAAATCATATTTTCAATTTCTTGCTTAGGATGAAAAAATAATTCTGTGAATTCGTTAAATGACTTTTTAGATATGTGTTCACTCAAAGTTTTACGTTTATAATTTTTGTTTTCCTGTAATTCCTCAAAACTAGCATTAACAGTGGGTGGATAGGTAATAATAGAATTTGAGTTAGTCATAGAATCTGTTTGGTATAATTTAAATACCTCATTAAGGCCAGAAACTATTTTACTAGATTTATTTGTGGATAAAGATCCTTCATATTGATTTTTATTCCCTTTGATTTGATTTCCCTTAGATTTGGAACTGCATTTGCTGCTTACGCTCTCTTTCATGTCCAGATTTATATTATTTTTTCTATGTTTTAAAGGAGATCTACTTTTAGTAGTCGGTTTGTATGTATAAATATCTTCGCCAAATGGTGGATCCAAACACCCTCCTAAAATTTACATAAAAGTTATTTTATAACTGGGTGAATTGTCTAAAGTATTTTTTAATTTGAACGTAACGGTAATAATATAAAGTTGTTAAGTTTACCTGGTTTGCATTTGCCTAAAAAATATGTCTCTCTACTTAGAAGTGTCGAGGCTTCGTCTATGTTACCTAAATTTTCTTTACGCAAAGAAAAATGTTGTTGTTCTGATTGACTAACGCTGCCAGTGTTAGATACTTTTGTAATAGGAGGCCGACTTGGAACGTATTGGTAGTCATCTTCATCCTTAACATTGCTTGCAAGACATAATCCTAAAATATTTTTTATGTATTCTTTTAAATATACCTCTGCTCGTTAAAGATATAAATAGTAAATATGTTTCCATAAGAAACTAGACAACATGCTGATACATGTGAAATACGAACCTGGTTTAAGAACGTTGAGAATGTGCTTTTTATGTTTTTTCGGAGGTATTTTATTTTTTTCAGATTCAACATAAACATTAAAAGACATTATCGTTTGATCGCTACTAACAAGCCGAACTCGTTGAGGATTATTGTCTGTTTGTTTTGCTATAGTCATTACTCCCTCTTGTAAAAAAGCTTCATTTTTCTTTCTAACCCTGATTTTAACATTCATTGGTGTAGTTTTTGATGAACTGCTGATTTTAATTGTATCTTGTGGTATAGCTTCTACTTCGAATGATAGACTTCGAATAATTCTTTCTACTATTGACGTGCTATCCATAGCTGCAACACTTAACCTTTTAACAGATACGAGTACATTGTAATAAATTGTCATTATTATTTATTATTAGTAACAACTGACATTGCAGGGCAATTACCGGGACGACACCAAGTCCGAGCTTTAACTTTTTAATTAGTCTTCCAGCATTCGTTAACTACTCGGTGTAATAAAAATAATGACTTCATAGGAAATGCACACAAGTTGAACTGTGCTCCGGGTCGTTGCCGCCCCGGTGTAATGTCAGTTATTATTTATGTGTATGAATTAAACACACGATCATAATAAATAATATTTATTTGAACTATAACTTCAGCTATCAAACACGATTGAATACACAACACGATTGGATTTTAATGATTGTTGATTAGAAGTATATTTTATTGTTTCATTACAATTGGGCGTTTTATAAATTGAATTTCGTCCCGACATTGTATTCAGACTTACACCTAATGAAACACATTTACGAATTATTTCATTTAACATAGTTTGTAAAGGTAAAATTTCTTTTTCCATTGCTTTTATAAAATTCGCAACTCTTACTTCAGGCAACTCTCTCATTTTTGATTTATGAGTAATTCTTGGAAATCTTTTATCACTTTGTTCGATACATTTTTTAATAAAGCTTTTACTAAGTTTGTCATCATTTAACCTTTCAATATTTGGAGATTCCTCTAAATTTTTCATAATAGCAACCGGAATATCAATATATTTAGAATGTAAAATTTTACAAACAGCAGATTTGGCAGATATTTGGTTAACGTCCTGTTTATTATCGTCTGTATTAATAGAACAAATGGGTGATAGGCATAATTGTTTCTTGACGACATCATTGGTCGTGATTTTGTAGTAAAAATATTGGTGATTGTTTCAACAGTTTGCGTATTCACCAATCTACACTTAGGAGTCCCAATATCAGTGTTATTAATTTTATCAATGGAAATATTTTCAGCAAGTATCGAATCATTAGTATTTTCTATTACTTTTTTTCCTGAAAAATAAAACATTTTAATTATAAAGACCACATTACTATAGTTGTCATTTAAAAACCTTGTAAATTTTTACTTAGGCTGTCCTTGTCCTTCACATTAATATCTTCGCGTAATTCTTCAATGGAGTTCGCGCTGCTGTTATATAATTTGGGTGGGGTACAAACATTGTTATCATTAAACTCTGCTGCCTTTTTTATTACTAAACTATCAGTACTTAATGAGGCTAGCACGTTGTTTGATAGATAATTAACATCATCAAGGCTACATGCCCATTTACATAAGTAAGTGTCACTGTTTATATTCCTTCTATCACCACATTCTAAATTCAGTTTCGATAAAGACGACGCTAAAAGATCGACACACGAGTGATATGTTTTGTCCATGCAATTAACTGCTTCCTTGAGAATCGGTTTTTTCTTTAATTTAACCTTATATGTCATTGGTATTGTGTACTCTATGAGGCTATGCTCTCGTTTCCATTCGATTTTTTCTAATTTTCTAAGCATGAAACTTGTGGTATTATTTCTAGGCAACAGCCATTATTTTCTTTATAGGGCGTGAACTTTAGTAAAATACATGCAGTTGCCATTTTTAAGAGAGTTCAAAAACAAATTACAAAAAAAACTGAAAAAAATAAAAAACATATATAAAAGCTACATTTCTCTTTAAACTAAGTCGGAATCGATTTAATTGAATATATTATTTTCGCTGCATATTCGTTCTAGATATTCTATAGGAAAGACTGCAGATATGATACTAAAAATCATGTTTGTGTGTTCGAACTGTGGCGTAAAGTTTGTGAAATATGTTCCATTGAAAATAGGACACTACATTTTGATACAAGTGGCATTAGATTGAGTATAGTTTGAGTTTTGGGTTAACAGACGCCTTATATTTATATAGTCACAACACCTGTCATTTGGGTTAGGAAACAAGTTTTAATCCCCAAACAAGTTTTGAATGAATAAAGGGAAAACAAAAATACGTCCGATAAACAAGGTTATGCCACTTTTGTTGGACAGAATGTGATATTTGTTTAGGAATACACTTATGCTTAATATATAAACACTAAGATGGTTTTGACTTTAGTACACGAGTTTTAAATTAGTATATTGATTTTTAAATACAAAAATAGTTTTTTTTTATATATATTGCGACGATGGTTACAAATCGGTTGTGACACTCACTGACCGCTGACATGGCACGCTCGCTTGGCTATGGGCCTTAGTCGAAAGTTGTGACCAGTGACTAAAGCACTAACGGTGACTTAGGTTAGGTTAGGTGAGACTTTAAATCAAAGCGGATGAGCCGGGTGACCGTGCTGCGGCAGCGGCCGGCGAGTGCCAGAACAGACTGGTCACCATCGTCGCAAAACAACAAAACGAAAGAATGAAAAAAAAATATCTCAAGAACTACATGTCTCCCAGACATGGGGGTTGCAGAAGGGAGAATTATTCATTTCCAGTTCCCTCTTTGCCCGACAGTACTTAACATTCAGTGACCACTAATCAAAAGTTTAACCTTTTGGCACATATACCTTTCGCTTAATCTACATCATTAATCTATTCACACATGTACGTCTGCTTGAACAACTTTATATATATAGTAGTATCGAATATATAAGTACCTATAGTACTTAGTAATGAAAAAAGTGCGCGTCTCGGGTCGCCCGACAAAAGTGATAACTTAAACTAATCTAAATTGAACTATATAATATTGAAATTGTTTGACTTGAGAAAAGGTTTAGGGTTTAAAGGTTAAGGTTTAGGTTATTACTTAAATTGTATGTATATAGTGCGTGGGTTATAGTGAGAGAGGAGGAGCCTGCCTACCGCTTCCGTATGCGCGAGAGAAAGGGCAGCCAGATAGACAGATGCCGTAACGCGTTACGTAACAGAGCGGTTTACCCTCCCATAAGAAGTTATCACGTTAAGAATACGGAAAAAAGAAGTGCCCGAACATCCTCGGGCATCTTTGCCGTAAATACTTTAATATGCAAGCTATGCAGGTGATGTCTGTGTAATTTGATAACCACAAAACAATGATCTTGAAAGTTACGAGAAAATAAGGTAAATCGAAAAAGGTAATTTAACAATCTTAATAAAAGCCTTGAATTACCTTGGAACCAGAAGTAAAAGGTGCGTTTAGTTTTGTGCGAACTTAACACATAATTTGGAATAAACTGTTATAACATTTTAACTAAAATTTAATAGTGACAATAAACAAGTCATGTTTATATTTTTACAAAAGCGTTAATATACAGTTCAAAAAGTCTCCATAGCTATTTTCTTGTAGGTAATATTTTGTGTCAACTGTTCGGTAAGTTTGGAAGAAAATTTTAGGTAGGACATGAATTTATTATTCCTCGATTTTTTTATCATACGTTATTATTGTGCCTAGGGTTGAACTTAACTTAAAGAGTATTATTAGATTTTCTTGTTTTACACTTTTATTCAAGTTTATAATATGACACATTACTAGCCAAGTAAAGAGAAAGTTCTAACAATATAATTACTTAATATTACGACATGTCCGCCACTTCGGCGACGCTTGAATTGAAATTGTCGCGGGATACCCGGGACACAGCATTTAAAAAAGAACGGAAACTATCCTTTTATTGAAAATTGTGTCGGAATAAGTTAATTTTTATGCACCCGAACAAACTACAAACCGCTACCGGAAAATTCTCGCGGGATTTCCGGGATAAAAAAATCACACATTATTATATAAAATTTGCTATCGATCACTGAAAAACTCGCATTGGAATTCAACATTTTTCTCAATTTGACCATTTCGAATAATTCCCAGAAAATTCTCGCGCGATTACCGTGATAAAACGTAGTGCACGTTTTAAGTCTAATAATTAGCTGTCGTTCAATGAAAACCGGATCGAAACCGACCCAGTAGATTTTATGTGAATCTCGAACAAACAGAGAAGAAATCTAAAGCAATTTGCATCGTATTCTCTGTCTGTTATATAGTATATTCCAGTTGTTTTTTAAATAGCTTCAATGTACAGACACGGCATGTTTAGAATTGTATAATATTATATATGGCACTTATGAATTGCGAAGGTGACGATTTTCCTTTTATTTCTTCCATAATGAATTTATAGTACCTTTTTGTTCATCGACCTTTAAGTACTTTGCAAGAGTGCTTTGATTAAACTTCAATCATTATATGGCTAATGTTTACATAGAGCCAAGACCGTGGGGAATCCCTAGTAATTTTCCATGCTAAAACTAGTGAAACACGTGTTTCATAAAGAAAATTCTCATTCCCACTTGGTATAATAATTTATGCGTTAGATAAAGAAGCTTATCTTCATTAATCATAGAGCACAAAGGCAGCAAACAAACACGCTTTGTTTAAAGATAATAAAACAATACCGCTTCCCTAATCTGTGATAATCTGATATTGTAATCATTGTATGGGTATAGTTAATTATATTCTATTGTAATTACGTAGTCATTATAAATTAATAACAAGTGGCGTTACCATCACTTTTTCCGAATTCTACGTTGAGTATTGACCCGAAAAAATTTAATTGAATATTCAAATAAAGACTTTATATTTATTATTTTTTTGATTTAAATTAATTTTATTGTTCTATTACTTTAAAATTTTAATTTAAGTCTCCTTTTTATATACAGAAATATAGGTACGTGACACTTCATCTTCTATATATAACCTGACTACCTGTCCTACCTTCTAACTGTGCCCGCGACATCTTCCGCGTGGAATTTGTTTTCAAAACCCCCGATTTTGAAACATTCTTTATTGGTGCTCCGCTCCTATAGGTTTTAGCTTGATGATATATAGCCTTCCTTGATAAGTGGGCTATGTAACATACATACATAACTTCACGGCAGGTCCCTTGCAGGGTAGGCACGAACAACAGAGCGCCATTTAGGCTTATTCTTACACACCTCACTTGCTTCTTTAACATTCGTAGCTCTTGTCATGCACGCTCGTCTGTTCTTAAGGCTCCTGACGTGACGTTCTGCTAGTACACGATCAATTTGATCATGGAAGGTGTGTCGTGGCCTTCCGCGACTTCGCGGAAGGCTACGAAGGGGGGAGGGGTTCCTTGCCTTACCTTCACCTGTCGGGGTGAAGGTAAGGAAAGGAATGCTCCGGTGGTTCAGGCATGTGGAAAGAATGAATGATGGAAAAATGACTAAACAGATATACAATGCAAAAGTGGATGGATGTTATGTAAGACTGAAATAATTTTACAAATCAGACCAATAGTTCCTGAAATTAGTGCGTTCAATCAAACAAACAGACTCTTCAGCTTAACTCGTATTACCAGTAGTATAAGTATAATACATGAAGCAAAAACTTTGTACCCCTTTTTGCGAAAATTGCGCAGACGGAAGAAATTTTACACACTTATAGTTTACTAGCTGTCCTGGCAGACATCGTCCTGCCCGGTAAAAATAGGGGTTTGTCGCAGAGGGTTAATAATTTAGGGTTGTATGTATTTTTGTATGTTGTATCATAAAAAAATAGAAATTAAAAATTTTGACTAAAAAATAAAAAAAAATTTAGGGGTGGACTACCCCTAACATTTAGGGGGATGAAAAATAGATGTTTGCCGATTCTCATAGATGCCGGATAAGCACAAAAAATTTCATCAAAATCGGTCAAGCCGTTTCGGAGGAGTATGGCAACGAAAACTGTGACACGAGAATTTTATATATTAGATATAGAGAAGAAGCAAAGAATGCTAATATTTTTTAAAATTATTCATAAAATACATTAAATAAAAAATAAAAAAGATTACACACACTATAATGTATTTGACACACACACTTATACTCTTCTGTTTATTTTTCATGTCAAATTAACAGTGTAGCCTTGGCGAAATCTGTGATAATAGTAGTCTTTGACATTAATTATTATGGTCGAATTTCGACCACCGACGACCACTAGTTTTAATAACGACCCTTATAGCAGACTTAGTATTTTTTGTGAAAATTTCGAGAGAAAAAAATTCTAGCCAAAGTAGCCTATATATGAAGATACATATAAGGCACATACGTGTTTTTTTTTTTTTTTTTTTTTTTTTTTTTTTTTTTTTTTTTTTTTTTTTTTTTTTTTTTTTTTTTTTTTTTTTTTAGGCACATACGTGTACAAGATTTAGGTAAGCCAAAATCGCTGAACCAAAAACCGTTTTAGACAGTGCATATAACTTGTTTTTTCTAATATATTATGAATATATAATGAATATAATATGATTTTACTATTTTTGAAGAAGAACAGACATTTCGATAATTTAAAAAAATAATGTCAAAGCAAACTTACGTATCTTAATGATGATTCACTATGTAAAATAAAACAACGTTTAAATGTATTTTTTTTATTTCCAAACTCTCACTAATATTACTTACATTGCCCTTAAGTACATTTTTACAAATTTTTAATTTACGATATGCGACAAATGTTTATTGCTCCTAATATTATATTTAAATTCTGTTCTTTACCATTAAATACTTTGTACAAATTAATATTTAATTTATTTTCACTTTCCGTTTTTAGATTCTATTTAAATAGTTTGAAAAAAAACTTATTGGACCAGACAAGAAATAATGATCTCAATTATTAAAAAGTACCATAGACGAATGTGGTTGAGTTTTATCCAAAATTCTCCATAGACTAATAGCAAAATCTCTTTCTGGTAACACTGAAAGTATAAATAGCCTAATTTAAAACGGCATTGACATATCGATTAAAAAGGATCTTACTGTTTTTTAAATTCACCTATAATATAACATTTTACAATTCGAAACGAGAACATAAAAAGAAAACTAAGGATATGCTTTAAAAACTGACGTATCTTTATGGTATATGAGAAAAAAAAATATTTCATTATTTCCGACTTAAAGTTTTAAATTAAAACCGGTTGTCCAACATATCATAAAATATAGCAGGATAACCTGGAAAGACATCCAAACAACCGAGCCTTCCTTCCCTTCCCCCTTTACATAAAACATCTTGTCGACGAATAAATAGACTAACTGACCAACCTCTAAATTTAATTTTCGTTCAGATACACTCTTCGGCATATAAAAAAGAGGTTTCGCAAAGACACTACTTTGTAGACACACTGTGGGTTTACAAGTGAAAACACAGATTCTATTCTTGACTCTTCATAAGCCTCTTCTTCTGGCACTGAGAGAAACGCATATTAACGTTTTACGTATTACCTACCCTCAATAAAAACTATTTTTCCATGATATTCCTATTGTATTATGTTAAACTATGAAACTAAATTTTAACATGAAATTAAAAATCAATTGTGTAAATGGTAATAAAACTACGTTTTATCGGTTTTAAGCGCGGTAATTTATTTGTTTTTTATTATTCCGACGTTTCGTTAATCAAAACCAAATTTATTACCGCGCTTAAAACCGTTAGTACGTAGTTTATATTATGTATACTAGGCGCGAAAACTAAGGAAAATTTTCTGTACTTAAATGGTATTGAGATGGGAAAAGAACCATTCTTTCATGGTTTTGGTAAACATTTAAGTATAACATGATCGGTTATTCTTCTGTATACCGTATTCACGAAATCTACCAGTCAAGTGTAAAGAGAATTCCTTTCCCGTTTGCTATGCAACAAGAATCGGTAATCCGGTATCCGGACGGAATTGAGGGGAGACACGGGCTACTTCGACCTAATGATGTGGCCTCATCTGCGATAATGTCACAGATATAGGCCCTTTCCCTATTTCTTGTATATACTACGTATGTATGTGTGTGTATGTATTTGTTATGTGTTATTATTTAAGATTCTACCTTCATGCTTTCCAATGATTTCTGCCGTGACAGTACCTTAAGGGTCCAGCGGAAGATCAGCGCTGGTTTTAAAGACCTGCATTACCCTGAGTCTGATACCCTTTCAGGACAAGATTATGTTGTTAGTATTAAATTTTTAACAACTATACGTACACTACACCAATGTAATTTTTCCTGAATAAAATGATTTTCTT
The DNA here is from genome assembly GCA_012273795.1 of Dendrolimus punctatus. Classification (NCBI taxonomy): domain Eukaryota; kingdom Metazoa; phylum Arthropoda; class Insecta; order Lepidoptera; family Lasiocampidae; genus Dendrolimus; species Dendrolimus punctatus. Next base: position 15,277,253 of record CM022538.1, read on the forward strand.
TCTTTCCCTTTCACGCAGATATGGCGATGTTTGATGCATTATTTGAGATGCAACATTGTAAATTTTCAAAAACAGCAAGAACACTGTGTTGAATGGAATACGCGAATTCAAAAATGACAGCTGCAACCGTTCGGGAATTCCCCCGTCTTTACAAAATCTCAGTGTTCGAAGCACGCAATTAGATTTTAGTAGTTTTTTCATTCCAATATTACCTCAAGAGTATCTCCACCACATTAAGTTAATGATGTCAAATATTTACAAATAACGTATGTATGTACTCGTATTTCTATAGATTTTTTTATGGATTTACATCTTTAACATTCATGCAGGCGCAGCCATCGAAGGGTGCGTTCCCACTATGTCGTTACGATTAATTTATCGTTGGACGACTGTCGTCTCTTGCTGTTTCCATTATAACGATTGTTTGTCGTCAAAAATGTTTATCGTTTAGCGACTATCGTATCTAGCTGTTCCCATTGGATCGCGACTACATTTAATCGTTACACGGCAGTCGCTTTAGTGCTTACATATCATTAGCAAGCATTACTACAGTCGCGAAGGGGAAGGGAAAATGCGTGTAAACGACGAAACGATATTTTAATCGTGGCTACGATAGATTTGCCGTCAAGATTTAGTCGATTGAACAGTTGTGTATCTTTTACGACTGTCGCGTTAGCCGTTCCCACTGTCATGACAAACTGTCGTTACTGCAAAATATTACATAGACGACAGTAAATCGTGTCGTTTTATATGTGAACACCTCCATTTAAATATATAAGCCACGACACTTAAAACTACACGATTATCTGTCGTCACGAAAAAAGTGGGAACGCGCCCTTAAAAGAACGAGGCTATGATTTCATAGAAATATATGAAGCTGGTGATGTTTCCTGGCATAACTAGTAAAATGTGAATCTTTATAAAGTACACCATTGTAAGAACTTAATTAAGTATACATTTGAAGTTTTGTATAGTGATACATAACTTCAAAAGTATTATTATGTTGGACGAGGAAATGGTAGCTTCTAACTTAATTCTAAATACATCTGCAGTTAAGATACTGCAATTGCATGAAAATATCTATATCCATATCTATATAGTATGTATATCTAAGTATACATTATCGTTTATAAGCGTATTTAATCTTAGTTATAAGAGGACTTATTATTTATAGCGACTAGATTTTTGAGATCACTTGGAAAGCCAATTTTTTAAATATTTACATTAAAATAAAATAGAACGCTACAAAAATAATTTTATACAGTGTTTGTAACTTATCTAATCTTATGGTGGGGCCACATCTGAGATAATGTTACAGATATAGGCCGTTTCACGATAATGCGTTATTTGTGTTGCGATATTTTCTTAAATTGTTGATGACGTTAGATATTGACAGAATACGTATGTATTAGTATGTGACTATTCGATACAGTGTTACTATAAACGCTTTAAATAAGACGCATTCGGCCACAGTCGATGTTTTTAACATTATCGCAGGTGCGACCCCAGCATCGTGGACAGTATCCTGTTACGCTACATAGTCATTAAATAAAACTTGTGTGCGATGTTGGATGGCCGACATTATTTCAGCTTTATTATTATCCGTGAAGGATCGCAGAAAGAATACAATTTCCTGCGGCCAGCAGCCTCTCGCAAGAGGTGACGAAACAACCTACAGCCAGGTGGTAGGTGGTATTTACCCGTCTGGATAGCTATCCAGACGGGTAAATACTACCAACCCTGGTCTATAGCATGCCTGTATAACAACTTTGAGTTTTGTTCTGTTTTTCTATAACTGGCCAGGCTCCAGTCTCCTTTTAGAGAGCGGCAACACATTGGTAGTAACCTCTGATGTTACAAATGTTTATAAGCGATGGTAACCGATTTCCATCAGGTCTGCTGAACTAAGGCAACAAAAATGCCTTTACCTATGTTAGCACGTGGTAATTATAACAATATGCACATTAGATCAGGAACTTTTTTTTGCTCATTGAAGAAAACATTATATCCAGGGCAACACCGTATTTGCTAGTATTACATAATTATTATATACTAGCTGATACCCGCCCGCTTCGCGTGCCGTAGAATCCGGCCAAAATTCTTAGCTGAACTCTACTTGGCGAACGGAAGGTCCATGCCAAATTTCAAGTATAGGTATTATAGTTCTTGAGATATCGTGATGAGTCACTATATATGTGGATTTCAAATATATTTAGATTGTAGATTATTGTAGTAGCGTTTCAGGATACATTAATACCTACCTATTGTTATACTAATCTACCTTATCTTTTATATACTATGTTACAAAATACTATTTTATATTGCAAAATCGTCCCACCTATGACAGTTGCGTATGCGCAAACAAACTTACAATCCTATGCCTACTCAAATTTGTAACTTCCATCGTGCTCTGATTTGCAAATTCTCGCAAATTCAATCCACATTTAGTGTACAATCAATACTCGGTAATACATTCAAAATTATTAAGACTTAGAGAAATAATTTATATCCGTGTAATGATGCGGTTTCATCTGGGCTAATGTTAGAGATATAGGCCGTTTCACGCAGATATTGTTAATGACTTTAAATATTGATTAACGTATGTATATTACACTAATGTGGCTACGCGTTAACGAAGTTATTTTTTAACGCTTAAAATAAGACGCATTCGGCCACAGCCTAAATCTTTAACACTAATACAGATGAAGCCCCAGCATATGAGAATGAGAAAATAAATGGGATCGACTTTTTAAATAACAAACTTTGTTTTAATTGTCATCAGTTGAAAAAAAATATAGAGACGGTAGTAACACATTGTAACATGAATATTAACAAAATATTGATTGTTACCTAAATATCACTGTATGCTAAGCAATATTATACTAAACAATAACGCAATAGGTTAAGTTTATTTATTATTATAAAGTTGCGTCTAAATTGCTTAGAATAAACTATTACTTCGCACACGATTCCTTACAACTAATCGTTGATAATGTTTTTGCGATAATTTATAATATCAGTCCATAACGTTCTATTGCTTGGCTTTAGGGGGTATTATATATCTCATTTAACTATTTTAAATAATTCGACTTAATATTCCAATAAATGATTTTGACTTACTAAAGTATTATTAATTAAAATTCCCCGGGACATCGCAATACTGTAAATATTTGATTATCAATACTTGCAACTTGTCCGGAATTTTAATTAAATTATTGAAACAATATGAGACATTTTTCAGTACAAGAGTTATTTTGATTAGATACGGATTGCTAGCATCGATGTTATCTGATGTAGGTAATAAGTCATGCTAACTCAGTACATAAAGTCTCATTTGAATGAGGTAGGTTCGAATTCAGGCTGGGGATCGTGGTGATGTAAGGTAAACAAAAGTGTGTGAAGCTAGCCAATCCGCATTCAAGTGGTATCGTGGGTGTACTGTCTGTTCGCTTAAAACCGGAAGGTTTGAGCCCAGCTGTGGGACTTTTTTAGCCTGATATTATTATTGCATTTCCTATCGTTTGGTTATTTGCATATAGAAGTATTTATTTCCTTCATTTTTTTACAAATAAAATATACAAAGATATCGCAAAAACATTTCAACAAGATCATTCCCAACCCAATTTTAAATACCAAACAACCCATTATTGTGAAATAAAAACTGCTGTTTTACAAATTATTAATGTAAGCAGATTTGCAGGGAATATAAATGGATTTTTATATTACTCATTAAATTGATTTGTAATAACATTTCGATGCTTATTTATAAATTCAATTAGCTGGTAACTATTAGATTTCATTTGAAAGTATTAGATATATTTCTTAATACAAACAGTGTATTCTATTTTAATACATACAATGCGTTTGGGGCTCTCAATGATCTCTTACAAGTTTTTCAGTCATTACCGAGACTTAGATAATGTGTTTCACTTCAGTGTGGATGGCTGTTATGTTCATATATACCTATTGCATATGACAAAATCAATTATACAAAATCGTTTCCCGTTTAAATTTTAATTATTTTGTCGTTTTTTTAATCTGTTTTATTACGGGTTTGGTCAGGTCTCATACGCATTTCACTAAGTTCGGTTGTGAGTTCTGATCGATTTCAAACACTCTGGCTGAAAGTTCTTTGCAAATAGTATAAATTCCTCATAATAAGTAAAACAAATTCGAACCAATGTAGGTATACAACTTATATGCATTTTCCTAAATATACGACTTAATAAAAGCAGTGATTTTTAAAGCATAAGTAGAGTCTATAAGGTATAGACATGTCCCTTGATTTATGTCGCCACTTGCACTTCTGGACTTGCGCATTTGGCCCGAGCTTGGTCATCAGCGATGATCATTGAAGAATTTTATTTTAAGGAAACTGGTTAATATCATCCAGAATAAATTCCTTGATAAAGAAAAACTGCTTTTTTAGTAAAACCATTTGAAGCTCTACCAATATTTGGAACAAAAATATATCATTAGAATGTAATATAAGTTTGAGATTTCATTATTTCATGACTTAGAGTTAAAATTCTTAGAATAACGTAAAAACTAAATACAAAAATATTATATCTTATTACCAAAGTAAATACTGACTAGCTTTTATGACTACAGTAGAGTTATATTACAAAATGACTAGATTCACTCCACCCTCGATCTAAGACCTAACGACTAGAATAATCTACATTACAAATAAATAAAGCGATAACTTTCGGATTCTATCAAACATTTGGAACTATACATACCTTATTTATCAAAACTAGCATATCTATGACACAAATGCATATTTACAATTTTTTACGCAAGAATACATATAATATACAATTAAAATAGAGAATTTAAATTTCTGGATGCAAATAACGCAAAATTATTTTATTAATAATGCGATCACTATCAAGCTCTTTCAGAAGTTACACAAACAAAATAACTATTGTTTGTTTTTTATTGTGTGTAATATTACTAAATACATTATATGTACCTATATGTAATTAAATGTTTTTAAAAATTGAATGTTTAAATTAAGAAAATAATATATGTAACTAACTCTAGTTACACCGCTTCTTTTAATTTAGTATCAGATGAAATTGCTTAGGAAGCCGTATTAAAATCATGTTTTTTAATAAGTAGCCAATAAGATTCTACTCTGAAATAAATATACCTGTTCATTTTCAAAAATTATTATAGAAGTATCGTGATTTTTTCGCAGATTATTTATTAGTTCTATTCTATTTTAACAATGGACACCGTTTTAGAAACTTTAGGGAGAGATGAAAATATTTTTTATTAACTTTCAAGAAATACTGGACATTCATCTCAAAATTTTAACATAATGGTGTCGTCTTGAAAGACGCCCTTGCAATTGTCGGTGTTAAATGCGCTGACAGGCGCGGGCGTGGCTCAGGTGCACAGTCCAGTATTGTCAACTAGAGAACGTGCTAAGACATCTGCTGCAGCGATATCACTCACTTTGCCCTCAAAATGACCCCTAACATGGAACATAAATTCAGCTTTTCCAGCGAACTCTTGTCTACACATCAAACAAAGGTGATGTGCATGAGTGTGCTGTCTTTCAGGGGTGTAGTGTGTGTGTCCGTGTGTGAAATACGCCCCCCCTCCACCACCACTTCCTTCGTTGACTACTGTTGCCGTTGACACTGAAGCGGTAGAGATTCCATGCCCATTTAGTATCTGCTGGTTTTGATTGTGCTGGTGCAGTAATTGGAGCTTCTCTTGATTTGACAGGTGGACTTTTTCTAACTGCTGTAGAAATGGATATATCATTAGATATTAATCTCGAAGCATAATAAGTTGTATTTTATGAAAATCTGAATTTTTTACTATAAGACTGTTCTAACAAATTAACATGGAAGGAAAGTGAAAAAGACTTACTAGCTAAATAAAGCATGGCAGAAGTTAAAATTCATAGTACCTTAAGATGGAACTATATGACAGTATTATGTTATGTAAATTTATTTCATAAGTTGATATTGTATTCAAATAGTTAGTTATGTTAAATAAAATCGGTAGATAATTCCTAATACAAGTAATTTAAATAAATCCCAGAAGCCAAAATTACCTGATGTTGCGAAGCTTGTTGCATCTTATCCTGTAATAATTTGTTATCTGGTAGATGTGACTTGGCGTGTGCACTCCATTCATCTCTTGTCGCGAATAGTCTTCCACATAGCTCACATGACCAAGACACAACCATCCCTGCTGTAGCCGCAGCCACGGCTGCTGAAGCAGCACTTGTGTGGACTAGGTTTGTATTCTACGAAAATATTATAAACCTAGTATTTTATTGGTTTTTATAATGAGCTATAAGTAATAAGACAAAGATGTAAGTAACGAGAGCTAAATGCTATTTAAAAATCATTTGAAGCATGGTCCATGAACCTACATTAAAGACTAAGCTTAAATGAATTATGGGCGATGATACGCTAAATAAACTAATATGTATGCATTTACATCATTATGATTCTCTTACACTGTCAAAATATCTTTGGATATACCTTTTTTGAAATAAAATGCCATAAAATTGATTCTCGAAAATGACTGACTGTGACTTAATGATAGCAAAGTATAAATTACTAGTCAATGCTAATGAAGAAATTAAAATTAAGTACAACACTAACGTTAATAAAAATGTTCATGCTAGCAAATGATTATTCTATGTGACCTAATGAACCATGCTTTTGTATTCTGTGGGATTTACCGTAAAGCTGTGCCCAGGTACCTGGCAGACCTGTATCGACTGCTGATGGGAATGTTGCTGCTGCTGTTGCTGTGCCTGGGCAGCTGCTGCAATCTCTGCTTGACTTGGCTTTGTGTCTTCTTGCTTAGTTAGTTGAGGTTTGACATCGTCCAATTTTAACGCTGACAAAATATGAACTTATTCAGAATATAATTTAGTACCGACATGTTTGTTACCAAAGAAGGTGTGGGTAGTGATGCGTATTAGGTTCTAAGGTATTAGGTATATGTTATATAAAATATATATCGGATGCAGAAATTCTAGATCAAATTAAAATTATCTAGACCTACATAATTATAATATTATTGTCATTTTGCTTTAGCTATGCAGATTTGTTTTGTTGGCATTTTAAATAGGATATAAAATTTTTGAATATTTGAATAAAAACATATACATAACTTTAATTTGATCTAGAATTTGTGCATCCGATAATACTTTATGCTTGACTTGTACATTAGCTTATGGTAGCTATAAATTATATTAGATGACTAACAAATTTTTATGTAGTATACGAAAATAGGAAAGATATTTACGTGTTATTGATATTGTTCTTTTTCCCAACGGTGCAATATTTGAAGGTGTTATATGTTTCAATTTGTTCATATGCAGTACCAGCTTATCACGTCGTGCAAAAGCTTTATTGCAAACTTCACAAACGTATGGTTTCTCACCTGAAGCAAAAACAAAATCTAGATCAAAACAAAATCAATGAATCTTTGTAACCGTAACCGAATCTGGTATGAAAGTTTCAAATAATTTCGGATAGGGGTGGAGTCTAAATAAATGTTCTTTGTTTATTTTATAAAAGTTAATTTTATTATATAAACAAAGAACAATTCAACCATTTTAATATTATGGGATGATGTAATAAAAATATATAAAAAACATCTTCTAAATTTGATATCCGTAACTGAATCCTAAAGAGAGCAGCTCCGCATTCGTAGCACCTTTAGTGTTGCAAATGTCCATAGGCGATGGTAACCGCTGTTCATCAAGTGGGCCGTCTGCCTGTCTGCTGATCTCCTGCAATTAAAAAAAAAAACTATGTAACACTATGTAAAACTATAATCCGAAATAATTTCATATCCTCTCAAATAGAACGCTGCGGAGAAGAAATTAACAAACTCAATTATATGGTTATTAGGATATTATTATATAATAATACTCACCTGTGTGTATTCTCATATGTATTGTCAATTTGTCTTTACGAGCTAATCCTTTACCGCAAACAGTGCATTCAAACGCTTTACTCCCTGTAATAAAGATATATATAAATAAATCGATAAAAAAATTATAACTACTGAAATAGTTTTTATTTAGGTACAATTATATCAAGTTTTTACATAATTCTAACAAAGAGTCTACAAGTTTAGTTTCTACAAGTAATTTATCATCATTAGTGTTTTGTTCTCGTTTTTTGTGGTACAATTCACAGCAATTCCCTATCTCATAAAAGTTCTCTACATCAGAAATGGGATTTTCTATATTTTCTTCAGATCACACTCCGTGCTAATAAAGGACTTTAATAATAGTGAACTTACTGAAGGGATTTCCTTAAAAAGGTGCGATGACTTAAGTCAATTGTGACCCCAATATGAAGATTTCAAAACGGTTAAAATATCATATAACAGCTACAACTACCTTCGTTTGTAGAACTAGTTGGCTTGATGGCAGGATGTTTCCGTATAGCTGTGCCTTGCAATGCTTTTAATCTAGTTCCAGGATGCATCGATCCACCTTCGGCATATGGTTCCGTAAACGGTATCAGATTTGGCCTCGGTATGTTATTCGTTACTTCTGGTGACCTGTTAAAGTATCCAATTTAAATAACACTTTTTATTTGGAACCTGGGGGTTAACTCTCTTCTATCGGATACATTTCGGGAAGTGTTTCTTAGAATTGCAAAAGCTGATTCCTCCATCCCCATTTTATCATCGGACAACCAGCCACGCCGGTTTCGCCACCGTTACGAGTGTATAGGTATCTTCTAAGTAAGCGTCCTCTATTCTAGAGTGCATCATCACTCAACATCTAGCGAGACAGTGGTTAAACGCAACACTATACAACAATAAAAAAATCTATCTAGAAATATACATATAAATATGTATATGAATTAGTTATGATATTTGTTCCTTATTCAAGGAAGTAAATTGGTTATCATGAAATTGCGCATTGATTTATTCTTAGAAAATAAGGCTTTAAAATTAGAGATTCAAATGTTCGCAATAGAAAGTAGTCGCTATAATCGAAATCGCTTACGATAATACGACTAATATTAAACCAGTAATGCTATTATTGTTGTTGAATTTGAAATTGAATGGAATACTGCTTATCAGCTTTTTATTGCATTTATGATAATTTAAGCTCCTCGCAATTTGGTTATCTTCTTTTAAACAAAAAAATAGCAAATTTTGAAATGAAAACATCATACCAATTTCCAAGACTCTGTAAAACACGCACACCTCCTTCAAATCCCATACCAACATCATCAGGCACTGTAAACGTACTATCAGGTCCTCCAGTACTTGAACTGACTTGAGGCACCTTGATTGGAGAATTTATTGTGGCATAGTGATGTTGGGTCGAGCTAACAGTGGGAGGTGAGGGGTGGCCAGGGTGCGCATTGCCGTTTTGTGCTTGTTGCTGAAATAGTAAAATACATACATACATAACTTCACGCCAGGTCCCTTGCGGGGCAGGCACGAAATAGTACAATGAAGTGTCAAAAAAGATTTTAAAGATTTCTTCTTTTAGAAAGATGTCAAGAAAGAAGAAAAGAGGATATTTTTTTAAATGCTCGTCTTGATAGTTATTTTATTTTATTATTTATTTATTCAGCATTATCATATTGAGACAAAATATTTTTTTAGAAACTCCAGACTATAAAGCTTAAAATTCTTGCGATATATAAAACTTCCATACTAATTTGCAGTTTGTATAACAAGTCGGTATTTATTACTCAACTTACTTGCATTTCTTGATGGTGGCGAGAGTTATTTGAATTCGTATTTTGCTGTTGCTGCTGTTGTTGTTGCTGTTGTTGTTGTTGTTGTTGTTGCTGTTGCTGTTGCTGTTGCTGCTGTTGTTGTTGCTGTTGCTGTTGCTGCTGTTGTTGTTGTTGCTGTTGCTGCTGTTGTTGTTGTTGCTGCTGCTGTTGCTGCTGTTGTTGCTGTTGCTGCTGCTGTTGTTGCTGTTCTCGCCTAGCAGCTGCAGCCGCTTGTGCCATGTGTTGTTGTACTGCAACATGGGCCTCCAAATACGCTGTTTTTTGAGCTTCTGTCATTTTGTCCATATTAACTGTTCCATCCTGCAGACAAAAAATTTGATTTAGTTTATTTCAGATAAAAGTTTAATCCGTATTAAAATGTTATTTGGCTCTCTTTACTTAGGGGTGCGAGGGAGGAGTGCGTGGCACCCGGGCACAGGAACCTACGGGGCGTAAGCCAATTGACTTCAATAAAAAAGTCGTTAAAGATTTTTCAATATCTGACTAACGACACTTAAATATACTACATCAATGTGCAGTGGCATATAAATTATATTTTCCTGTGAAACTTCCATATGAACCAAGTAGTATCAAAGGAAAACTGTGATATACTAAAACAGACGAATGGATATGACGAATGTATAAGGATTTCGGTTTTGCCAAATAGGAGGTCGACGCAGACTAAAACGTTTTAGTTGAATATAACTTTCATTTATTATTTACTATTCGTTATAGATTCTATATTCTCGCAAGAAATTACGGCGTTCCTTGTCGTGTTATTCTATTTAAATAAAACTAGCAAAACATTATTGTATACGAAGAAATAGAAATATGTATAAACGGGGACAATAATTAATAATTCTAGCATTCGAGTCGGAATTAAAGCTGCCTACGGTGAATGTCTTTGATGGGACCGGAGAGACTGGAGGGTTGCTAGGGTGGCCGCCCCCGCAGTGCATTCACCCCGCGGAAAGTGAGAACAGCCCTCTGTGTACCGACTTTCATTCCGCAACACGCTCAACATTGATTATTATAAAATAGATTCACCATCTCGTTTTATTTGAATTTATAAGTCCATTCCTATAGTTTTCAAAAAAATATTCAAATTGAAATTAATTTTTTGCTCATCAGTCAATTGATTTTTTTTGGCTTCCTTCAAATGTTTTACTCACAACTTTTCAGAATACTGTTGTTTAGTTGTAGTTTTTACGTAGAATAAGTACGAATGGAAAATATGGATAACACGTATCTTCGGTCTTTTTAAATTTCTCATTGAATATAAGTCAAAGTAACTCAACTTCTTCAGTCCAATCCCAAGAAAATCTAAATTATTTCAAACATTTTTACATTAAAGCCGCTTTCCGCACCAGTCTATATATCCGCTAACTCGTATTAAACTTGGTGACGGATTTTTAAACGGTTGTTACGATTAATTATGTTATGGTGTTATGGTTTACGTATACTAGCTATTTCTCGCGGCATTAGATGGAAAATTATCAATACACAAATATACTGAAAAATCCATCATTTACGCAAACGACTAGACGTGGCGAGATTTCTGATAGTATCCCGACCTGGTAGTGGTCTTAAATTTATTATAAAAGCCTTGTTTTGTGTAAATAATTTATTTAGATATTGTTTTATTAATCTGAGTAATAATATTAAATACATAATTTGAAGAAACAAATAAAGATAATATTTAGTATCAATATAATGTCCAATCTGAACCTATGTTTAACTACACGCAGTTTTACATCAAGGCGAATCCCATCCGTGTTGGACGCCAGTAGAAAACACCCTATCGTTAATTGCCCAAATTCTATGCGGCACACGCTGGGTTCAATGAACTGCACTATTAGGGAAAGCTGGGAAGACGGCGGGTGTCTTCGATTCGCCACGCATAACATTCTGCGAGATTTGAGCAAGGGTTCAATGACATTTTGAACGGAAGTAATGGTTTGTTATTATGAAAACCGATTCTTATCGGTTATGAAACGATTTTCTTTTAAAAAGTTGTACTTCAAAGGATGCTTCAAACAAACAAAGAGGAGACATTGCTTGTTTCCTCTTTACATTTGTCTTACAGATAAATCATCAAGTAATGGCCGGTTCCTATGTTTTTATTGCTGGACCAGGCTGACGGCCCAACTTTGATGGAAAGCGGTCACCGTTGCCTACAAACGTTTGCAACACTAACACACTATTATTTTACACCAAAAAAAAAATGAATTTCAGACTAAAACCATATCAAAGTATGCACATAGGGTGGTTTTATCGTTTAAAAGCGATCTCTTCCAGACAACCCCAAGAATTAATTGAGATAATTATGGCGAATGGTTCGTACTATATATTATACTAGCTGTCCCGGCAGACGTCGTCCTGCCCGGTAAAAATAGGGGTTTGTCGCAGAGGGTTAATAATTTAGGGTTGTATGTATTTTTGTATGTTGTGTCATAAAAAAATAGAAATTAAAAATTTTGTCTAAAAAATAAAAATAAAAATTTAGGGGTGGACTACCCCTAACATTTAGGGGGATGAAAAATAGATGTTGGCCGATTCTCATAGATACCGGATAAGCACAAAAAATTTCATCAAAATCGGTTAAGCCGTTTCGGAGGGGTATGGCAACGAAAACTGTGACACGAGAATTTTATATATTAGATAATATACATATACCAGTACGAGAACGAACTACATATATTTCGAATGGAAGGAGCATATGTCAAATTTTAACCGATAGTAAAGCAAATGAACGCTCGGCAAGAGGAACGGGTCATAAGTAGTAGTATCGGACGGTACGCTAGCGGCAAGATTAGTCTACAAATTTCTATTCACTTATTGAGCTATAGAGCGAGCCATGATGGCAGTATCTCTTATGTATAAAATCTAAAATCAAGATATCCTTAAGAGAACTGAGGTTATTGGCATAGCTGGCAAAATTACGAAAGCAGAAGTGACAATGGGTCTGTCACGATGGATAGAATACTGCGTAAGTTGTGAATGCGTTCCAGCCAGGATTTGAATCCGCGCCCTTTGAGTTTGGGATGCGTGCGCTAACCATTAAGCTACCACGGCACCCAATTAATAATAGTGACCATTAATTAGTAGGTACTGACAATTCATTAATAAAATAGGAAAGACCCCACAAAAACTCGTATGAGTCACAAATAAATTCCTCATAATCCTACCCAACATGTCATAACGCGTGTAATAGATGGATAGCTATCATAGCAACGTGGCTATTGTTTATAGAACCGGGCCCCCTTTTAGATAAGGGGCAGGACACCTCGAGGGGCCTTATCACGTCCTGATTAAAAGCAAACATTCAAGGGGTTTACATCGTAGGGCTTGATATAGCTATGTGTAAGGATTTCTTGTTGGAGGGCAAGATTATGGGGAAATCTCATATTTTCTAATATTAATAAATATTTTCTTCGGCAACCTTACCCTAGTAGTTTTAGGCCAGTTCTTTTATCTGACTTTCTACGTATGTCACATTCATTTTATTACGAGATTATAAAATGATGTTTAGGAGGAAGGTGTATTCTGTGAACGGCTGTGCAGTGATGAAGATGAGAAAAAATAAAAATTAATGATGGTACCTTTTACATGTAACAGATGGGTGAAGAAATATACGGGGACATGTCTTAAAATATTATATAAAGAGAGAGAGACACTTGGTATGCAGAACACTTTATTGCATACCAAAATATACAATTACAAAAACAGACCATATATTAAATATTTTCATGGCAATATAATCGGCGGCTTTATTGTTCAAAGTGATCTCTTTCAGGCAACCTAAACCAAAGAAATTTGAATCAGGCGATATAGGTGGTGCAGGAAAAAGCAATAGATACATAAATACTCAAAATAATTTAAGAAATAAATATGCACATACATACTTATATACAACAATATATATCAAAATACATAATTTATTATAATGAATGATGAAAATATAATATTCTAAAGACTTTTTTGTGTCAATAGTTATTCAGACATGCAGTTCAGAAATAAATAATGGATACATAAATAACGAAGCGTCCGTCTAGCTTTAGAAATCGAAAATCCTGATTTTGAGATGATAGATCTCGATTTTAAAACACTTTTGGTGAAATTGCACTTGAAAAACATGTCGGCTTTTTAATATGTATGATATTTTCGGTTATATATTTTTATAGTTTCACTACTGAAGCTTGATCATTGTGCGTAGACTGACAGATAACTTATTTTTATCTTATTTTTTATGTAACTTATTGTTTTAGTGTATATTTGATTTCTGTTAAAGCGAATTATCCCAGAGGTATCTACTTACGATACATTCATAATATGCTATCATTGATTACAGTAAGATAGTATGTAGGTTGATGTGAAAATCATTGATTGTTGACAGCACCATTGGTTTTATGGTAGCGATAGTCGCTGTACATCAATATATTTGCTTAGAAGAATAAAATCGAAGAACATAATACGCAATTTAGTCATGTTTTCCTGTCTTAAATAATCTTAAATTAAGTCTAAATTTAAGTATTATATGAAATGCTACACAAAAATAACTTCTCAAACACGTGTCTATCAAAGTTTAGGTTCTTTGAAATTTCTTGTTACAAATGTAAGGGTTCGTAAGTAGTGTGTGTAAGTTAACGTATATTTAATTGCTTTGTTAACATACCATTATATTTGAATATCACGTAGTTACTTACGGTAAATTTTGACTATCGTTTTCAAGGCTGTTTAGTTAAAAATCGACACCTAAAATGTTTATATATACTAAGTTAATACCATATATATAAAGATTATCTATTAAGACATAGTTCTTGTAGTGAAGGAAAATGTGGTTAGGAAACTACAGTGAGATTACCACCGTGAAAGCCACTCACCTAGCTTGTAGCAAGCAATACGTACTTACTACTTATTTATGAATTCAGTTTATGGATTGGTATTATAAATTTCATTTTTATTATTAAAGAAGAATGTAACGTAACTTTTAAATAGTTAGATCTATATGTAAGTTTCATAAAATTTCATATTAGTTGTAAATAAACATTTTATCAAATAAATTACTTTAATAATAACTTACTCCGATATCCCATACTTGATTAAAATACGAATTTAACTGCATTTTTCACTATAGATCACTATTTAACACGGAAAACTTCCGCATTGTAGCGCGCAAATGTACTAGGTGAGCATAAAGTTGAGGAAATACGGCTAGCGAAGGGCGGTGTCTTGCGACCGCCCTCAGCCGACCCTATGCACAAAGTGATAAGTGCAAGTCGACGTCGGCTTGCAAGTCGTTTCGATCGATCGCAGTAACTTTCTAATACTTAACACGCACCTGTGTGCGGTTAAGGAAGAAAAGTCTGAAATAAGCCTCAAAGTTTGTCGGTCTCGAATCGGCGAGGAATCGTCGGCGGGAGATTACGATTGGGCTATGTGTTCAAGTTTTCTGTTTACTCTATTAGAAATAGAAATAATAGATTAATAAAAATTGATGAATGTCAATCGTTTAATTTCTATCAGAACCCTAATTGAAAATGCCCATATCTAAAAAAACACTGAAAGTTTTGGTCCCGTTCCAACAAATTTCCATTGAAAATACCATTTCCTTGTCATCCACCCCATAATTTAAAAGTTGCTGGGGGAGCATTTTTAAGATTTTAATCGTATTCATTTTAATGAATGTTCACAAATTATTGTGAATAAGATCCTTATCCATTCAAATGTTGCTTGGAAGAGATTGCTTTCAGCAACAAGGCCGCCCATTATTACTACTACCTTCTTATTTTAAGAAATGCAAATGTGTTACGGTTTTTATGTTGGTGTAAAACAAAGAGTAGGTATTGTTGTTGTTGTCTACTTACGTACTATGAATATTAATAAAAAAGTATAAAAAGATACTATTATGATTTTTAAGAGTCCATTTTTGGTAAAATGGAGTCCATAATTGTACCCTGAGCAACTATGTGTGTGTGAGTGACTAGTTTTTCAGCGGCGCAAAAAAGTACATGTGATTTCGTCGGATATCTAGCAATCGAATTGATGGATTCTTGATATCTTTCTTATAAAGTCAATAGGAGTTAGGTTTCAACAAGATCCGTTCAACAGTTATTAAAATATGAGGTACTTTAATTTAATCCTATATTTATTGTTATGTAGCTATATAATAAATATATAGACATAGGACATCAACGGAACCCTTATTGAGCATAATCTGAAACGAATTCTGGAGATGAAAGAAAATCTTGAAGCTCTTGACGTTTAAACGTACAATAGTGAAAGTAATAAAAAACTTTCCTTAATACGTACAATAAAACTCTCATGAAAAAACGCGAAACGTATATAGATCGTACAAATTTTAACACCCACTCAAATATTTAACAACTGTTGCCGACAATGACGAGGTTATTACGAAAACCTTTGTGTTATGTTACATTTAATTTTACAAAAGCTATGAGTTCTTGTTTCCATCTGATAGTATTAAGGTGACCCATATATGTTTGCGATTAAAGCAACTTCTTCTTTTTCATCGAACCTCAGTACATTACAACATTATTAATATTGTTACATACCAACAATGCACACCTGATTTATAACTTTCCCCGCATTTGAACTTCTTTTGTTTACTTTGTGTTAAATATTTGAAATTAGAAAATAGCCTATTGTTTTCGTTTTTGGCTGTTCGTAAGACTAATTATCCAGGTGCGTAGATTACGGTTTCTCGGAAACCTCAGTCCACGTGGTCCTTTGTAGTATTGTATAGTTAGTGTAAAATAATGCCCGAACGGAGGGGAAAGGCAGTCAAGCGACGATTATGATACTAGCAACAGGTGTGTAAATTCGACAAGTTATATAGTGACGGACTTTGCGCGTGTTATTAAATTGTGCAGTTTGTACTAGTAGTATCTAGTTATGTTTGTACCTGTATAAAACGTGTTTGTATAGTTCTAATAAATTCTATAGCCGTTCCAACGGCATTCAACGGCATTTTAATTCGAGTCCTATGTAGCTCGTAACAATATTATAAAACACACACCACACTCACTCTACATACGTTTAAGATAATGTACCTATATTTCTCTATATATATTTGGTTTAATTACTTTGTTTAGGATTTATTAATAAATCTATAATAAATACAAACTTTAAAAAAAAGTTAAAGATAAGTTATTGGTATCAAACCACTATCACTTACTGGGAACGTTCCCAAAAGGCGGGCGGCGTTGCCTATTTGGTTATATTATAAATCAAATAAAAGCTTTGAAATCGCAAAATATAGAAATCATAACCAAGTTTGTTTGAATATAATATCGAATCATACTGACGTCAATGGAGGAGGGAGGGACATATAAAACTAATAATGAAGTGAAACGAATGTGTTTATTTCAAAACATCTGAAGTATGACATAATTATACGAAATTAAAAAAATAAAGACGATGATTTAGACCCTCAAAAATAAAGGGGTTACAAACGAGTATTTCAAAAGGACCTTGTTTATCAATCTATTTTTACTACGGTGATGCAAGCTGAGCAATATTTAGTACACCTAATTCGTTTGGTTCAGCCAGTTTTCCCCACAGACCCACAGGTATCCCACCCATGGCATTATGTGACGAGTGGGGTTGGTGCAAGTGGCGCCCCCCGTTGGGCGGAGGCCGTAGTAGCAATATCCTTCACCTCCCGCGGTAGGTCAGGGTTAACCGTACCCCCGAGCAGAGCCACCTTCGACCTTGGCTGCTTGTGGTGCGTAATGCAATCTTCACGTCGATTTATTATGGGATTTTAGAGCTGTTTGTAAAACAACATCTCTCTCATTTCTAAATTATTAATTTTAGTTATAATTATTGTTATTTTTTTCTATTTGTAAATACTGACGATGCCGATGGGTAAACTAAAATATAGAAAATTATATATGTAAGTGATTTTCAAGAGACTAGATTATAGTGAAATTTGAAGCGTGTGTTTTTTTAATGAATTGTTAGTAAAACAATTTAAAAGAAAATAGAGAAATCGATGATTTAATAAACTTTTGGAAGACCTATTAATATGAATCTTAATTGGATCGTAGCGTTGAGCGTACAAAGAATCAATAGAATACGTTGAAACAAACAGAAGACACGTATAGCATCTCTACATTCATATACAATCAACTCGATATTGAGCATAAAACAAAACCACGGACATGCGTAGCCAGCATCTAAGCATCGCACATTCGTATTGCGCATCCGAAATCGACGAAAACCTTATAACTATCGAATTAAAGTGGATAATACATTAACATAACTGTCTGCCGACAACGGACGACATTGAGTCGTGAGTGTGTTTTTCTTGGGTTTCATTTCGCATGTCATGAACGATTTCTGACGATCGTTTGTTGTATGACAATGTGTTTTATTGGCTTGAGATAGAGTGGTGTTTTGTATTGGAAGTTTTGGGGGTGGTGGGTGTTAGTGGGTCGATATGGCCAGGGTGCCGCGCCGATCAATAGAGGAAGGGGCGGGCCGCGCGGCTCGGTGCAAGCCCGGCAGCCCGGCGTGCCATCACAATACATTATGAATAGCTTCCCTTTATCTGTTAACAGATTATGACCATAGCCAGATTTCTATCTGTCTATAATAATACAATGACAGCCCATAAAAGTCCCACTGCTCGGCTCGGGTCTCACATAAAGAAACAGACAGTACACCTACCTGTCCAAGGCGGCTTAGCAGGTTTGACACATCAGTTGTCTATATGTGCTGATTGTGTCACGATTTGCCTTCACCTTTGTGAGCACCGTTATTAGTTAATTGTAACAATACGCACATTATGTCAGAAAACTGCCTAAGTGTGCGCTAACCATTACGCTACCACGACTATCTATCCAAATATCATATCTATTTTGCCGTATATAGTACATTATTGACGAATATTTAAATGATAAAACTGCATTTACTGCTCGCCCCCAGCCTTTTATACTATCTTCTGTATAACGTTTATATTTTTGCAGAACATGTAAGGAATCTTTGCATATGTGTCGCAGAGTTCTTAGTATGTCATTATTGTGACGGTAACAATATTTTTTGTTTCTTACAACTCCATTAATTCTTTGAAAAGTAATTATAATACAACTTCTACGTGTATTTAAGAGCCTGAGGTACTTAAATAATTATGATGAAAAATATTTTTTTAGCTAGACTTATTGCTGTCTTGTAAAAGTGATATCGTTGTGAAACGGTGCGGTACATAGAATAGGAAGAACCTATATGTATGACCTTCAAAAAAGTCTCCAGTGGAACTTATTTTGAACAAAAACTTTTAAATTTGAATTGAAAGAAAATTGATATTACTTGTATGGAGTTTGTTTCAAATATACTCAGTATATTTGAAAATTGAAAATATATAACCAGTAAGATAAATTAATGGATAGTAAGATATAGGAACCGGCTACATATCGGGAAGTCAAAGAGTGCGTAAGATGCCAAAAATATCAAGTATTTTAATTTTAGCCAATGTCTTTCCTAATGGTCAGAATTTTTTTAATTGTTTACTTTTGTAAAATAGTATCTTTCAAAAAAAATAGCTTGTGTAATAGCCAGCAGAGCTATTTTTATAAACGAATGATCAAGGAAGAAGTTTATACTGAATTATCTCCATTGAGAATATAGGTAGGTATATAAATATGTAAAATCTTTTTCTTGAAATGTTTGTTTTTTACATTGAATCATGTTTATCAAAGTTATATTAGTTTAGTTGGCTAAGTATCGAGTTAATCCGTTTAATCGACAGTAAATGTCCAAATAATAGCTTAACTTGCTAGCTTAGCAGGTTAACTGACTACTTAACATATACTGGTACAAATGTAAATCAGCTTTAAGGTTCTTTAAATCGGTTTGATACCTTATATATTCATAATACGAATCTGCGAATATTTTATTCAAAATTTAATGGAAATCGGTTTATACAAAACGGCATATATAAATAAGTAAAATCCCTTTCACATTTTACATAATATCAATTGAGAAATAAAATCCTAATATTAATTAGACTAACCTGAAAATTGATCGTAGACGTCACAATTCTCATAGACTCGGCATAATTCCGCAGAACGGAGTCTGTGCTCAGGCAGCTTTGCCGCCATTCGTATAACTGTTCCAGACGCGTCACGCACCTTTCGCAAATCTTCTTCGGCAGGAAATCGTCCTTCGATATCTGCTGGATAGATTGGTTTCGTATAAGTTAGGCAATTATAATATAATTTAACTACTGCAAATAATTCCATAATAAGTCCATTATTAATATAGAACATCAAAAACTTTATATTAGTGTTTTAACCCTAGTTTATTTAGATAGTATATATTTACATAGGTTACAATGCTTTAATTTTTCGTGTCTGGGACATATTAGCCCCTAGAAAACTTACTCTATTTTATCCCGGAAACTATCTCAGTTTATGGAAGTATCTTGTGTCCATTCCCAGTATTGAAATTACGTATTATTATTTAATAAACTACGTTTTAACAGTTTTAAGCGCGATAATTTATTTTATTTTGGTTAATGCGACGATTCGGCCGCTTTTCAGTGGCCGTAGTCACGTACGTGGTCTTTAAGCCACAACATGTTGTGAAGCGGAGGTAATAGATTAGGCTCCCATAGAGTAAATAATAACCATAAACAAAATTAAATAAAATAATTAAAATGAACAAGTTAGCGGTAGGCTAAATAAAACTTTAACAATACACGTTAGACAAATGTCATCTTTGTCGTCCGTGACTACGGCCACTGAAAAGCGGCCGAAAGGTCGGATAAACCAAAATCAAATAAATTACCGCGCATAAAACCGTAAAAACGTAGTTTTATTATGTATACAACTGGCGAAAACTTGAGAAAGTATTGTATTATTATTTATTAAATTTTAGTAAAATCGATACCATGTTTATTTCGTGAAAGCGTAACAAACAGAGTTTTAGCATTTATAATATTGTAATGGTACCTTTCAAGAAATCAGATCTATATCTATAAGATAGAAAAGATATAAAGTGACAAAATAGATCGCAGGTAAGTGATATCCTGAATTGATAAACCAGTATATTTTATGCTAAACCTGATTGTCTTTCTAGATTACCTATAAAACGATATCCTTTTTATATGAAAAAAGCCTATCTATTACTGTAGTGATTATAAAGTAGATAATATATTCTACCGTCGGAATATTTAAATAATTTTAAAATTTGTATTCAATATTAAAAGGTACACAAACTATAATTATTTAACAGATATTTCGACTTCTCTAATCGTTTCTAATATCTGTAACGAAAGCAATCGTTCTGAAGCAATTGAACAATATTGTCAGTTTAATAAAATTCACAAATGACAAACATGTGTAACAAATCTAATTTTAGCTTTATTTGTATAGGCGTAAGGTTGTTGTGAACCGCAAATAAATGTGTGAACGTGGGATTAAGTGGGATCACGTGGCGGCCATCAGACCTTCGAAAGGAATCCCCTTATATTAGGGAATTTTGTGTAATCCCTATAGACTGACCTAAATTGAGATTGTTAAGGTCAACGATCTACGATAAGGTTTTTACAGTTTAATGTAATAGGGGAGCGGATAGTCAAATCAACTGAGATATTTTTGAAAAACTTACAAAGCATTGCAGCCTTATAGGTTTTTTACGAGTGTAGTCTACTTATGACGTCATAAGAAGCTTATGAAATAAGCATATACATATAACAAATAAGTAAGTCAATTAGCGCATTAATTATATTATTTTTGAAAAGTAATTAAAGTTCTTACTATTTTGATATTGTAAATGTTACGTGTTATAATTTTATAATAGTTTGAATTTATTGTTTACATGTGTGCATTTATACTATATGAATAATGTTTATAAATGTGTGTTATGCATCATATATATGGATCTAAAAAAAAAGTGGAACTTTCTTGAAGTGAAAACTGTTCTATTTGAATTTACAGGTGTTTAATCAGAACATTGATTCAATGTGTGTAATTAAAAATTACATCATAAATTAAAATAAACTAATCAAAAATAAAATAGTAAGTTATGAGAGTTACGTTCTACAAGTTATGTAGTTATTTTAATGTCTATAACACTGGCCATTTATATTGCACTACCTATATAAGAATCAGTTTTCGTTAAAAGTATTAGGTCTATGTGAATACAATTTTATGCGATAGTATAAAATTGGCTACATTTTCGATCCTATAAAAAATACTTTTTCAAAATGTAAGTTTCCGAAGTTTTATTTATGAATAATTATCAAAGCATAGTTACTTTTATATTTAAATATTTTGTCAATCTGGAAATTATTGACATAATTATGTACATATGATAAAAAAGACACATATAAAGAAAACTCAACAGGTATCGTGTTAAAGGCATTCAGTCGTAGCAGATAGCGACGTAGCGCGCAGGCGTTTACGAAAGCTACGTCTCGGTACGTAGCATAATTGCACATCTTTACACAAAGGTGTGTTTACAATTTTTTAAATGATCACTTATTTATTTTAATTTATAGATATGCACATTTGTAACTTATAAAACCGAAAATGTTTAATAACAAAAAATAATAAACAAAATTACGCGTCATTTGCTCGATTTCAATTTGGAGGAAGGTAAATTATAAATGCGAATTTGACTCACCATAGTTGGTAAACAGGTCCTAAGCTTGAACAGTATCTGCCTCTGCTCCGACTCTTTGTCGAATATGTGCAGCCTGGGGCCGCTCTTCAGCGAGCACAGCCGGCAGAGGTCGGTGAACGCTGTGAAGTTGAGGTCCTCGGGCTCGGTCATAGCGAAGCACCTGATGAGGAGGTCAAGGAGGCAAGAGTTGTCCATGTGTACGTTGGTTCTCGGGTGGCGGGAGAGACAGGGTCAACGCATGTCGCGGGTGCAAGGGAGGCGTCGCGCCGCCGCTGCGTCCGGGGGGCACTGGCGAAGCGCCTCCCGACGCCCTGCCCCCCTCGCGCCCCCCTTCACACCCCTTCGCCCCCAACCCCCTCGCGGGGTACACGGGGGCCCGGAAAACGCGAGTTTTTCCAACCGTCGACGTCTGCACCTGATTGTTTATTGAATGCAATCGATGAGTGAATATTAATTGGTATCTTCTTTATTTTAACTGCTAACTGAATGAAAATTCTTATTTTATTATTTATTGAAAGTAATTAAAGTCAGTGTATGTGTATAATGTGTATTTTATAAGTTCGAAAAGCTAATAATGCCTTTCATATCTACTTCATACAAATATACACTTATATTACTATAACACTTAATTTGGGGATATAAAATATGTGTTTGTCTGCCGATTATTATTATTATTATATCTATAATATTATAAAAATATAAACATAACGTGTCTGTACATTGAAGCTATTAAGGAATTGACTATATAAGCGATAGAAAACACGATGCATTTTTTTAAAGATTTTGTCTATTAGTTTAGGATTCACGTAAAAACTACAGTGCCGATTTCGATACGATTTTCGCCGATAGCCAGCAAATTCTTAGACTTAAAGTCTATGCCACTTTTTATCTTGGAAATCCCGTGGAAATTTTTCTGGGAATTATTTAAAATGGCCAGATAAAAAAATGAAATCCTATGTGATTACCGATCGATAGTACATTTTAAGTAATAAAAAATTGTGATATTTTTATTCCGATAAACCCATCCCGCAAGGATTTCAGGAGCGGGACACAGTTTTACTGTAGCTGCGGTGCTTTTTGTCTCGGGAAACCCGCGAAAATTTCAAGTCAAGCGTGGACGTAGTTGCAGCTATATCTTAGTAGATATATAAAAACTTAATAAACTTTTCATATAAGTAAAATAGAGTTACACCCTGGGGTTTTACTCACACCGTAGCCGCGGGGCAAGCAATAGTAATGGACAACATTCATGTAGGTTTAGGTTATATTGAGCTAATATTCTTTAAAATCGTAAATGTCATTACGTCACCCACGTCGTTCAAATGTCGTTGCCAAACATTGCGAAACTGAACTGAACGTAAATCAATTTTTCTGATTATCCAATACGCTGTTATTAAATATCTGATAAAATTGATCAATAATGTCAGTACAATCGTCCGACTCTGATGCTGAATATCATAGCTACTCTGAAAGAACCTTAGCCATCATCAAGCCTGAAGCATTTGACGACGCAGAGGCTATAGAGAACCATATCGTCAACAATGGATTTTCCATATTGGCTGTGAGTGTAGTTTCCCTCTTGATGGGATCAATACAATCCGTAGAATTGCACGAGCTGATTCCTCCATCCCCTTTTTACCGTTGGACAACCAGTCGCACCGGTTTGCGCCACCGTTACCACCAGTCCGAACCAAGCGTTTCGCTTAATCTTTTCTGGTACGCACTACCGAAAAGTGGAATAATTTGCCAGGGTCTGTCTTCCTGATAAATACATCTTGAAGTCTTCAAGTCATGCGTGAATAGGTCTTCTAGGTAAGCCTCCATCCTAGCCTGCGTCATCAGTCAACGTCAGGTGAGACAGAGGTCAAACGCAAAACTATACTTCTTTAAAAAAACATGTTCCTTCAAACTATTCTATTTTAGAACACGCCTTATTACTATAGTGGTAAATTGCGGTTGTATTTGGTGCGTGCAGTTTGGAGCTCGCGGTCTGTTTTCTTATTTTTACTACTGGAGGAAGAACCATGGCAGCATTTAGTTAATACTTGAAAACACTATTACCATATTAACGCCAAGCTCAGTTCATTGTTTTAAGGTTTAATATAGTTTGTATGATGTCGTGGTAGCGTAATGGCTAACGCACGGGTCACAAACCCAAAGGGCGCAGATTCGATCCTGGCTGGACCGCATGCACCTCCTGGGTAGTTTTCTGACCTAATGTACATATTGTTACAATTACTACATGCTAACAACGGTGAAGGAAAACATCGTGATGCAACCTGCAAATCGAAATAACCGATATGTCAAACCTGCCAAGCCACCTTGGACAAGCGTGGCGGGTATACTGCCTGTTCCACTCATAAGGGGAGACCCGAGCCCCGAAGTGGAACAGTTATGGGCTGTTATTATTGTATATACGGTTTGTATCAGTATTTGACGGACTCTGTGGTTAAGCGGGCCAAGTGTTAGTCGGCCGAACTCGCTGAAACACAGAGCTTACTGGTTCGATTCCTGGTATGGTAAATTTCGTAAACGAACTTTCTGTTGTTTACTATGGTCTGGGTGTCTGGGATCGGCCCCAGAGTAGTCCGTTGTATATTACCCAAAACACAAGAGAAACTTGCTTAATTTGTGGATATACAATATGTGTGTTTGTCTGCTGATTATTTATTTTCTTGTCAGTATTGTTTTAACGAACAAATAAAATGGGATAGAAACGTATAATAACAAAAGCACATAGGGGACGTAATCATAGTAATATCGATGATGCTTATCTTATCCTTTCGGCTAACTATATAAAATCATAAAACATATTAAGTGACGGTCGCACGGGGCATGCAATATGTTAAGCATTAGTCAGAATGAGTAATAAGTATTATATTGGGGTGGAATCAGCCAAAAAATTGTATTTGGTATTGAATACACTACACAGACAATCTCTCAAAGGTTAAGTATCAAAACCTCCTAAATGAATATACCTATCCAAATTTCACTGTCGCCACAATAAAATTAGGTACTTGCTTTGATATACCTAAATAAAATTTCAAATTTGGTCGAAATATTACATCTCATAATACTAATTAACTTTTTATTTTTTTATATATGAAATATGTTTGCAAGTTTATTTGAAGCCTTAACATTTTCTTTAAATGAACTAGAATTTTTCATATTACAAAATATCAAATTATGTGTAGCGTTTAGAGTCGTGGTAGTGTAATGGCTATTGCACACGTCTCAAACTCAAAGGACGCGGCTTCGAATCTTGGCCGGATGGTATCCACCACTTAGGCAGTTTTCTGAAAAATTGAGATCGGTCCCGAGTTCGATTCCCGACATGGTCAATTTCGTCAACGAGCTTTCCGTTATTTACTATGGTCTAGCATCGGTCCCAGAATTGTTCATTATACATATATCACCTATAACACAATAGCGAACTGGGTGAATATCCCGAACTTCTTCTTCTTCAGCCAATCTCAGTCCAATGCTGGACGTAGGCCTCCCCAAGTACGCGCCACATATCCCGGTCTCCTGTCTTCCTCATTCAGCCCCTGCCGGCGATCTTGCGCGGGTCGTCAGTCCACCGCCCTGGCGGGCGTTCTACGCTATGTTTGCCGAATACCCTGAACGCACGATTGCAA
This sequence comes from Dendrolimus punctatus, assembly GCA_012273795.1. NCBI lineage: Eukaryota > Metazoa > Arthropoda > Insecta > Lepidoptera > Lasiocampidae > Dendrolimus > Dendrolimus punctatus. The sequence goes on from CM022538.1 coordinate 15,303,279, forward strand.
TTATTTTAAAGTCCTATAATTATCTTAAGAATTTCCTCAATTCAAGTGTTTATTGATTTAAAAAAATGTTTAGGAATAATAATGATATACTCAGAAAAATCGCCCAACCAATAATATAGGACTTAGGCGTTTCTCAGGCTTATGTTTTTATCAGGCGATTATCATATATTCATTCCACGCCAAATGTGATACATAGTGGTATAAGATAGGGTTGCGATATGCAAAACTCATATCTACATTGGCAGAGAGCAGAGAGCGCGACACGAGCGGAGGGGCCCGTGTTCATTATTCCGCGTCATATGTGACCCTTGTTTTGGTAGGGCTGGCATGTTTCAGATTTCGTTCCTTGTTTTTTGGTTTAGTAATGATTAAATTCGTTTGCTTACTTTTTATATTTATAACCGGTTCCTATGTGTTACTATTCTTTCACGTGTCAAACCATCAGTTAAATTCTGACTTTACTTCTGTGGAAATTAGGTCCAATTGTCTTTCACTACTTGCTGGAATCTCAAAGAGTTCGGTGAGTCTCAAAGAGTTTTTATTTATTTGGCGTGGCATAGTACTGGCCACCAAATATACTAAATGTTTGAATTTAGAACACAGTGTTTTTTGTTTTTTTATCTGTTTTCCCTACATTACTATTAAAATCGTCATTGTATTTCGCACGTGTAGTTTTCTTTAATAATTAACATATTTACAGTCAAATATTTACAACGAATTAATATTTAAAGAAGTGTTTAACACTAGTACTGATAGTAATGGACGGTTGGTAATTTAGTGATATGTAATTTAGCACAGTTAAAGACTTTGTTTAATATATGAACGTGATGCTATGTAAATACAGATAGATGATATCGCTATTAGAACTGCCTGATGGGGTATTTGTCTAAATCATCAAAAATGTTCAATTTCATAAACGTGTAAATATAATATTTGATATTGATTAGAATATATGCACATTACGTAAAGGATAAGGTTTCTATATATATATAGAAACTAGCTGTCCCGGCAGACGTCGTCCTGCCCGGTAAAAAATAGGGGTTGATCGTAGAGGGTTGAAAATCTAGGGTTGTATGTATTTTTTTATGTTGTATCATAAAAAAATAGAAATTAAAAATGTTGTCTAAAAAATAAATAAAAAAATTTAGGGGTGGACTACTACCCCTAACATTTAGGGGGATGAAAAATAGATGTTGGCCGTTTCTCATAGTACCGGATAAGCACAAAAAATTTCATCAAAATCGGACAAGCCGTTTCGGAGGCATGTATGGCAACGAAAACTGTGACACGAGAATTTTATATATTAGAAGAAGATCTAAGTTAAATTAGGAACAATTAAGAAATTAATATACTGCAAGAGTACAACATCTCGTCGTCTTATTTTGTAATCTCTTCACGGCGATTAGGCTATGGGCTCTCACCAGTGGTGTGTCACTGTATCCAACGAGATAACCATAATTTACGCACCACACAATATAAATATGCCCCCCCCCCCCCACAGTAGTATACAGAAACGAGCCATTACTTTGCAATATCAAGTAGTTATAGTAGCTGCTGACAGTACAGCTATGCAATTACAAAGTCTAGCAAGTGCTTTCCAAGATGTTTATTATAAATACCATCTCAAAACTATTATTAAGTTTATTCGGAGTCATTACAGTTGTCACATGTCTTGTCAGACACAATATAAGTACATCAATAAATGCCTAGCAAGAAATAAATGCACACGCATTCATTTTAACAGAGCGCCATTTAGGCTTATTCTTACACACTTCACTTGCTTCTTTGACATTCATAGCTCTTGTCATGCACGCTCGTCTGTTTTTAAGGCTCCTGGCATTACCTTCTGCTAGTACACGATCAATTTGATCATGGAAGGTGTGTCGTGGCCTTCCGCGACTTCTGCATCCATCCACTTTTGGATTGTATATCTGTTTAGTCATAAATATAAATATTATATTACTAATTTATCACTTTAGCACCAGATACCGATCAGAATACGTTTTGCGTTAGCTTGTCTGAAAGAGATCACACTTAGTGATAAGGCCGGCTGTTTTGCCAAGTCGGTATTGTAAATATGCATCTCTTGATACTTGATACTTGATTTTTTTTATTTTTATTTTTATTGCAGGAGATCAGCAGACAGGCAGACGGCCCACTTGATGGATAGCGGTTACCATCGCCTATGGACATTTGCAACACCAAAGGTGCTACGAATGCGCTGCTGCTCTCTTTAGGGAGCCTGGAACCTGGTCACTAATGCCGGAACACAACACAAGGTTGTTATGGCGACATACTCTAGACCAGGGGTGGTAGCCATCCAGTCGGGCAAATGCCCTACCACCTGGCTGTGGGTTGTTTTGTCGCCTCTTACGACAGGCCGCCGGGCCGCAGGAAATTGTATTCTTTCTCCGTTCCTGCACGGATAGATACTGTTTATTTTCGTGATCATTAAGTGTTATCTAGATACATATCTATCAAATATAGCTTTACGTGACTTCTTTGGGAAGGCAAGGATGGACTTTAGATTTTAAATTATAATTTTCTTAATATTTTCTTAAGTTTTCGCGACTTGTACACATAATAAAACTACGTTTTAACGGTTTTAAGCGCGGTAATTTATTTTATTTTAATTTAGGTTTATCCGACGTTTCGGCCGCTTTTCAGTTGCCGTGGTCACGGAAGACAAAGATGACATTTCTCGAACGTGTATTGTCAAAGTTTTTATTCAGCCAAGTTGGCGGTAGGCTGAACGTCGGATAAACCTAAATTAAAATAAAATAAATTACCGCGCTTAAAACCGTTAAAACGTAGTTATATAATTTTCTTTATTATATTAGTTTATAATAACTAAACAAAATTACAAAAAAATAAGCAACTAACTAAATGGGGTAAAAGGAGAATCTTATGTATAATATGTAAATGGAAAATTTAAGCTCAACCCTATTAGTTGGCGGTAGATTCGAGCGCCCCTGCTCTAGACGTCGGTCACTGCTGTTATCTATGGATACCATAGCAAAAAACTAATTAAACATTCCAAGCGCCGAAGGGTCAGTGCGTATGACACGCGTACTCGCTCTAAAATCATACATTTTTATTATAGATAAGTACTGCTGTCAAGGACTAAAGGGTAGTAGCCCTGTACTTACAACTGAACGTTGAGAGAAACATTTTAGTGTTATGTAATAATTCTGTAGATCAGTTAATATTTAAAATATTTATCCTGAAGTAACAAGTTAAATTTATAAGTAATATAAGACTAATATTTTATTACTAAAGATCTAAATCTATAATCAAAAAAGGTCTAGGTCTAAATAGGTCTCCCCAAGTTAGCACCACCTATCGCTGTCCTCATCCAGCCTTCACCGGCGACTTTGCGCAGATCGTCGGGCCTACGGGCTGGGGAGTATCCTATACTACGTTTACCTAGACGCAGTTCTCACTCAAAGACTCATCTGCTCCATCGGTCATCGGTCCTGTGATAGATGTGGCCGGCCTTGTAACCTTGGTTCTGTTACGGATGTCCTCATTTCTGATTGAATTCATCTCTATAATATAAAAAATTTATTAGTTAATTGGCAGGGAGTTTTTCAAACACAACTCGATACTTACTTATTATTACCTTTATATTAATTTAACAAAAGGTCTCAAATTCGTTAATTTTAGTATCCTGCTCTGGGAACAAAGAATAGGATAGAACTAAACCAAAATCGTATAAGAAAATTTAATAATAATAAGAATACTAGGCTCACGCAATTGAAGCTAGAAGACTTTGACTTTCGATTATCTCTTTTCTTTCAACTCCAATAGTTTGAGGTCGACACAGCATGTATTTTCCTTTCGTATACTCCTCGATAATGTAGATTTCATTAGATTTATAACCTAATATTTTTATTCTGAAAATTAGATGGATTTGCATAGGATAAGGTTAGCAAGTATACATGAGCCAAGTTAGGGAGAAAGGGCTATGGGCCTGACTTTAAAATCAATTTGATTCTTTTCCAGAAACGTCAAGTCCGCCTCACACCCGAGCAAGCAGCGGAGTTGTACAAGGGGCACTACGGCCGTCGACATTTCCCGCATCTCGTGGCCCATTTATCTAGCGGGCCTATAATCGCCTACGTGCTTGCAGCTAGGAACTGTATAGAGAAGTGGCGGACTCTGATGGGGCCAGCGAGGTATATATTTTAATTTCTCTTAGTACACAAGGAATAAGAGACTTGACCGGAAACTTAAATTTTCAGGACTAAACTACAAGCAGATCAACTAACACTTAGCCAGTAGTTAACACTGCCTTAGTAGTCGATACTGCCTTAGTAGTTGACACTGCCTTAGTATCAACATACTGCCCTACTAGTTGACACTGCCTTAGTAGTTGGCACAACCTTAGCAGTTGACACTACCTTAGTAGTCGACACTGCCTTAGTAGTTGGCAGTTGGTACTTAAGCACAATCCACCGTTAAATAAGGATATATAATACAAAAGCAATAGTTTAAATATTGTCTAACTACTTATGTAATGTGGTCATATGAAATATATGGGCACACATAAATTTCTATTAGATAATGTGATGTTATCTTATTTGACATGTACACTTTGACACTACTAGTGCTTTTACCTTACTGATTTTGATTTGTCTATAACTCATAAAAAGTAGATTACCTACTAGCATGATTACCTTTCTTTCATAATATAAAATTTCTGGATCCAGGGTGGTGGAAGCCCAAGCATATTGGCCAGATAGCATCCGAGCGTGTTACGGCCGTCGCACCAAATACGGAGACTATTTCAATGCAGTTCACGGCAGTGAGAACCATGCTGAAGCTCTGAGGGAGATACACTTTTTCTTTCCTCAGAGTACGGTCTACACGTTTTTCTTAATTAATTAATTTAACACAAATCACACACCTATATACAAAGTATACAATACCAAATTGAAATAAATAGAATAAGTAACATTAACAATTAAAATTTATCATCCCATAGTTGACCCATTGCTGGGCTCAGGCCTCGTGTTTATAGGGAACAGACAGTATACCCGACACGTTTGGCCAAAGCAGCATTGACACATTGGGTTCGCCGCGATGTTTTCTTTTACTGTTAATACGCCTAAGTGGTGAATGCTAAATTCGAACTCGCACCCTTTGAGTCAATACGCCAGCGCGCTCACTACTAAGCTAGGAACCTCCTAAAACCTAGGAAATATAAATTGTATCTGCGAACCTTAAGGTAGTCAATGAAACCCAAAAGAGAAAAAAATAATTGATTAGGTACTGAAGTATACTATTGCAAATTGTGCGAACTGACCGTTCGTTTACGATTCTTAAAGGCTACTTCAAACTTATTCTAACTTAATATGAATAAGATCGTAAGACGTTAAAGAAATGTCAACTAACATATTTTACTATCTGAGTTTATTATTCCGCTGTATAGCAAAAGTTATTGCCTTATCAGCTTCCACGTTAATAATCTAAGAGGAAAATGTAGTTACTTTTTTCTGTTACATTAATAATCTACTTATACTATAATTAATCTGAAAATGGTTCGACTTAGTAAAATGCGTTTGAAAATGTGAAAAAATCAGGAGGCTAATTCCGACCACCAGATTCTATAACACAATTTTTAGAATTTTCGTCTGTTAGAGCGTCACATGAAAACTACTGAACGGATTTAAATGAAACCAGAACTAGTTTATATCCCGGCCGTAACTTAGGATATTTTTTATCCCAATAAATGATGTTGTTTACGTGGGATAGACGAAAACAGCGAAAAATATGGCGCTGCGGTCGTATCGCATTCAGTAGTTTCCAAAAAAAATCTACAGAAGCCATATAAATGAAACTATAAAAGTGCTGGCTTATACCCTGAGTTAACACTTAGAATATATTTTAACTCGATAAATTACGTCGTTTTGTTTAACGAAATAGATGGCGCTGTATATTGCATTTTTTCAACTCACTAAGAAATACCTACGTTGTCATAAACAACAAGTCATTCATTGTATGACTTCAAATCGGGTTGTCTTAGACTCACCTGTTTTGTTAGGCAGTTGTTTAGGTTATAAGGACTTCTTACTTTCTTTGTTATTATTATATGTAAAATAAAGTTTTATGTAAGTAATAAAATACTGTCTAGGGTTTGAAATGCGACGTAGCCGCGGGACAAAGTCCAGTACAGAACAAATAATATTACCAAAAAGACGGATAGGTTCGCGTTATCCCACTATCTTACCTACTTTAATAGCTCGATGTATTGCTGGGGACTTTCTGGCCTATTCTTCTCCTTGACCAGCGATAATACGTTGCAAAGCGGTGTACATAAAATAAGAAGTAGATTTAAATCTTAACTTGTAAGAATGACCTTTAAATAGTATTCTTTAGTGAAACTCATTTTGAGTAAAAACTTTTAAATGTGACCTGCTGAAACTTTCTCCTTCCAGTGATAGTCGGCCCAATACTTCGCAACTGGCAAGTGAACGATTACATGCAGAAGCATCTGATACCGACTCTTTTACCGGGGCTGACTGCGCTCGCTCATGAAAGACCTGCAGAGCCTATTTTATGGTTGGCCGAATACTTACGAAGGCACAACCCGAACGAGCCCGAATTAGCCCCGCAATCACCAGAACAGAGGGAAGAGAAACGATGCCATACTCCTGTGCCTTCAGAGGAGTCTGTTCTTGTTCGTTAGACGCAGTTTGTTTTCGGATTTGAAGAGGCCTTTTAATTTGAACGACTTATCAATTCAAGTTAATTGGCCTGATTTCAAGGATGGATCTGAGTTTACGTTCCAGTTACGTAATAAAACATTTATGTAGATGCATAGTTACCGTTTAGCTCATTTCATATAATAATACATAGGGTACGTGCCATAAGAGACTCACAACGGCCACGCCCGTGACTTGTTCCCGTTTCACTTGCTTGCTGGCATTACAATCGTAAATCCAAGTGGAACGGTTATTCGATCTACCTTTTGACATGGGTCGTTGTGGGATCTAAAACGATGACGTCATTAGTGACGTTTTCGCTTGTAGTGTCGAACGGCTAACAGAGCGTTTTGAGCTACTAATAGAACGCGCTGATAGAGATTATGGCCTCATTTGTCCTGTTCGAATGATGTGATTTGAAATCTTAGCCTGCTTTAGCATTCTGACTATGTATGCATATTGTTACACCAAGTGCTAGCGGTCAAAGAAAACCTTCTGAGGAAACCAGCACATTAAAGTCTATTAATTTATGAAGCAGCTAACCCTTTTTAGACAAGTGTGGCGGATGTACCGACAGTTCGACTTTTAAAAAAGTTACGACGACCATTTATTTTATTGGTGTGTTGATACGGCAGTGTTTTTCACACGATAGACGTCCAATTCGAATTCCGAAGTAAATAATATATTTATACTTATTGAGTTATTATTTAAAACAAAAAATGTTCCTATTTGATTCTACCCTAATACAAATTATTTATTATACTATCAGTCAACGTTTTTGACATAACGTATCTCTAAAGCCGATATTGACAGTTTTTCTGTGAAAATATGAATAAACTTATTTTAAAAAATTGGAATCTTATATATTATAATATATTAAAATTACGAGCCTACAACCGCTTCAAAGCAACATTTTTTTTATTGCACGAGTTCAGTAAACAGACAGACGAGCATATCTTTAATAAGATCAACCCATAAATGTACCATTGTAGGCCTCCCATTATAGAGGGGACGGAAAATATATTTGTCACGCTTGGCCAAGGCGGTTTGGCTGGTTTGACACATCGATTATCTCGATGTTTTCCTTCACCGTTGTTAGCGCGTGGTAATTGTAACATGCACATTAGATCAGAAAACTGACTAAGTAGTGTGTGCGTCCCGACCAGGATCGAACCCGCGCCCTTTTAAGTTGCAAGGTGTGCGATAGCCATTAGTCTACCACGATTTTTTATTTTAATATAATCCATACCATATCTATACACCATACTTATTATTATTCGATTTTTTCTTTGTCGGAATGAATACCGTCAAAATTGATTCGATTCGGTTAATCCGTCTAACATCAGCATAAGACATACACACTTGGGAAAAATGCAATAAAACACAAACAAGTTTTTCCAACTTTATTTAGAAACAGTTTACAAATGAGCTATCACAATCTATTGGTTGTTTTAACTACATAATTATACAACACAAAATACAAAGCAGAAAAACTGGACACATTTGGGGGACAATATTAAAATATAATCAAACAGATTCTTATATACTTAATTTAAAAAAATATAATATTGCTTGATTCAATAAAAACTTATTTATTTTTTTCGTAATCTTTTCATCGCACAAGAACAAATTTAATGCTTTTTAATTTAAATAAATAGTTGATTTCCCGAATCCAAGCAACTTAATTATAGTCAACTGGCAGCTACTTGGCCGATTCCTATAGTTTACTATTTATTATATTTATTTATTTGCCTCACGATTGGTAGTAATTTGACGTTACTTTCATTTCCATTAATTTGCCTTAGGGGCCATCCATAATTCGGTCAACGTTGGGGAGGGGGGGGGGGGGGGGTCCGACGCAATGTGACATTGTGTGACAAGGGGTGGGAGGGTTCCTAAATGTCGTGGCGTCACATTTCAAAATCAAATACATATTGAAGCTAATTACGGAACTGCTGTTTTAATTTAATAAATTCTTGATGTAAAATGTGACCAGATGTGGCAGGGGTCAAAAAATCATGAAATTCGTTTGACGTAATTTGTGAATGGCCTCTATGTAATAATAAATACTAAAAAAGTAAATTTTCTACCAAGGGTGATTGAACGTGTAGTAAGACAGAACACCAGCATAAATGGACTACTCTGCTATTATTGAGCATATTAAAAAAAGAATTTATAATAATTATTGTAGTATTCTAAAATGTATCGTATTATATATCAAGTCTAATCGTGTCTTGGTAGAGTCCACGCCACGAAAGCAGGCCCATGGCAAACAAAGGAACTAAAAGTGGCAGTTCCGGTATTAGATAGATTATTCGTAAAGTAGCCAGTAAATAATTTTAGATATTTAATTATGGAATATTTTGTTTTCAATAATTAGCAAATTATTCCATTGAAGAATTTAGTATTGCGATTGCAACACCGCGTCTGTGGGACTTATTTTGTGGTGCGGACTCTAGGTTCATTCATCAACGGTAAAGTGGTGGTGATATTGGTTATCTATAAAAATGTTGGCAAAATATTCTTATGCGATCAGAAGATTGAAAAAAGAGAATATCGTAACTATTTGAATCTCATTAATAATAAGTACACTTCAATAATGCTGGTATTTTTATAATCCGACACAATAGTGAAACTTAAATCCCATACAGACGGCCTGGTTCAATGAACTGGGACAAAAGTTTTAACACTATGTATCTAGGTCTATTATTGCGAATTATTTGTTATCCAAAATCAAATGGACCTACTTATGCAAAATGGAACCAACCCACATACCGACAGTTTTGAGAAAAAGCCGTTAAGTTAAATTTTGCATACAAATTAGTGTCTATATTTTGAAAAAAAAAAAGTATTTAGAATATCGTACATTAGAATATACAATATTCATTTTTTTTTAAATTTTAATATAAACGTCTTTTTCTCAAAACTGTCAGTATGTGGGTTGGTTCCATTTTACATAAGTAGGTCCAAATAATATTACGTCCATGGGTGATTCTAAAGCGGTACAAAATATTTTTATAAAAAAATAATTACAACAAGATATCAATTTGAAAATTTGCAAAAGTATAAAAGTCCTTTGAGGTGTTATTCCACCAAATGGATTACGATATTGATTTTAAAACTAATAACATCAACTTATCAGCTCGTCTACAGGGCTCTTAGAAAGTATTTCAACCAATATAAAACTAGTTACGATATTTTTTATTAATATTAAAAAGAAACCCAACTTATCGCTAAAGAATTTGGTTGAAAGATTCTTGCTTAAGTAAAACAGTAAAAACAAAGAGAGATTACATTTATATGGACATTATTCGTGTTGGAAAAAGCGGTTTCTGAAACAAAAGAAAGTACTTTCAATTATACTGCACTTGGATTAACTTAATGTTGCATATCTTTGTTTATTGCCAAAAAAGCAATCAAATCGATTATGATTATGCATAATAAAACTACGTTTTAACGGTTTTCAGCGCGGTAATTTATTTGATTTTGGTTATTCCGACGTTTCGGCCGCTTTTCAGTGGCCGTGAAGCTTCACGCATGTTAAAACGTAGTTTTATTATGTATACAATTCGCGAAAACTTTAACATAAAGTCCGGTATCTTCTGGAATTATTAAATACCATGACAAACACAAAGCTTCATATATAAAAAGAAGGAAGAAACAAAATTATTTTATTCAGGACATATGATACGGTTTGATACCATGAGAGCCTCTCGTACATGTAACGTGGGGTTTTGTGCTTAATGACCCCGCAGAGAAGACAAGCCAGGTGTAGCTTGCGACGGTGGAGCATTTTCATGATTGAATGCTTATTTTTGAGATTTTAAAATAATTTATTATCGATCAACGAAAACCGCATCGAAATTGATCTAGTAGCTTTTGCGTGAATCTCGAAAAAACACAGAAATCTAAAAAAACAAAAAACTACACTTTTACAATAACATAACTAGGATATGCCCGCGACTTTGTTCTCGCTTGACTTGACATTCCCGCGGGAATCCCGGGATAGGATATCGCACATTTTATTACACAATATTTGCTATCAATCATTAAAAAAATAACTTGAATTCGATTTCAATCTGGCCGTTTAAAATCATTCCCAGTAAATTTACGCGAGATTACCAGGATAAAAAGTAGCGGAGATTTAAATCTAGAAATTTGGTGTCGACCAGCGAAAACTGCATCACAATCGACTAAGTTATATACGTGAATCCCGAACAAATAGACAAAACGACAAACAGAAAAGAAATTAAAAAAATGCACCATGTTCTCCATTATTTACATAGTCTATTCCAGTTGTTTTCTTTTTATAAATAACTTCAATGTACAGACAAGGGATGTTTAAAATTTTATAATATTACAAATAAATACGGCTGACGGCCTCTATGGTTGAGCGGGCCCTAAGCCTTTGCCGGCTTACCTCACTGCAATACCTCTGTATCCGGGTTCGATTTCCGACATAGTAAATTTCGGAAGCGAATTTTCTCCGTTATTTACTATGGTCTGGGTGTCTGGGATCGGCCCCAGAGTTGTCCGTTGTATATTACCCATGACACAAGCGAAATTTGTTTAATTTGGGGCTATACAGTGTGTGTTGTTTTTTTTTTTACAAGCTTTTATTTAACTTGCCATGGATGTATCTATCTCTGTATGTAAGTTCGGGTGGAATCTTGCAAGTTAAATTTGACCAACTTCCCGGTTTCCGATTGAGCTGAAATTTTGCATGTATATGTATATCGCGTGACAATGCAATAATATGGAGCTGATCTGATGATGGAGTCGGAAGGTGGCCATAGGAACTCCTGTACTCAACCAGATAGACCCATTGTATTTGGGCTCGTTTTACTCGTCTTGGCTAGCGCTCTGCTGCTACATGATATCCATGTTCTCAAATTTTATAAATAGCCTAAATGCACATACAGACACGGCATGTTTAGAATTGTATAATATTATAGATAAATGGAAGAGATGGAGGATAATATACTTACATAATCAATTCCTTTTTTCCCTGTACATGCGCACATACGCCCTGTCGGCGTCGTCGCACATACCGATCTTGTTGCAAACCCCTTTGGTGCCGTAGGTCTCGATCAGGTGGATTATGCTGTCACCGTAGATCTCCATTAACGTGTGACACTGGGGAAGAAACAGGGATTGTAAAGCATATAATAATTTTGCTGCAAATTAGTAATTTGATCACTAAAGGCATTAATCTTATATATAAAAAATGAATCGCAAAATGTGTTGGTAAGTGCATAACTTGAGAACGACGTAACCGATTTTGATGAAATTTTGTGTGTGTGTGTTTGACTGGATCCCGGGATGGTTTAGATTCGCAATGGGGATTGTTCACTTTTTTTCAATCTGGCTATTTGAAAAACCATTTCGAGGAATAGTGTCCCTAATCATTTCTGTTTAGTTAAAATTCCAAAAAACGTACGATCTTCTTGTATTTTGTAAGAAATGCGTTTGACCTTTATTTGACCTTACTAAATCCAATCAGTTGGGCCGTCTGCCTGTTTGCCTGCTTCAGGTGTAAAAAAAATCTAGCTGTACATTATTTGATTTAAGTTATGTAACATGGATATTCCCTAAAGACCACTTTAAAAAAATTAACGAAAACTACAGAAAATAATAATGGTTGAACACGAAAAATTATAAGCCTAGCGACAAAATACACTAATATGATCACGATACGTAATGAGTAATGACAGTGACATTTAAATAGTAGCACAGATTACTATGATTAGATATAGATAAAACTTACTTTTATTATTTTTGTTTTCTAGGCAAATAAATCAATGTAAACTTGTGCCTTATAACGTCATCGGAGAAATAACTTTAAAATCGAATTATAAAAAAAACTAACGCTTTAAATTCAAAAATATTCCAATTAGTATCTTAAAATACCCTATTTTACGTAATAAAAATATAAAATCAGAGGGTAATTTTTTGTGAACAATCCCCATTAGGTAGGTGGCGTTGAGATCGGGTTCTAGAATCCTCCTAATCATCTGGACCGATTATGGTGATTTTATTTTTGTGTCATGAAAAAGTCTTAGGAATTTAGAAAATATGGCGGTACAAAGTTCGCCGGGTCAGCTAGTCTTAGGTATAAAAATGAATGTTCGTCTGTATGTCCTTTATGGAATCGTAAACTATACATTTGATCATGTGATGATCTTTAGCAAAGTTGGCGTGCATGAGCCAGAGAAGGTTTCTGAGTTGGTTCACAATTGGACCCGGTAGGTGGCGCCGCTGTCGGCATATCGATTGGAGCTTTTCCGGGCAGGACGACGTCTGCCGGGCCAGCAAGTAAATAATATACCGAACAAACAGCCCATAACTGTCCCATTGTTGGGCTCGGGCCTTCCACTGTAGGGGAATGGAAAGTATACCCGCCACGCTTGTCCAAGGCGGCTTGGCAGGTTTGACACATCGATTGTTTCGATATGCAGGTTGCATCACGATGTTTTCCTTCACCGTTGTTACCACGTGGTAATTGTAACAATATGCTCATTAGGTCAGAAAACATCCTAAGTGGTGCATGCGTTCCGGCCACGATCGAACCCGCGACCTGTGAGTTTAGGACGCGTGCGCTAGCCATTACGCTACCACGACATATATATGTCTACTACTTTTCTTATATATGTTTGTTACAAATACTTGAAATTAAATATCCAGTGTTCATATTTCACTAATTAACAATGACAAAACTAAACACTTATGGCCTTACTTATAATCGATTGTTAAATTTTAAGAAACTGCTCAGCAATTGTTTAAACAAAAATCTTACCCATAAACTTCTCTTAAGAATAAGAGACTGTGGTAAAGTAACTCATAAATAACTGTCAAAAATACCCAACATCGAGAGGTAGTTTAAGTGACTGCTAAGAGGCAAGATGGCAAGTTTTATTTGAAACAACCATTGATTAGGAGCTTCAGTCTCTTATTTAAGAGATGGCTAATACTTTCTTAACGAGATTATTATAAGTAAGGCCCTTAGTATATTGTTATGATATACATACATACATAACTTCACGCCAGGTCCCTTGCGGGGTATGCACGAACAACAGAGCGCCATACAGGCTTATTCTTACACACCTCACTTACTTCTTTGACATTCATAGTTCTTGTCATGCACGCTCGTCTGTCCTTCAGGCTCCTGACATCACCTTCTGCTAGTACACGATCAATTTGATCTTGGAAGGTGTGTCGTGGCCTTCCGCGACTTCTGCATCCATCCACTTTTGCATTGTATATTTGCTTAGTCATTCTTTCATCATACATTCGTTCTACATGCCCGAACCACCGGAGCATTCCTTTCCTTACCTTCACCCCGACACTCTCTTTCACACCAACTCTCTTTCTTACTTCGGTATTACGAATGCGGTCCGCGAGCGTCACTCCGCAGATTTTGCGCAGTGCTCGCATCTCGACCGCGTTTACTCTACTTTCATGCTCTCTATTCCATACCTATAAAATACATTTTATTACCTTTCGGCATTTGGACTTCTTTTGTTTACTTTGTGTTCAAAATTTATGATTAGAAAAACAGCCCATTGTGTGTTGTAATCTTTTATGGCAGTCATTAACCAGACGTGTCGGATTTAAAGTACAAACTGATTCTAGAAAATTCGGTTATATTTTTACCTGTGTTATATGTGTTTGTATAGTTCTAATTAATAATTCTAACGGCATTTTAATTCTAGTTCCCGACTCGTAACAATATGATCAATTTGGATAAATCACGAACGCAAACGGAATTGAACGCGTGGATGACGATGGAAATTATTTAAATTCGAATATATTATTGGAACTTACTCTGGCTGAATATTTCGCTGGCAGCAACCCACACGACTTCTCGACGATGTGCACAATGTTTCTGTCCACTTTGTCGTTGCTCAGCACCTTCTTAACGGCCATCACGACAGTCTCGCACACAGCACAGTCCAGGATCTCTCCAGCTAAAAACAAATAATATGGTATAAGTCTAGTCTGATATGCTCAAAAGAAATAATAAAGTAAAAGTGTGGTATGTTATACTCAAGACAAATAATAGGGTATAATTGTTGTATGGTATACTCAAGACCGGTCAAGTGTTCTCGTCGACCATTCCGCAATGCTTGAAGACAAAAGTCTTCGAGCAGTGCGTCCTCCCCGTCCTGACCTACGGGGTCGAGACGTGGACACTGACGGCAGGATTGGTCCACAAGTTCCAAATCACTCAACGGGCTATGGAGCGAGCTATGTTGGGTGTTTCTCTTATGGATAAAATTAGAAATGAGGATATCCGTAAGAGAACCAAAGTAACCGACATAGCTCGCAAAATTAGCAAGTTGAAGTGGCAGTGGGCCGGTCACGTCTGTCGCAGGACCGATGGCCGTTGGAGCAGACGAGTCCTGGAGTGGAGACCGCGTCTCGGTAAACGTAGTGTCGGACGCCCTCCAGCCCGATGGACCGACGACCTGCGCAAGGTCGCCGGTAGGCGCTGGATGAGAAAGGCAGCAGATAGGTATGAGTGGCGCCGTCTTGGGGAGGCCTACGTCCAGCAGTGGATTGTGAATGGCTGACGACGACGACGACGACGACGACGATACTCAAGACAAATAATAGAGTATAAGTATGGTCTGATGTGCTCAAAATAAACAATAGGGTATTAGTAGTAGCACGGCACTGGCAATTTTTTGCTTTGTTAATGATAATTACAAAACTGTGACAGCAAGCAAAACGTCGTAAGGTTTACATTCATGCTTAGGTGTATGTGTGAACGTGTCACATTTATACAAATTATTACATATACATAAACGAACTAAGCCCGGTCACGCTTCGCCGTGGGCCAGACTGGTGTTAATCATTAGAGAAGTAAAATATAAACGGTGTCGAAGTCGCACAATACCACATTAAAAGTGCAAGTCAACTCACCAATTTAGTTTTAGAGCTGTACACAAACTGAACTTGCATATATAAACATAATTCTACCTTTGACAATGTCAGCAGGGGTCGGTTGGCAGAGCTTCAGTTCTTGGCAAACCTCATCCGGATCTAGTTCCTGAGCGAGCAAGCTGATCACCAGGTCCGCATACTTGTCTACGAACTTGTCACAATCTGACCTCACGGATTTAGGCATACGATTGCACACACGTCTGAGGGCTTCTTTTACTTCATCCTGAAAGAAGATAACATAGATAAACTTTGGTCACCAAGATAAACAACTAAAATATTGTATGATCATATTTTCTTGGCAAAAACAAAAGGTGGTGCCGATAAAAGATATCTGTTTCAAACTAACCTAACTTAAAATTCTTAATGTTTTATTAGGCACATTTGGCCTCCATCAAATTAATTTATTTATAGTATTAGTGCTATCTTTGCAGCAACGGAGAATACAATTTCTTACGACCGGGTGGCCTGTCTCTCGTGAGAGGCAACAAAAAAACCCATAACAAGGTGCAAGGGTATTTACGTGGAAGGTTTTCTAAAGGGAGACTAAAACCAGGCCACTAATTCCGGAACACGACTCAATTAAATATTTGACGATATTGTAATAACAGAATAGGAAACAACAGCCATTATGACGCCAGTGGTCGACCATTCCGACGATATTGTAATAGTAGTATTGCTAGGCGTTGCGGAGATATGCAAAGTACGATTTCGTTGCGATAGTGTCATAAATTTATATTTTACTAAATCCACAACATATTCTTGATAGCGTTGCGGCAGAATAATGGTAGAAACAAATATCCATTATATTATGTAAATAATATAATAGATTTTCTGTTCCACTATTATTTGTATATTATCTATCTTAGTGACGGACTTCGCGCGTGTTATTAAATTACGGCCTTCTGCATTACGTTTGGACTTGTTGTGTTCGGTTATATTTGTACCTGTGTTATACGTTTGTATGGTTCTAATAAATTCTATATTAATTCCAACGGCATTTCAATTCGAGTCCCGCGGCTCGTAACAAAATCTTCCTAGAGGTATGGAAGTTACTTGATAAAAGAACGACAGTGGTGTTAAATAAATGACATACAGCGTTCCCTTTGTCCTTGATTTCGCCGTCGATCTCCTTCATGACGAACTCGCAGAGGACGCAGGCAGTGTTCTGGGATATCTCAGGCTTCACCACGCGCCCGTTCACGGTATTGTCGGGTATCTCGTTTGTTTCTGTCGACGCAACAACAAGTTACATACATACGTACCACATAACTTCATGCCAGGTCCCTTGCGGGATAGGCACGAACAACAGAGCGCCATCCAGGCATATTCTTACACACCTCACTTGCTTCTTTGACATTCATAGCTCTTGTCATGCACGCTCGTCTGTCCTTCAGGCTCCTGACATCACCTTCTGCTAGTACACGATCAATTTGATCTTGGAAGGTGTGTCGTGGCCTTCCGCGACTTCTGCATCCATCCACTTTTGCATTTTATATCTGTTTAGTCATTCTTCCATCATATATTCTTTCCACATGTCGGAACCACAGGAGCATTCCTTTCCTTATCTTCACCCCGACACTCACTTTCAGACCAACTCTCTTACAACAAGTTGACATGGAATTATTCTATTTCTACTCTTCACTCCAACGGAGGTAACCGGTGCATACACCATAGCTTTTTAGAATAGAAGCGGCTAATGTAAACTGGTTAGAATTATTTAATAAAAATGGACGAATGGACAAACACTCATTTTAAAAACAAATGGAATTACGTTTTAACGGTTTTAAGCGCGGTTTTAATTTGTTTGATTTTTATTATCCTGATGTTTCGGCCACTTTTCAGTAGCCATGATCACGGAAGACAAAGATATCTTAATGCCTTACGCGCGCAATGACGCGCTTGAAACCGTTAAGACGTAGTTTTATTATGTATACAATTCGTGAAAACTTACGAAAATACAAATGAAATTATTTTTAAAATAAATGTTTGTGCATTCATCTCATATGCGTAAGTGTGTATAATGCTTGCCCCAAGATTTAAATCTTTATTTTTTTATAGTATCAAAATACAGTGACTCTCCCAATAAACTTATTAAATAGCATTTTTTGCTTTGTGTTGTCAAATCTCTTGGAAACAACTTGCTACGTTTTGAAGTTGCACAACTAAGTTAAGAATTAACAACAAACAGCTTTTGGTGACTTTGATCAACCCCCATCTAAGCTGTCCCCATTGTCCTCTCCGCATTCATAAGCTCCGGCGACGAACATTTTAAAAGTCGAGAAAAATCTATATGAATAAATCAGAACGACTATACCGGTTTTGATCATTTTTTTATGTGGGTATTTAGATGGTTTAGATTCACAACTGGGACCGGCAGATGGATCAGGGTCGGGTCTTAAATTTTAATTTTTTCAGGGCAGGACAATGTCTGTACACCTCTAGTACTTCATAAAAAAGTCATAATAATAACTACATTTTTACCATGTTTTTTTTTATATAAATCAAAAAGTGAGAGTCATAAAACTTATATATGCTCCACCTCTAACTTCTGAACTGAAGTTAGGAAAATTCTGGAAAAATACAAGAGACAATCAGATCAAATACTGTCAACAAAAGTCTGAACAAGGTATTTATGTTGAGTCAGTTGTAGATCTAGGATATTATTTAAAAAAAGCTTGAGATATAAATAGAATATAAATATAAAGAAAAACAATTCTTTCTAGACATGTTGCTGGGGAGTTTCTTGCCGCTTCTTCTCCTTAACAGCAATAACACGTTGCGAAGCGGTGTACATAGACTAGGAAGTAAAATTAAATTTTAACCTATATTATTATTTTGAATAAAAACTTTTAGAGTTCTGAATAAAAGTTTTCTCTATGATTCCGTGATCGAAGGACAAGAAAATCTCATGCAGGCAACCAACAACTTGGTCGATATTCTCGGCTACAAACTTACCGATATCTCCTATGCCAGCCTTCTGCGCGGTGTTCGGCGTCGTGGGCGTCTTTCTAAAGTTATTCATGTCGCCCCTCAGCTGCGGCTGGTCGTGGTACTTGTCGATGCCAGGATTGGACACTTTCAGGGGATCGTGCACTTTATCCTCGCAGAGTTTGAGGAAAACGCAAATCTCCTGCGCGTTCATATTCGCCACCAGCATCTCGACAAGTTGATTCGTGTAAGTGTCCACAAAGTCGACGCACTCGGTGCGCAGTTTTTGCGATAGGTGGTTGCAGAGTCCGTCGAGAGCTTTGCGAATGTTCTCCTGCAATATGAAATACTCTTCAAATATTTTTTTCTCAAAAATGCATTCACGGAGCCTGTATACATTGTTCGTTTTAATAAATACACGCACGCTCGCACGCACATACACAGTTAAGAACAAAAAATTAGAACTACACCAAGAAATTTCACATGACGGAAAAAATAAACTGAATGATCTAACCTCCTTGGAAGCAGGTTTGATCAATACATATCTTTCACTTTAATACTATAGAGAAAATGAGATGAAATGTAGTTCTGGTGATCATCACGCGCATGTGGCGCCATTTTCATATTAGAATCGTCAAAGATTGTTGCGACTTTCCGACTGGTATTTATGTTTACTTCATTATTGTACTGTTTTCTCACAAATATCTTGTAAAACGTTGTATGACACATGTGCAGTTGTTAGCTTTTACCAAACTTGTTGACTTCGTTCATTACGTATATTTCTCTACTCATTTGTAAAACTAATTTACCTCACTAGTATCATACTAACCCCAGATTGGGTCTTTGGGTCCACCCTTAAAATTTTGAGGGTGTATGCACCAAACTGACCCCAGATTCGGATTCAGCGTATCGAAATACACAAGAATAGCTGGGTCTGGTCAAAAGAACAGACCACTTTTTTTTTGTCTAAAATGAAAGGTGTTTTAGAATAAGCTATTTACTGTTATGCTGTTTTTATTACATTGTTATTATTTTGTAATCACTTTTATTTATTTCCTTTCGCCTATTTTCTGTTATTTCTTACCTCGCTACGATTGTTCTTGAGCATAGTCTCCAGCTGTTCGACGGCGAAGAGGCACAATGGGCAATTGGATTTATCCGAGTTAATGGAGACACGTTTAACCTCTTCTGTTTTTGGACAAATTCCTAATGCGGGACATATCTGAAACGAATTATTACTATTTTATGTTTGATGCGGTAATGTGCGACTTCCTATATCGATATCAGATACTAATTTATTTATTTAATTTGTTTGGGAAACAAACAATAATCAATATTCTTAAATAAAAAACACAAAATTAATACATATACCAATCAAGTCTCCACAAAAAAAGATTTTTTAAATACTAATTGTATTGTGACAACTCAGATACTGAAAAACACAAAATCCATCTGCATATCTGAAACAAAGCACATTTATTACCCGACGGCATTTGAACTAATAACATTTAAATTATTTTATGGTAGTCTTCTTCTGTTTACTTATTGGCATACGGTCTATTGTTGTATTGTGATAATTAACCAGGTGTTACGGATTTAAAGTACAAGCTGATTCTAGGAAATTCGGTCCACGCGGCCGGGCTGACATATTGCATTTGTGCAATATCAAGCAGTGGCCCGATTGAGGGAGGACGTGTGTACTAAAATCGGAAAAGGACCTGTTATGTTCGGTTGTATTTATCCCTGTGTTATACGTGTTTGTATAGTTCCAATAAACTCTATAATAATTCCAACGGAATTTTAATTCGACTCCCGCAACTCGTCACAGCATTATAATCGATAGTTGACAACTAAAATGATTTTGAAAGACGCCATTTTGCCGCCATTGGCGCAATGCGTGTTTTTGTGTGTGTGAGTGCAAACGCAGCTCCCCGCGGTGGGACATTTAAGAACGACATTCGCATCAAAACAAATTAATAATGTTAAATGAACTAAAACCTAGTGCACATTAACGCCCATATAAATGATATCGTGATCATCAACATCATATATCATCAGCTAAACCATATTATCAGAAGTAAGTCCATATATTCTTTTATATCCTTCAACCTCTACAACTAGAAGCTATTCCGGCGCTGGCAAAAAAAAGCCAGGGTCACAAAAAAAGATTGGTTGTGTTAATCTATACATGGATTTGAAAAATGGAAAAAACGTTCGTTTTTTAATGTTTGAAAACAGATACCAACAGGTCATAGTGTAAATCAAAAATAACACTAAAATATAAATCAAAGAGAAAGTCACAGCACGAAACTAGGCACTCATACGAGCAGAGAACGTGGTGTGTAATGCAAAACAAAAAAATGCCCGCTTCCACGTGTAAAAATGACATTGTGAAGTGACATTGACATTGACACTGTGAGTCAGTGTTGACATGAGTAAAAAAGAATTGTGTAAAACATGTCACGGACACATCGACACCAGCAATTCATACTACGCTAACTCATAAAAGTGTACTTTACAATAGAGGCTTATAAAGCGAAGATTTATAACTTCGTTATTTTTGTATATTTCTCTGCGATTTTTTTGGTTCCATATAAAAAACTATATTTTAAGCAACTTGGCATAAAAATCGAATTTACTTAAAATTCGAGTTAGCGTAGTATAAATTGTTGGTGTCGACATATGTGTATAAGTGAGAGGAAGGGTTAAGGCACGTCAAATATCGGCGTTGCCACGCCAAATATGGCTGTATGGATCGGCCCAAGTATAGTACTCACGCTCGCCGGGTCGATCTCTTGCACGAGCAGCGCGATGACCATCGGCCCGTACTGTTGCACGAACACGTTGCACTCATCCATGACGCTCTTCGGGAGTTTTTTGCATGCGTTTTTCACCAAATTCTTGATCTTATCCTGTCATACAAAAAAGAACATTTAGACTGCACGCAACATTACCGGAATTAGTTTCATCGTTCATTCATTCATCATGATCATATTAAATTCTTCATTGTTTTTTAGGAGTTTTCTAATAATTATTGCGATTTTAGTTGTTTTCGACTTTCGCTTTAGGATTAACATTTTTGATTGTTGGTAACCTATCATGTCAAATCATCGCGAATGGAACACAGACCACAAAACACACTCTTAAAGTATTACTTACTACTATATATATAAAAAGAGGTCTAAATATCTCTATTGTCGGGACGTGTGTAAATCTTTAAAATACTTAAGAAAGGAGATGCGAGAGTCAGGCACTGATGCCTTATTCAACTCAAGTTGTACTGTTTTATTGAACAATATTTTTCTCTTGATTATAAATACACACTATTGTCCAAACACTTGAACGATAAACTATTCGACTTCTAGCTTTCTTAGAGAGATACAAAATAATCCAAATTTTTATTCTCACCTCGTTCTTCGTATCGCTCAATTCGACTTGCAAGTAATGCAAGAAGTACTGACAGAAGGAGCAAGTGCCTTTCCCCTCCACTTGAGGCGTCTGCACGAACATGCGCTCGATGGGCAACTGCGCAGGAGTCGACTCAGGGGTCATCACTCTGACGTTTGTTTGTTTGTTGGTAATGGGCACGCGGGCAACCTGTTAGGAAAAATTTTAATTTAGGAGAATTCACAACCCCCAAACCATCGAAAATAGTAATAACCAAATCGTACAGTAAAAAAACGTAGCTTTGAAGAAATCTGTAGTAGATGGCAGAGAGTAATATTCACTGTCAAGTGCTGAAGTGAACTAAATCATTTTGGAAACGGCAACCTTAAGTACAAATATTAACAAGTCGTGTTGCTGGTACAGTATGTAGCAGTGTGTGAGCAGGACGGATGATGTGCGAGCGAGATAGCACTTCCCGCAGTATGTATGACTAGGTGAACCGTGCTCACTTTGCTGGGCGTCTTTAAAAATATATACGCACGCAAGCTAATCAAGGTTTAATTAAGCTTTGTAACCTATAATTAAACAGGAACCCGGAAAGCATTCGCAACGCCTCATATGAGGATGTACGCAGTTATTGCTGTTACATATTTAAAAGGAGGTACCCACTTCCCTCGTCGTCATTAAAATTAAAAAGAATTATTCATAATCAAATATAGCCTATGTCATTCCGGAACAATGTAGCCTTCCATTGATGAAATAATTAATTTTCAAAATCGACAGTTCCAGAGATTACTTCGTACAAACCAACAAAATTTACCTCTTTATAATATTAGTACAGATTTTGCGTCTAGGCTCAAAACTTTGAGTCGAGCATTAAATACGATTGATTTGGTTTTAAATAATAAAATGCTTGTTTAACATCTAGTAGTGTTTTTATATATCAAAACGCAAGAGAATTCCTGAAAACCCTTTTAGAAATGTAAAGCTGATATTACACGGTTCAATGTCCTTTAATTTAGACGAATCAACCAAAATGGTGGATTTAAATATAAACTTGAATCATTTCATGTCATTGAATCAGGTCATATCCCTTCAGTTCTGTGCTATTCGACAAATTTAATTGTATTTGATTGATTCGTCTAATATCACATATATTACTGTGCATGTCTTAACTTCCGCGGTATTATAACATTACCTTCGAGTCCTGAGATTTCAGTTGTTGTGCTTTGACAGCGATCTCTTTGGGCACTAACGGCAACACGGGCACTTCGCTGATGTTGCCGCAAATGCCCATCATCGAGCAAACCTTCTTCGGCTCGAGGTTCGACACCAAATAGTTGTAGACCATCGGATAGTACTGCTCGGCGAGGTGAAGGCATTCGTCTTTGAATTCGCCAGTTTGTTTGCAAAGACCTATAAAGCAATTTTTTTTCGGTTTATCTAGCATGGATACAAAGACCTTTACGCCAAGTCATATTTAACACTAGCTTTTGCTCTATGCTTCACTAGCTTTAATGCTATTCCACGGGAACTGTATATTTTTCGGGATAAAAGTTGCCTATGTGTATTCCAGACTATAATCTGTTTCTGTGCCAAAAGGTTTATATATAGCAAGGTTTCTAAGTAAAAACTGCCCCCGCATCGTTTTCTACTTTTACTATGGGGATAGTTTTGTTATCAAATAAAAATAATTCACCCAAATTTTCAGTTTTTACTTAAGTATTTTTCGAGTTTCTGAAAATTTATTTTTCCGTTTTTTTTTCAATAGTAAACGTCATTTCAAAGAGAGAGATGTGTTTTTTGAGTTAAAAAGTCAAGAGAATAATCAGTTCAATAGAATACAAGGAATTAAATGAAAAATAAAACCAGATTTTATTTTTAATGACGTTGTTCCACCATTTCATAAATGGAAATTCGAACCCTAAGAGGGTAAAGGGGGCATGAAAGTTATATAGCATAACTATGTTTAAACTTAAACACGGGCGACGCCGCGAGCAACAGCTAGTACCCTATATTTTTTTATTTAGTTTTTTCTTTTTCATTTCTGGTTTCTTATGCTAAATAAGATAATAAGTGATAATAGGTGGTGTTAATGTGTTTCTTGTGGTTCTTTTCTTCTTCTCTCCTTTTAGTACCCTATATTTCAAAAATAACTAATGAAGTAAATAACGTACCTTGTAACACTTTGTAGAATTCAATTTCTGTTGTATTGGCCACAAATGTGTCGCGCATATGTTTCACTAGTTGTTCGCAGAACTCGCAGGGAACATCACTACAAATAAACATATAATATAATAGACACCTTGGCTTAAAGGCCTAGCTACCAAGCCATAAAACTAAACAAAAATTATAGACACCTTTCTTGTGATGATTTCTAATTAATATATCAACATTAATACATATATATTAACTACGTTTTACCCGTGAGTTCGTCCACAGTGGACGGGTAGCAAAGATCACAGATTTTATGATAGAGAATTTGCTATTGATCAATGTAAATATTGGATCGGAGTAAGACTTTTTTTTCAATTTTAAGCCGCCACAAACAAAGTTCCCGCGGGATTCCCGAGATTTAAAGTATTGCAGATTATAAGTCCCAGAATTTGCTGTCAATCAACGAAAACAGCATCGAAATTAGGCTAGTATATTTTGCGTGAATCCCGAACACACAGACGACCACAAAAATCTAATAAAGCAAAAGACTACACTTTTACAATTTTATAATATTATAGATACAGATGTTGAATTGATTGATTGGTTAAGAAATTATTTTTATTTCACATAAACAAATTACAGTAGTCTTATTCATTACATAGCCTTA
This sequence comes from Dendrolimus punctatus, assembly GCA_012273795.1. Classification (NCBI taxonomy): domain Eukaryota; kingdom Metazoa; phylum Arthropoda; class Insecta; order Lepidoptera; family Lasiocampidae; genus Dendrolimus; species Dendrolimus punctatus. The sequence continues at coordinate 15,328,071 of CM022538.1, forward strand.
GTAAAATTGTAGGTCTCTGTCCAATACTAAATAACTTAGTTCCCATATACGGGATCTCGGAAAAATGTCGACTGAAAGCTATTTTCGTAATCCTTGTACATATTGCCATTTACGATATTTGACTATGTGATATATATAAATAAATTTAACCCTTAACGGAATCACCGCAGATTTATTGCCGAACTGTCACACACGGCTAATTGGGAAGCACCACAAATTAGTGCTCAGATACAGATAATTGAAGTGAACGTTGAACTGATGCTTTCTCGCTCTAACTACAAAGAATTCGTATTAGAAAAAAAGAGACGATATAATTTTCTTGGTTTTGGTGCGACAGTTTTAATGACAGCTTGTACATTTTTTAAAATAAATTTGGTCCTTCTAGAGGGATAAGGAACAAAATACTTACTCGCTAGCAGAGAACCCGATCAATTCCTCGGGGAGATCGTATTCGTCGTGAGAATGGAACTTGTAGGCGCACTGGCCGCTGACGTGGCACACGCTTTGGGGCGTGAGGTCCTTCTTCACGGCCTCCACTATATTTTCGTAATACTTGAACACGAGCATTGAACAGGAATCGGATAGGGAACCCATTTCGCCACAAACCTGGAAGATATACACTTGAATAGAACAACTTTATCCGTGCAGGAACGGAGAGGGAATACAATTTCCTGCGGCAGGGCGGCCTGTCGTAAGAGGCGACAAAACAACCCACAGTCAGGTGGTAGGGCATCTGCCTGACTGGATGGCTACCACCGCTGGTCTAAAGTACGTCGCCACAACAACCTTGAGTTGAGTCCCGGCATTAGTGACCAGATTCTAGTCTCCATTAAGAGAATAGCAGCGCATTTGTAGCACTTTTGGTGTTGCAAATGTATATAGGCGATGGTAACCGCTTTCCATCAAGTGGGCCATCTGCCTGTCTGCTGAACTCAAGCAATATAAAAAAAACACAAAATAGTAGATAGTTGCACGGGAGGCGAAAGTGACCTATTTAGGCATGAAATAATTTGGCGTACGAGCATAGCAAGGGCGCTAATAGTAAAGTGCATAAATAGGTCTTTCACCCGAGGTTGACACTCTGCTTTTCATTTCGAATATGAGGGATTTAAATAAAAACTGATCAGTTAAACAAACAATTAAATTTATAAATAAATCGGCAAACAAACGCACACACTGTATATCCCCAAATTAAGCAAGTTACGCTTGTGTCACGGGTAATATACAACGGACTACTCTGGGGCCGATCCCAGACACCCAGACCATGGTATGTAATAATTTACAAAGAAATTAAGCGTTAAATCCATATCTAAATTTGATGACTTCATTTAATATGTCACATATGAAACATAAACTAAATTTATTTTTCTGTAGCGCTCTACATTTCTCATTTCGTTCATTCCAGTTTCGTGAAAAGTAATTTATAAGTATAAAAGGATATTTAATAATTTATAATATTTGATTTAATTTTCATGATTGTCATTATGGATCTTTGTATCTGAAATGAATAAATGATTATAATTATTAATAAAAAAAAAACCGTCGGTTGTAGGGCTGTACGCCAGAAGAAAAAACTATATCAAGCATAACGTTCACGCCAGTTCAGTGCTTTTGCCCATACCAAAAGTGGCCAGCGAGCCTTAAAAAACTGTTCACTTCGAAATGATAAATTCAAGAAAACTTTTCGCATAATGCAATATCAGTTCTAAATACGTCAGAGTGATTATGCTATGAATATTCACCTTTAACAAGTTAACTAGGAAGTCTTCGTAGCTGGTCGAGTCAAACCTCTGCCTGAGAACGCCGACAGTTTTGCGGCAGTTGTTGCAGCCGGCGCGCAACTCGAGGTTTGCATTCTGAAAAATCACAATTTTTCATACCTATGTTGTATGGATGTAAATAGTATATTGTTACACAAGAGGTGAAAGTGGCCGGAATAAATGTTCTAGAGAAGAGTTGCGTACTTGAGCGTGGGAGCTCAAGGAAATCATTTAATAAGTCAGTACATCAGTATCCGTGCAGGAAGGGAGAAAGAATACAATTTTCTGCGGCCGGGCGACCTGACGTAAGAGGCGACAAAACAACCCACAGCCAGGTGGTAGGGTATTTGCCGGACTGGATGGCTACCACCCCTGGTCAACAGCATGCCGCCATAACAAGCTTGTGTGTTCGCGGCATTAATGAGCAGGTTCTAGTCTCCCTCAAGAGAGCAGCAGTGCATTTGTGGCACCTTTGGTGTTGCAAATGTCCATAGGCGTTGGTTAATCGCTTTCCATCAAGTGGACTGTCTACCTGTCTGCTAAACTCGTGCAATAAAAAAAATGGGGGTGAATATCCCGTCGCTGGCGATTGTACTGTGTTGCCCTTAAAAAATAAAAATTACTGTGTTACATTACTGTTGTACAACCATTACTGTGTTGCCCTTAAAAAATAAAAATACAGAAACCGACTGCAGCGCCATCAACCGGGACCAATTGTTAATCCAAACCATTCTCGAATCTAATTGAAAAACCACAGAAAATCATCAAAATCGGTCCCACCGTTAAAGAGGTGTTCAGCGGCGCCGCCTACCGGGTCCAATGGTAAATCTAAACCATCCAGAGATCCACTTGAACACACACAAAAGTAATTTCCCCTAAATCCTGGAACCCGATTGCAACCATGTACCTGATTAATATTTGAATCTAAATCATCCCGGGACCCACGTGAACACGCACAAAAATAATTTACCTAAATCCTACTAATTAAAATGAGTTTAAATGCAGTCACCTTTGCCGAAATCGGCTGGGAAAGATCATAACAAATGAATGGCTAGACTGATGTTGTGACTGATGTTTTTTTAATGATATTTTTTTTATTGATGAATATCATATTTTAATACTTATCATCCTATTCTGGACGAAGACAATTCCAAAAACACAAATATCAAAATTGGTCCAGCCGTTCTTGATTATAAATGGTGTTGCTAAAACGACTTTGTTTTATATATATATATGTTACAGCCAAAGTAATAAATCCGGATATTATATATATTATCAAGCCATTATTTATAATGTCTACTCAATTTAGATAAAGTGATAATTGACACAGAATTAATCAAATTAACTAGCAATTTTATATAATATCTTCGAAGACTTGGATAATGTAATAACAAATAGGTATAGCCAAAGATTATAAAATTATATTTCAATTTGCCAAAGAATTAAAATTACATGGTCATAGATAATAATTCTACGTTAACTAACATTGTTATAAAGTAAACTTAAAGCTCACAAGCCATAAAACAAAATTAAAAAAACACAGACATGAATACAAGTATTCAATAATAAAATATTTAATTTAATTCTTTATGAATAATATCCTGATAAGGTGATTAATTTATCACATTGTCTAGTCAATTTTGCTATTATATATAATTACCAGTCATTATGTATAATAGCTATTTAATCACTATGATTGTAACATATACATAGATGAGCGTGGTAAGAGAATATCACAAGCATGACTAAAGTAACACAATTAACGGCATGAGGTCATTGCGCGACGTAAATAAGTTTATTATATCAGCCGATAACCTGTAAATTATTCATAACAAATAAATTGATTGCTCACACTTATCCTATTGTGTCATTCATAATATACAAAATAATTTATATAATCATTTTGAAATACGAGCATGTACTTTTTTCCGTGGTTTTTCTTTTTAACACGAAAGGAGAGTACGATATATTTATTCCATAGGAACTGATTACGACTGGCAATTGACTATTAAAAATCTTAACACAAAACATTTACTACATGACCAATACTATATATTGATAGTTTTGACATGTTTTGGCAAACATAATACATAAAGCAAATGTTAGGCTATACAACAAGTCCTGAAACATTAATTTAAAACAATGTCAGTTTCTGTTGAAATTGTGCAGCTGAATAAATGCCATTATGCTTTCTTTTTTGTTCATATTTGAAAAAAATAGTCAAATACTGAAAACCAATTCCAAGTCCATTTCGAGGAATAGTGTCCCTAATCATTTCTGTCTAGTTAAAAGTCCAAAAAACGTACGATCTTCTTGTATTTTGTAAGAAATGCGTTTGACCTTTATATGACCTTACTAAATCCAATCAGGTAGGCCATCTGCCAGTTTGCGTGCTTCGTGTGTAAAAAAATATCTAGCTGTACATTATTTGATTCAAGTTCTGTAACATGGATTTTCCCTAAAGACCACTTTAAAAAAATTAACGATAACTATAGAAAATAATAATGGTTGAACACGAAAAATTATAAGCCTAGCGACAAAAAACACTAATATGATCACGATACGTAACGAGTAATGACAGTGACATTTAAACAGTAGCACAGATTACTATGATTATATATAGATAAAACTTAGTTTTATTATTTTAGTTTTCTAGGCAAAGAAATCAATGTAAACTTGTTCCTTATGACGTCATCGGAGAAATAATTTTAAAATCGAATTATAAAAAAACTAACGCTTAAAATACAAAAATATTCAAATTGGTATCTTAAAATACTCTATTTAACGTAATATAAAATCAGAGGGTAATTTTTTGTGAACCATCCCCATTGTGAACCAACTCGGAAACCTTTGGCTCAGGCACAACAAATTTACTAAAGACCATCACATGATCAAATGTATAATTTACGATTCTATAAAGGACATACAGACAAACATTATTTTTTGTATATCAAGAAGATAAAGTAGCTATTTATCTACTCACATATCCAACGAGGAGTTTGTCGATCCTGTCATTATTGCACAGTCCGGCAACCGAACACACAGCCTGCGGATTCATCTGCGAGGCCAAAGTTTCGACCAATTCAGGAACAAAATCGTCAGCCAACTTGATGCATTCCTTCTTCACAATCTTAATTGGGATCAGCTGGCACGAGCCTTCAAACACTTCTTTTAGTTCCTCCTGTAGAAATACATACAATTTTTGGAGTTTACTCCTTACGAATCGATTATTACATTAAGGTTTGGAAATTCTATGAGGAGTGAAATAATATAACATTTTTTTATTATACAATTTCAAACTTTAATGCTATATAATAAGATCCAAAATATTATCCATCAGTGTAAGATGCCATGTTATGAAATTAGAAGATCTTGTAACCGCCGATGGTCAAGTGTCGCATTTTAGTAAACTACTACTTTTTAGTTTTTATTCGTGAAATAAAACAAGTCAGTAAAAAATTAAAATGAACAATATGATTCTTTTCCATTTTAGATTTCATTTGGGTAGTGGGTTTGACAGGTTCTACAGTAAATAATAAAACAATGTTGTTATAATAGAACGGCCGTTAAAATATCAAGTTGCCATCAAACTTTTAATATCGTGATAAACAATAATCAACACGCCATTAGGCCCGTTAAAGATATGACGTTACAATTTGTTATTTTCGTACAAAATCTAGGTGGCTTCGGTGTCTTGTAACATGATAAAAAGTATCCTCATTGATTCATAGTCAACTACCTTATAAAAATATATGATGTGAAGATGTGTAATATAAGTAGCTCCTAAACATCAGAGTTTACGTCTCAGCAAACTTGTCACCGGCAAACCTTCTGCCCACGACTTATACGGTAGTTATCTTCACCGTCAACAAATAGCATTTGTAATATATGCACATAAGAAAAAGTGCCTAAATGGTGCAAAATCACCCTCCCCTGGACAGCATATGAGTCGAAGTCATTTGGATAAGGTAATATTTGAAGGCACTCTTAAAATAAACTTAAGAACTATCTTTGAGAGGTCATTAGGCGCTATCGGGCATTCACTTAGGGCTCTCTTGTTAAAGTTCATCCTTTGTTTACGTTAGCTGATAAAGCAATGCGACACCAATATTCGTTTTTATCGAAATTATACACATTTTTGTTCCACGAGTACTAATAATATTTTGGCATAACACCAAAAGCGATGGCATAGTGGGCCCGAGTCGATAGACGAAAGGCTATTTGTTTCAAGTGACATTTGTGAGAGGCTTGAGCATTTTTCATTCCAACGTCCTCAACTTGAGGAATATAAAGAACTTGGTTGCAATTAAGTAATTAGTAATATATAGATATTCTACTTTTTCATAGTACAGAGTTCTTTATTCAATCTGTTTGTTTTGGTCATTCCAAACTTTATACCTTTCTTCTGACACATTTTCAACATGTCGCTTAATAGAGATAGCATTTCGCCCTTATATGTATTTATTGTACAAAATTCTAAGCAAGTTCATTCCTATTTCATTTCACACATTCAGTTTTATTAGAAAACATTTTACAAGCAATCCAATAGGTTCATAACTTTTTTAACCATTTCCGACTTCAGAGGAAACTAAAAAAAAAATACATTTTCTACAAAAACATGAAATCGGTGCCAAGTAAAACATAAAAAATATTATATTTTGCAATATTTTGTTCTTGTAAGAACACATTGTCACGCCTATTTCTCATTGGAGCAGGCAAAGACGATAGATCTCCATCTGCTACGATCCTGACAAATAATTTTTGCTTCATCCACCTTCATTATACACGTTTGTTTTGTTTTTTATATGTATTAAATCATACAAGTAAAACATCATATTGAAATAATTTTGTTGACTAACGAAGCCTTTTATATCATATATTTGGTATTAATCAGTCCAATCTTTATCAATGGTCTTGCTATACACACCTGGGTCTCGTTGCTTTGCAGTTGATCGCGCGCCTGCTGCACCATGTCCGTACAGATCTTGCAGATGCTGTCGTTGTCTTCGGGGAAGGTCATCTTCGACCAGACACGCGAAACGCAGTGATGCGTCGCTTTGCACTCGCGGCCAGTGCTGTTCATATTAAACCAATCTTTAAGTATAAACATTAATCTTCCGTATGCTTTCGGATTTAAAACTCCAAAAACAGTCGATGGCTGGCTTGAATATAAATAAATAAAGAAAGGTTACACTGCTTATATATTACTATGTTTCCAAAAATTAGCAGTGTTTGAATATTTGCCAGCTGCATTTCATCAAATAAAAAAGAACAAATTTTATTTGAAATAAGTTCCACTGCAGAACAGTTTTGAAGGGACAAAAATTTTAATAGAAATTTATATATATTAATGATTTTTTTTCAAAGACTCCATGGGAAAATGATGTTACCAAGCGTTTTGAGAGGTTTAAATAAAAGCTTTACGAAAACGTAAGCTACAAGGGTGTAGGCGGATATATCTAGTTTTGAAAAAAAAACAAGAAAATGGACCGTAGCTAAAGTATTCGTGTATGATTCTAATGAAATATTTATTCGTTGATAAACGCAGTTGAATTAGTTTTATCCGTGCGGGAATGCAGCAATAATACGCATTCCTGCGGCCGAGCGGCCTGTTGTAAGCTACGATAAAACAATCCACAACCAAGTGGTAGGGCATTTGCTTCTCTATACGGCTATATACTAGACCGCTATAACAAACTAGAGTTGTGTTCCGGTATTAGTAGCCAGGGTCTCTCCTAGGCCAGTAGAACATTCCTAGCACTTTTTGCGTTGAAAATGTCAATAGGTGACGACAACTAATCTCCATCACGTAGGTCGTCAGCCTGTATGCTGTTTTCCAGCAATAAAGTTGGGTACAAGTGTTATGGTTAATAGCATTTCGTTCAGTACATTTAGCAGTGTCTCAATTCACTATTGATAATGATAGACCATAAATTTCGCACTGCTGGGATCGACCTCCCATTTATAGGGGAATAGCCAATAGATCCACCACGCTTGTCTAAGCTTAAGTAAATAAATTAAATTTAAAAAAGGTAGATTGGTTAAATTGACACTACGACATCTCTCTCGTCGACGTGCAATCGTCATCACGATGTTTTCCTTCATTGTTAACACGTGGTAATTGTAACAATATGATGCACATTAGGTCGGAAAACTGCCTCAGTGGTGCATGCTTCTCGGTCAAGATTCGAACCTATAAGCTTCGGCCGCGTGCGTTAGCTATTGGTTGGTGCATTGCTTACATAATATGATTTAAATTATACAAATATTACTATGTTCCATTATTAATTGTACAATACTTAAATATTTTAATCAATGCATGTCAATTAGTAGTTTAATTATACATTCCTGAATAAGTCCTAAACAAACATTTTAAGACATCAAACAAAGGACTGTGGCTTTCTTGAAACAGTGTCAGTCGTTAGTCATTATTTATGAACATTACAATAATAGCTGATAATAATGAATTTGTTATCGATTACATAGAAAAACAATCATTTAACATGTTACATATTATATGATACTAATATATTTTACACATAACATAAATATGATATATTTTCTAATATATTTTTCAAGTGGATACTTCTTTAGGCACGTTAGGTATTTTTGGGATGGGAATTTTACTTCTGGCATGCAGTTGTTAGATTAGTTGTTTTTTTGTTGATCACGGTACTCTCCTTTCAGAATGTTGGCGAGAAACGTCTTGACCTTGTTCAAATCATATTTCATACGACATACGGTGAGGGAGTTACAGTGGTCCCAATGGCCTCCTATCCCGTCCGCACTCTCATTTCCTTTATACCAATGGTTCCCAAACTTATTTTGTATACCACCCACTTTGAGAATAAATTATTTTTAGCGCCCCCATTTATTCACCTACTTAAAAACATTATAACGTCGAATTAAATTAATTGATTATTGAGAGCTACATTAGCCGAGATTAAACATTCATTCTAAACGAGAATTTTACTATACCCCACAAAACTTAACTTCAGACCTAAGCGCAGTAGGTAGTACACAAAGGCGCTCAGGTCTCAAGTAACTCTTATGGACTACACCTGCCAATGCCCATTTTTTTTCTGGGTCACTTACCGCCCCCTTTTAGGCCTGCAGCGCCCACAAGGGGGCGTTATCGCCCACTTTGGGAACCACTGCTTTATACCATCCCCCTATCTCGTCCTTCTATCCCAGCCCCTCTATTACATCCTAAAAGCTAGCAACTCTCTGCAATTTCCATTGGGTTGGTCCTGACTGCCTGTTTCAGCTAACAAAAAAAGCAACATTAACATTTATATATAACACAAAACAACATTTTCGAAGTTAATTGTTGCTTAGATAATAAGACAAAATTCCGCAGAATATTTTAAAGGATAACGTTGTATCGTTTTTAAAATATATTCCAATAGAAATATACAAAATATACTCGAATTACACGAGTTTTAGAGATAAAATAGGCTATATTCATCTCAAGTTTCTTTTTTTATAGCTGGAGTACTGTAAAGCAGATACCATCGCCTATGAACGTTTACAACAGCCAAGACGTAAAAACGCGCACCGGATTCGAAAAAAAATTATGACACCCTTTTTTTTAAAACACCATATTGTATTGCGCTGTGGGAAAACCACGTCTGGGGGCTTATTGCAAATCCCTACGGTGCGCAAGAGAAATGTTCTAGCTAGAGAACCGGTGCAGTGGGGATGATGGCATGCGGTGCGGTGGTTAAAGGAAGACGAAGGCACTACTGATCAGTGCCTCGGAACACTCCCTATTGTACAGACGGTAGAACACGCAGAGAGATAAACATAGATATCAATTTCACGAAAATCAGTTCAAGACATTAAGAGAACAAACGACGCAAAGAAACTTGTTTACTCTCACTTGACAAATTATTCCTTACTAATTATTTATTATAAGAATTTAGTTATGACGCTTTTCATACAGTGAAAAACCTATTTGAAATCAACCTAAATTGAGTCCTGATGCACTATAATTGCATTTCGTTCGGCTGAGAAACGATCGAATATTGCTTTTGTAATGTGAACTGAGTTATACAACATCATTGTGTAAGTGGAACTGCTTCGCGGTTAAGTCAATGTTATCGTAAAATTATAAAAGAATTGTAATTGATGAGATGGATTTTGAAGATTTGCATCATCAGATGCACGGACGGAGCCCTGAAAAGCGTCAACTTTTCCGTAGTCATTTCGGTAAATACTGGAACCCTTAAAAAATTACTAACTTTTTTAAATACAACTTTTTGAAGAAAAAAATGTTCTCTTCAAAAAATTCTACTGAGTGTAATAAATAAAATGTAACATCAAGGTATATTAAATATTCCGCTATACATAGCGTAGTAAACTACGAGACATTAATGTGTATTAAAAAAAGAGTTTTTGAGTACTTTTATATATAATATATATATTTTTTAAATGCTTATATATGGTTTTGAAAATAAATGACAAAAATAGTTGACGTTTATTGCCTCAACAAAACCTCGGCCCTACTAATCGGCACTTGCAGTAATCGACACTTTTAGGTTTTTAATATTTTGCAGAAATGGTATCCCAGGGCGCTAATCCATACATAAACCTTACTTTTTTTTAGATACACTATAATGTTATAGAACATGGACATGTTGTTTAGATATCTAAAAATATGTTTACGCCATTTTGCAAGTAATGCGTTTGCTATAACATAAGCATTCCAAAATATAAGAGTTCCCGTGGGATGTCAAACCGAAGTTTACTCGTGTTGTGAGTCACACGAAAAACTTCTTATGACAAGTTTCTATATTTTACTGACCGTTCATTTGCCTTAATAATAATAATGTTAAAATTTGACATAAGATCCATACAAATCCAGACACAAGATATAAGTAAAATCAAAATTCAACCGATGATGTGAAAAGTGAACGAATAGACGAGTGAACGAGATATAGGAACCGCCCCTGGGGGTGTACATTTCCATTAAGTACGCAATATAACCTCGCATAACGGATATTGAATACAGATTAGCTTCTGAAGAAATTCAATAATCTAATTTACTAGTTTCAAAATAGCATTAGCCACGGAACGGAAGACAATTTGAACGGTTATATATAGGTGAATAGTTTATATAACAACGAAACCTCTTCACTGTCATGAATCAACATGAATGAATTTCCGTTTAAAGTTTAAGCATATATAGGTACAGTCGTGGTATGAAAATGTTCGCCAGTTTTCTAATTAATTCATTTAATGTACCGCGAGCATGTTATCTTTTCAAACTAAGTCACAGAACAGACTGTTCCACAGAAAATAATGTTTGACTGTTTGACACTAAAGTTCGAAATTTCTTAGATCAAATTCTTTGATTTTTTATATTGACTAAGAAAATTGTTTGTAGACGTAAAACCTTTCTAATATTTGTGATTAGCGTAATGATTATATCCTCTTTGCTTATGATGATTAAGACTATAATATCTCAATGTATTTTATTGGAAACATTGCAGTGTTCTTTTTTTATAAACGTAACATTTATTAAAATGTTGACAGTACTGTTTCTGTACAATTGTTGTTGTACTTGTGCAAGCAAAAGTCCATTTTGTGGTGACGAACCTTTTCATTCCGCGACTGTACATACATTACACGCATAGCAGTGTTGTACGTAAATATATTGAATCATCAATGTATTCTTCAATAAATCATTACGTCATGTTGCTATTTTTTTATATAAAAAAATTCTTTGTTTCTATCAATTGAGTCATTTCACTTATTTAATTCAGTAGTGGTACAATTGAAATTTACTCATGGATTTATTTAATTTTATAAAGTTTTGTTGTATATTGCTAAACATAATTTACTTTTTTTTTCACATTAAAGCGACTTCGCCTGCGTGAAATTCACAAGTGAATCCAACGACAATTAAATAAAGCATAAAACAATTTGATATGAATATCAATCCTTCACTTTGCATCTACTATTTATGTCAGTCGTTCAATCAGTCGATTTTTTAGGCATTTCCATAAAGTACATATTAATTTAATATAATAAATAAAACTAATATTACATTCAATGAAATTACCTGAAATTGCTGCACCAATACGACGGTCCCCATGTACACTTGGAACTTCCAAGGAGGTTACCTTTAAATGTTAGAAAGTAAAGTTTTAAGATAATAATGCTACTAAAACATGGAACGCGGAGAATACAAGAGTGCAGTGTGCTTATTTTATTTACCTTTTTGTTTGCTGTGTTCAGATTTCTTTTTCTGTAAAAAGAGGAATATTATATATATATATTTAATAAGCTATACAAATAATATAAGAACTAAGAAATTAAAATAAGCCCAATATAAACTATTTTTTTACGGACGTATAGGTTGGCGTTTGAACACTGTCTCACCTGATACTAAGTAAATACGCAGTCTGAGATGGAGCACGCTTACCAAGAAGATACCTATTCACTCGTGATTTGAAGACTTCAAGATTGTATTTGTCAGGAAAAACAGACTAAGGCAAATTATTCCACTCTTCGGCAGTGCGCAACACCCGAAAAGATGAAGTGAGACGCTTGGTTTTGAACTGGTGGTGTTTCCACCATGTAACGGTGGCGCGAACCGGTCCATCTGGTAGTCCGATGGTAAAATGATCGTGGAGTAATCAGCTCGTGATATTCTAAAGAACACTCCCCGAAATGTAATATAGTTAGCTTTGTTCTTGTTTTGTTAACAATAACCTTTTTAGAAGAATAAATGTTCTTAGTTCCCTAGCATATAGAGTTCGCGTTCTGTAGATAAGTATATGGATGTTAAACAAGTCGCTTCACTGATAATTTGGAACTAAATACCTCTAAATTATTTTTGTTTGTAAGTTTTATTTATGTTCATTAACATTTAATTTATTACATAAATTTAATTATTAAGCCACTAGAAGGGACTAACTAAATCCTAAGATACAGGCTTCACCTTGTTAAGGTATTAGAGTATCCAAACAGTCTTAATTTTAAGGCGAAAGTGTGTAAATTCGGTGACAATAAATAAGAACAGTTTCAAAAAAAGTTAAAGAGTAAGTATCTATCTTATATAATTATCCTTATGTCTATATTTTACATTATATATCTATGTATGTATCTTAAGAGTATCTTGTATATAATTTATTTTTGTTAATCTGTTTATATTATATCGTAAAATATCTTTAGTGTACACAACCCTGCGTTTTGCTTCTCCCCTTCTCGCTAGACTCATAGGTTTGCTGGAAGAAAACTCTTTTAGGGTTTATCTCGCGTTTGTACCCCACCCACTATTCTATAATTTTGTATGTAGCTTTTTGTGTACAATAAATAATTAAATGTCTTTATTTATTTTATCTATTATTTCCGTCTAGATTATTCTTTCTTCTTCTAGGTTAAGAAAAAAATGTGTGTAATGTTAATTAACATTATGGCGAATCTGAAATTATCAAAAGTTGTATATCTTCCTATAGGTAGATGATACAACATGTTACATTCTATTCTAATATGATTTACATATTTCTTTCTTATCGTGTTAATTTTAAATGTCGTGATAAAATTTTAATTACTATTTAAACAAAAATAATTAACGCGCTGTGTGATTCCGTTTATTTGTATAAAATTGTGACGTTAAAACTTGATACATTCGTATGCTGCCTTGACATTGTAAATGATGCCATGCGTGATAATGCAAATCGCCAAACATGTCGAATGTCGGGATGTCGAAGACTACGCGAAGTGGCGAAATGGAGAAGAAAAAGTAGAAAATCTTGATTTGTGACCTGGCAATAGTGGCCAGGTCCCAGTTTCCCTATAAAGAGCGGCAACACATTCGTAGCACCTTTGGTGTTACAAATATCCATAGGCGATGGTATACGCTTGCCGTCAGGTGGACTGTCTACCTGTCTGTTGAACGCATGCAAAAAAAAAACATGACCCAAGGCCTTCGGAACGCAATCAAGATTTAGCACTCGTATGCTGATGATGAACTGTCTACACACGTACGAAGTCTACGAAATTGCAACGTTTTGTAAGACGATTACAAGCGTCTCCAATAGATTTAACTGTCATCGAGGTATCCTTTATGTCGTTGCAAACGCAATGCAATTTATCACTGGTACCCACTTATATACTTACGTTTAAAGCCAAGACATTATCGATCTTCTTGTTGTTACACATTCCAATAAGTTGGCACATCGTCGCCGCCGGTGTTTCAGATTTGAGGACGTGGAGTAAGTAATCCTCCAAGTGCGCAGTGTTCTCCTTGCACATCTTCGCGATTTGAGGGTAGGCGACATCGTGGCAAGCGGAGCTCACTCGAGTCGCTAGGTAATCCTATATTAGAAAAGCAAGTGTGGATAATTAGGGGACATACACATATCCTTACCACAGCTGGTCTCATTCGAGCGACTCCTCTCTGCCTAGTGTGATATCACATTTTTTGCAATTTTACGTCGAAAAATTTAAAACAGTTCCGGAATTAGTTTTATTTCCGTTTCAATTATTTTTTAATAATTTAAACACTATGCTCATAGAGATACGAGTTGGATATTTTTTTTTATGTTTTTCGTTAATAGTTCAAATTTAATGTTTTAAAGCTTAAATATAATGATTAAATTTAGAAGGTGACGTCACGAAATTTAGGACCCCGTCCCACCGCTTGTCACACAATGAGACTCTTCGTCGACACGTGAAAAGTAATTTATAAATGACCCCATAGCTTAAAATATTTTGTGTGATAATTCCTAGGTAGGCGAAGTATTCTTGAATAATTAGGAGATGTGTTGCAAGCCAAAGAAACAAGAATATTCCTTCTGAATTTCGGTTTCAGATACTAATGTATACTTTAATGATTACTTTGCCTAACATAATAATACTTTGCCTAACATAACTTAATATTATAAAGTTATAGTTAACATTATCAAAACAGGAAAATACTATTCCGATTGCAGTTTAAAAAGCAACACACACGGTTCCAGTTCCTTAAGAGAGCAGCAGCGCATTTGTAGCACCTTTGGTGTTGGAAATGTTCATAGGCGACGGTAATCGCTTTTCATCAATCCAGTCGTCTGCCTGACTGCTGAACTCATGCAATAAAAAAAACAATTTTAGCAAATATAAATCGACAGAATTTACCTACGACAAATCTGTATTCTATGAATCACAACTATATGAGTGGTTCACAAAAAAATATTTATTAATTTAAAATAATTATTATTATTATTATTAAAAGTAATTGTTTTATTACTATAAGAATATTTATTCATTTTATGAAAGTACAAACTTTATTTAAACGGCATCTATTTACACTCAAAATAAAGTAATTTCCAAACTAAAAACTTTATATTAAACAGAGGCGGTTCTGTTTCTGAATCTCTTATTTACAGCACGTTCCATTGGTAGCTCAAAACGCTCCGTTAGCCGTTCCACAACGCGACCGCGGTCGAGGTCGTGGCGAAAACGTCACTAAACGTCATCATTTTCGATCACACGACACTCACAAGGACCCATGTCAAGAGGTGGGTCGAATAACCGTTCCACTTGGGTTTACGATTGTAACGACAACCAAGTGGAACGGGAAGTCTTGGTATAAAGAACTTTAATATGAAAAATAAATGTACCTCATTGATAAGATCCTTTATGTCCTTCAGCTGTCGGAAGAGTCTGACGAATTTCGTCGAAACTTCATTGGTGTTGATTTGCACGTTTTGTTTTTCCCACACTGTCCCGATGCAGTGTCCCACGGCACCGCAGTCCGCTCCCCGTCTATATTAATAAATCAGTACCTACATTACTTACGCGCCGTAATTTGCCGGTTCCAACATATTTGTATACATTCATTTGCCTTACTATAATAATAATAAAAGCCCATAAACGTCCAATGGGACGTTGCTGGACTCGGGCCTCCCATTGTAGGGAGAACGGACAATGTACCCGACACACTTGTCCAATGCGGCTTAGTAGGTTTGACACATCGGTTATTGTAACAATATGCACATTAGACCACAATTCGAACCTGCTCCCTTCGAGTTTGGGAAGCGTGCGCCAGCCATTACGCTACCACTACTTATTACTTACCTTACAACTGACTAAAACTTAAGATAAACTCCATACATGTACATTTTTTTAAATGAATGATAAGATATAGCAACTCGCGACTAAGGATAATCCGTGCGATTCAAAGTAGTATACAAAATTCAGTATGCGAATACATGCACAAGATGTATAATCTAGTTACTAGATTCTAGTACATAGATAACTTTTTGTACACCAAAGCACAGACAGAAAAAAACAAAGCAAAATATAGTGCACGGACGTCCTTATCGCTTGCTCTTTGATTTGTAGGTTCAGCAGCGGTGCGGAATCGTTAATGCGGGAAGCGGCACACACCGAGCGAATCAGGAAATATACTAGCTGTGCCCGCGACGTCGTCCGCGTTGAATAGTTAAAAAATCTTCCGATTTTGAAACATTTTTCATTGCTGCTCCGCTCCTATTGGTCTTAGCGTGATGATATATAGCCTTTAGCCTTCCTCGATAAATGTACTATCGAACACTGAAATAAATTTTCAAATCGGACCAACTGTTCCTGAGATTAGCGCGTTCAAACAAATAAACAAACTCTTCAGCTTTATATATTAGTATAAGATGCGAACGGTAAGCGTTCGGTACCGCATATACCGAGCATACCGATTTCTCACCGTTGCTGCATCACTCACATAGCTCATAAAGCTGTTAAGTGTGTGTCTATGATTTAAAAAAAAAATGCCTAAATTTAAGTGAGATTTACTATTAACATGATACCTTATCGTAAATTACTATTTTTAGATATTACGGCTCAGCCATTCAATTAAAAATTTAGGAATTAAAACATAAATATAAATAAAACTGAATTATCTGTAATATCGATATAAAAATGTGAAAGAAATCAGGGTGCAGAATTTGGACCAGGAGATTCCTAAAACGGAATTTTACATTTTATTATCGTTGTTGTCGATGTTAACTTATAAGTAGCAATTCAGGCGACTTTTCTTTAGAGTTCCGCGAAAAAAACCACACGGACGGTCGCGGGCACGGCTAGCTATTTGTGTATGTTTCATTTCAATATATAGCAGCTTCCATAAGATACATATGAATGTAAACTTCCAAACCCTATATGATTGAAGTGGCGTCAACAATAAATTATTCAAAACAAAATTAAAATAGTCAGTGACTAATAATGTGTAAAAATAATTTATAAGATCAGTTAAAATCTGAATTTAAAAAAGCTACAATAGGCATACACATGAGTATATTTATTGTAAAACATCTGTCACAGGTGTTATAACAATGCCTTCGAGTATGTGGGGCCTCCAACTCTTCAACATCTCATTAATAAAAATAATACCAATTATTAACAATAGAATAGAAATCAAGAATTTAAAAAATAGCACTATAGTATCAGTATTCAAGTCATCAGGAATCATGGTTTAGATATAACAAAAAAACAATGGCTTCACGTTAATATGCTTTGACCTGATAGTAAACCTTACATACAATGCCAATTTAAAGAAAGGAATTCAAGGTTTATTGCACCATAAAAATTTGCTTTTGTAAACCTTTTTTTAATCTTTTGCCTTTTCCCTATCATTTAGGGTCGGCGCAGTATGTCTGTTCCTTTCTCGTCCAGCACCTAACGACGACGGGGCCGGACTTGGCGGACAACCAGTTTGGTTTTCGCACAGGGCGCTCCACAATCGACGCGATCATGCGCTTGAGAAGCCTGGCGGAGGACGCAGGGCGTCTCCCAGGGCGAGATCCTGTTGGCGGTGAGTTTAGACATTGCCAACGCATTTAACTCCTTGCCCTGGACATGCGTCATGGAAGCGCTCCGATATTTCGGGGTGCCGACCTACCTCCGCCGTATAGTCGGGGCATACCTAAATAGAAGAGCCGTCATTTACCCGGTCCACGAGGGTTGGAATCGGCGAGCCATGGTGTGCGGTGTTCCACAGGGGTCGGTTCTAGGTCCCCTCCTGTGGAACATCGCATACGACTGGACATTGAGGTGTCGGGTCCTCCCGGGCGTCAACGTCGTATGTTACGCAGACGACACGCTGATCGTCGCGCGCGGGAGGACCCATCGGCAGGCGTGCCTTCTAGGCACGGCTAGGATGTCAACAATAGTAGGCAGGGTCCGGCGTCTTGGTCTGGAGGTGGCGTTGCAGAAGACGGAAGCCGTGATGTTTCACGGTCCTCGTAAACGTCCACCTCCAGGCAGTGGCATCGTAGTAGGAGGCATCCGCATCGGCATCGGGGAGACCATGAAGTATCTGGAATTGGTCCTCGATGGCCGATGGGATTTTTCGGCACACTTTCAGCAGCTGCTCCCCAGACTCAAGGGGGCAGCCGGTGCGCTGTCACGTTTGCTCCCAAATATCGGGGGGCCTAACGCCACGTGCCGGAAACTGTTTGAAGGCATCGTAAGTTCGATGGCCCTTTACGGGGCTCCAGTATGGTCGGACCACCTGACGGCCAAAAACGCGGCGCTATTGCGTCAAGCGCAACGCATATTGGCCGTCAGAGCAATAAGAGGATACCGTAAGGTGTCCTTCGAAGCGGCCTCGCTACTCGCCGGATCCCCCCATGGGACCTGAAAGCCGTACGTATGGCGTAGTACGTATGGCGCAAAGAAGCCCTGGCCAGGGGCACCAGGCCCGCGCCTCGCGAGATCGAGGCGTGCCGGTCGGAGCTCCGCCAGGTAGCCATGGGGGTCTGGGAAGATCGCCTAAGACGCCCCAGCGCGGGCCCCGCCACCATTGAGGCGGTGCGGCCCGTCCTGCACGAATGGAATGGACGAAGTCACGGCACCCTGACGTTCAGGCTGACGCAGGTCCTGACGGGGCATGGTTGCTTCGGAAGGTACCTCTGTCGCCTTGGCCGCGAGGCCACGTCAGGGTGCCATCATTGTGACACGGGCGACGAGGACACGGCGCTGCACACACTCCAGGAGTGTCCAGCCAGGACAGAGCAGCGCCGAGAGCTCGTCGCCCACACCGGATTTAACACCTCGCTCCCGGCTGTGGTACGTACCATGGTCGGGAGCTCCACCGGATGGAACGCCGTCTCCTCCTTCTGTGAGCAAGTCATGTTTGCGAAGGTGCAGGCGGAACGGGAGCGTGAGTGTAATTCACTGCTCCGATCCCGATAAAGGAGGACGCGCCGACGCCGGAGTGACCTCCGGCATCGGCGCGTCCTCCTTTGGCGGCCGCCGTAAGCGGGCGGCGCGGGTGGGGCCCCTAGGGGTATAGGGGTTCTCACTCACCCGCACATTCCGTCGAGATGAGAGCGCGAGGGTTCCGCGTGCGCTCATCTCTCTTCCCGTGGGGCGAGTTACAAACCGCCTCACGCCGGAAAAGACCTAGTTGTGGCCAGGGACCTAGTCCCCTGGCATTGGAAGAGGCCCAGTGAGCGGGGCCCACGCCTGCCAGGGCACGCGGAGTTGGGAAAACCGCATACACGTAGCCCTGGTATAAGGCGCAGGACGGAACACCCAGGGGTTTTAGTGGGTATCCCTAACTGGGGAGTGGCAATAGCGTGGCTCCGGTTCTGACCGGGCACGCTAGTGCCACCCCCGATCTGGCGAATCCCACACTCACACGGGTCGCGAACATCCCCCAGGCTTCTGTGCCTGTCGCGGCTTAGTCCTCAAACGGATTTCCCCTGGCCAAAAAAAAAAAGTATGTCTGTTCCTTCCATACTTCACCATTATTATTATTATTATTCACGGCCTCTGTGGTTGTGCGGGCTTATTCTTAACCGGCCGAACTCGTTGGAACACAGAGGCTCCGGGTTCGATTCCTGGCATGGTAAATTTCGGAAACGAACTTTCTGTTATTTACTATGGGTATGGTCTGGGTGTCTGGGATCGGCACCAGATTGGTCCGTTGTATATCAATCACACCCATAACACAAGCGTAACTTGCTTAGCTTGGGGATATACAATATGTGTGTTTGTCTGCCAATTTAAAATAAAAAATATATGGCATATAATATATATAAATAAAATATATACTTCTATCATACGATAAATCTTCATAATATCATACATCCTTTACACAAGCCATTCATCATATTTTTCCTATTTTTCTTTTCTCTTGTTAGTTTCAGCCTAACTTACAGAATACCAGTGAAGTTACTAAGAAAATGAGCGATATCAGGCTAAGAATTACATGATAAGCATACTAAAATCTATTATTTTCTATTTATGTGTTCTGAAACCCTAAGAAAATAATTTATAATGTAAGTGATTAAATTTAAAGCTAAAATGTCACCTTAGGCTCTGACACCAAACAACTGGTCCTTTTGAGCATTCTTTTGGCACTTGTCGTGCTGTTGATAAATCTGTAAAAATAACATGAATAAATACCTGTATTCATATACAAATTACTATAATTAATGGCCGGTTTCTATATCTTACTATTCATTCACTTGCCTTACTATCGGTCTAATTTTGACATTACTCATATGGAGTGTAGATCACAATTTAACCGATAGCAAGCCAAATTGAATGGTTAATAAGATATAGGAATATGCCATAACAAAGAACAAATATACACAATTGATATTTATTTAATGAGCTTAATACATAATAATTATCATATCGAGGGGTGAAAGGCTATTTGTTTTAAGGGACATTTTGTGTGATACTACTCAACACGATGGATTTTTCATCCTTATGTCTCAACTTAAAGAAATATAAAGAACCTGATCTCTAGTTTCAGTCTTCAAATGTTCTTTTTTTTTAAATATGGGACATAGTTCGTTAGTGATGTTTTTTTCTGGGTCATTAGAAACTTTAAACTTTTCTCCCGACAATTTATAAAAGTGTCGTTTAAAACAAATAGCCTTTCACCCATCGATATGATGACAGTAAAATACAGGGAGGAGACCTGCACATTTAGATAACTGATTTGTGAAAGTTTATTCATGAAATAGTGATGCCTAGAGCTCATCAGGGACATTTAAGGGCTGATATTTTAAATTAGTTTTTAAAATAAAGCAAAGGCCAATGTTTCTATTTCATCAAAAAGATTCAAGAAATATTATTTTCTATAATTATCTCCTTAATTTGATTGATTAAATTTCAGCTATTACCTCAAGGAAATTTGCATTGCCCAGGATGAAAATCCATTCCTATCCTACCTTTGAAAGAGGGAAGAAATTATCTTTTATACATAATAATACAAAACTTTAATATTGATAGATAGAAGGCTGGGTGATCTTTTAGTATGAGAAATAGTGTATTGTCCAATTAGTTGATGAGCCATAACATTCTGTGTAATACATATGTTCACATTAACAGATTCTACAACTAATCTTTATAGCCATAATTATTACTTACAGAACAAATACAATGGCTAGCACGTAAACTCAATTTATGCTCAGATAAGAGGGATAAGTCAAGTGGGGGTCAACATTGTAATTTATCTTTTGCCAATTAATTGGCGAAGTACACATGATAAACATGTAATATTCTTAACAAGCTGTTAGATTTTTGAAACCTCATTTATGTGGCAGCCAGAGGTATAGACAAAGAGGTTTGCCATCTCTATAAATATTAATAAAACAAGTTTATAAAAAAGTATGGATGTATAGATGCATCTTTGTTACTCTTTCACCCAAAAACTACTGAATGGATTTTGATGAAACTTTACAATAATATAGCTTACACATCAGAGTAACTCATAGCCTATAATTTATAAAGATATAGTGTGAATTGTCCAATATATTAATGTGTATCCACAATATTTTGCAATAATTTTGCAGAGCATACAAATATTTGATTAAAGTTCAGTGGTGGATTTGAGTTTACAGTTGGCCATAGACTATGAATGTTCCTCATAAGCATTTCCGAACATTGTCCATTCACACCCACCCAAGTGTACTGTTTTCATGTCCGATTGGACCAGTCTGTACCACTGCTGGTTAATCATCTGCCAATAATAATATATGCACTGCACTTCTCAAAAGATTACCCAAAGACAAATAAGTAGCAAGACAGGCCTGACTGAGACCAAGTAAATTAAGCATCCCTCCAGTCAGTGGAGACTTAAAACAATTGGTTGATTGAATTATTTAGCTATTACTTGCTTTTTATGGATGTCTGAGAGACCAGGTGGCTTTTTATTATTATTTAAAACATAAAATCATTTTAACTGCCTATTTAACTTTGAAACAGGAAATATGATACTTTAAAACATAACATGAGTAATATGCACAATCAATGATTCACAGCTACCAACTAACAGCTAATGAGTTCTTAATCACAACAATATAATTAATAAGCTTGTATTAATATCATTATCACAATATACCTCATGTATTTATTATAAAATTTACTGAGCATTTTTTGTCTATATTACAATATTGTTATGAAGGACTGCATTAATGTTCTTTATTGCAATAAATACATAAGTTACATATACAATAGGAGGTTGTGTATGGTATTTGATGTGGCCAAATTTTAAATGTATTAGTTAGTCCTAAAATTAGATGTAGATGTTTTATAAAGGCTGGAATTAAATGTAAAATTTTTAATTTTGGAGAATTAAAAGGTACCTAAAGACAATAAACAAATTTACTTTGATGGGGACACAGAGAGTTCTAGTAAACAAAGACTAGTTAGACGACAACATTTGTTTAATAAAACTTTAGAACAATTCTATTAACAAATAAACATGTTAAAATACTGGTATTAATATTGTGGTGTAATGTTAAAATTCTAGAATTTTGCGGAAACATAACTCATACATATTCAATATGCCTTATTTATAAATACCTACACTTCAAGTTTTAAGTCTAAAAATACTGTGCAAAATTCGATCTTGTAAACATGTTTTTGGTATACATAAGCACAAAGTTCGAGAACAGCAAAGCGAAAATTGTAAAAACAATACAAGGCCGAAATTAATTACCACAATTTAAACACAAAATTGTTATTAACTATCTTAATTTTATTCGTCTTACCAGCACACAAGATTATTGCGAAGAGACAAACAACTATAGTGTTTGTCATTGTTTAAAGCACTCTTAATATCACAAAACGATCCAGTATTGTCCTCGGTAAGCAAAATACTAAACAAATTCTACGTAATTTCGCTCGATTGTCACTTTCTGTGTTATTGCGTATGCGGATCGATTGAATAAACAAAATGTCAAGTCACTCAACAAACTACCTATCAAACAAAACAACAAACAGCGTAGTGATGCATACTTCATACAAGTTAACTTATCGAATATAATCAATGTTTACTTCTCAATAAACCAAATCATTCCGATTCGTCCGTAGACTTGAGGAAAATATTTTAATTAAAAGTAAAAATTCACGGCATTTATTTAAATCTAAAAGGTCATGTATTTGCTTTTATTTCATTTTTAACTCTAAAATATGGGTTATACGCTTTATTTATTACGCAACATAGTATTGTCAGCAAATTATACGCGTGCACCAAATTAATTAGAATATATTATTAAAGAAAACTCGATTTTTATATAAAATTGATTTAGTAATGCTTTCGGCCATCATGAATTTCAACCTGTCAAAAGAAAAACGAATCGCAACGAACAACATGTTTTCAAATTGGACAAGTACATTAACAATCTGCCCGTAACACTTCAAGTTGAAATTTTGTTGCGATTCATTTTGTCACTTATCAATTGAAGATTTTCTACTTGTCCGTTGCGATTCGTTTTTCCACTTGTCCGTTGCGATTCGTTTTTCCACTTGTCCGTTGCGATTCGTTTTTCCACTTGTCCGTTGAAGTTTCACTTCTAATATGTGTCCCAGCACACATTTCGATTTTTCGCAGGTTTACTGCAAATTATGATTTGGTTAGGTTAGGTACATTTTAATGGTGTAATACGCTACACACGCACCGACTATTTTTTTACGTCAACAGTTTTGCCGTTTCGTTGTCGTTCACTTTTGTTGTGACTTTCGAAAAACTGAACCGTTGGCAAAGTTTTCTTTTTGTTAATTTGTTTCCTTAACAAACTGTCTATTATTTTTTTTACATAGACCACAAATAGTGGCAGTGATACCCAGTCACGTGGAGAGCAGAGGTATAGATAATAAAACTACGTTTTAACGGTTTTCAGCGCGGTAATAAACGCAGTTTTATTATGCATACGAGTACAAGGAGGTGTTAGAGGGACGAGGTACATCCTCGCTCGCTTTCTCGTTTAAGGGATTTCCCCGGCGTTCGGCTCACTGGGGCTTCAATAGCGCTTTCGGAGATAGATAAAGCGCTTTTTAGGGCAACCCAGCTCCCAATTCTATTCTAACAACTTCTAGCGCAAAATCTTACGATTTTTGTAATATGCACATATCGAATTAATTTTAAAGTAAATATATAAATATCTCGACTAATATTATTAAGAGGAAAGATTAGATTGTTTGTTTGCATTGAAGAAGCTCTAAAACTACTGAGCCGATTTGAAAAATTCTTTCACTGTTCGCCAGCTACACTATCCTCGGGTGACAAAGACTATATTATATTTATAAAAAAATTAGGGATCCTTACTAAAACTCCAATAATGTATCGCAAGGTGTCAAAAGTACCTAAAATCGCGTGCACTGCGAAAACTATTGATGATAGAATAAAATAATGTACTACGACTTTGTAGAACACATCATTATCTACAAAAAGTGTCGCGACAACATATGTCTAACTATTATAGTTATGCCACAATAAGTGTTCTTTTATTTTAAAAATTTAATTAAACTGCCGTCGCTAGAAAAGGCTCTTTATTTGTATCTTGGTATTAATGCTTATCAAAATAAATTACTTCATATTCAAGACTGCTTCAATACCTTTATATAACTTTTTGAATTATTCAATTCGGACATTCCATTCGAAAGATCGTGATATCTTAGTTTAAAAATGTAAGAATTAGTGACGGTGATCACGTGACTGTGACATCTTTTTGTGAGCCAAAACTCCGTAAGACCCCCTCTATATAGAAGTTTCACTTCAAAAATGAAGCGGTGGACAGGGTGTAATTATTATTATATCTATAGCTCGAGTACAGCAGGCTACAACAGACAGGCTGAAGGCCCACCTGACGGTAAGCGGTTACCATCGCTTATGGACGTTTGCGACACCAGAGATGTCTAGATCGTAATGCTGTGGAAAAACCAGTGGTACACCAGAGAAACGTTACGTACATAACAAAGTGGCTCTGGAACGGCAGCGTCAAGAGTGATATTTTGTCAATATCGCTCTATCAAAGCATCGTATCTATGGAAGCGATGTTGGCCCTATGAGGAAGAAACATAACCTTTTCTTGGGTGCCGTAGCTAGCGCACCATGTATTCGACGACTCGCTATCTATTGCCTTAATCAAAGTGTATTATAAAGTAATTAGTACTTATTTCAAGAGTGATAATTGTTATTTACGTAATAGAAACATTGCCTTTTTAGATAGATGTTAGATTAGAAAAGTAAAGTAGTTGAAAATCATAAAATATGTTAATTTCATAAAATAAATATACCCTCATATGCATGCCATAGCATGAAATATGCTGATAATTAAAGCCTTCCTGAGCTTATACGGCCCTGACAAGCCTAAAACTAGATATTAAAGGATTAAAAATATTTTACATGGTGATTTAATTTTTCATGTAAGTGATAGATGTCAATTCAATTTTTACTACTAACCCACCAATGTGTGAAAGAGGTTTATTATGAGCTGCATGTGCATTGAACAATTTAAATTTTGATGCGATATAAGTATAGAAAAAACATTGATTATTTTCATTGTACACATCTCTAAAGCGGCGACACGGCTTCAAATCGCAAATCGCAATGTCAGTATCAATCTAATTTTATCATTCATAAAACTTACCTGCCATTAAAAATGTGGCTTTTAAATTATTTCAAATAAATATCAGCATAAGACTAATTGAATAATCACAATCCACTAATATTGTTTTGAAGTTAACAAACCTAATTATTAATAACTACCATCTAGTATATATTATTTGATCTGATTACATCCCTTTACAGGTACATTAGAAACAACATATTTTTCCATGTACTAGCTATTCATTCATAGATGACGCACTTTAACTTTACGCTCCTATTAGATAAAAGATGGCGTTTTCATCGCGCGTAACGTTAAACATTAAACGCGTAAACATTAAACAATTTAGAAAAGCCATATGGTTGGTTCTTAAATGTTCTTAAAACTTAAACAATTTACTGCAATGCTAATAATAATAAGATATGATACAAAACTGTGTCTTGTAACACACAATACAGGTTTAATTTAAATATGCTCTATTCTATACAAAGTTTTGTATATAATTATAATAACAAAAAAAAATTCATAGAGAATTTACACATACAAACAAATGCGTTGTAAACAAATATCTCGTGAATTAAATATTACGCAATAGAATTCAAAATAGTATTATACACAGAGTATGTACCGGTCCATAATATTTGACATTTAAATAAACTGAAATACTTTTTATGAACATAATAATAATAAATAATAATTATATAACGCCGAAACCACCTAATAGTTTGAGTGTTGCTAATTATGACGTTATTTCTATAAAAATTCAAATAACGTATTAATTATACGTTACGTGTAAAATTGTGTTAACTACCCCAGTTGCGAAGGCAATTTTTTTTTAAATATTCCTAATTATTTCTCTGTCGCAGGACCGACGGCCGATGGAGCAAACGAGTCCTGGAGTGGAGACCACGTCTCGGTAAACGTAGCGTAGGACGCCCGCCAGCCCGGTGGACTGACGACCTGCGCAAGATCGCCGGCAGGGGCTGGATGCGGAAGACAGGAGACCAGCATATGTGGCGCGTACTTGGGGAGGCCTACGTCCAGCAGTGGACTGAATTTGGCTGAAGATGATGAATTATTTCTCAAGTAAGACAGAGCAACATTTCTTTACAGGTCAAATTCCAATTACCCAATATCAGTTTTATTCGGATGAAATTGGTAAGGTAGGTACAAAATTCAGGTTAGCTGGTTGTTTTTCTTGAGATACAATTAGGATATTTTCCTGTGGGACCGACGGAGTCCGGGTCGTGTAATAAAATTAAGAAGACGCCCCGGTCGGGCGACCGCGGTAAGTCGATGTCTTCGGTGGGCATAAAACAAATCCGCTCCGAGCCAGCCGTGAGGACTACGGCCTTCGGATAGCCATGGAGTCGCTTAATACTATAAACTATATTCATTTTTAACAATATATAAGTGTGATGTGTATCTTATACCGTGTCTCATGATTTTAATGTTTTCTTTCTCTCGAAGTACTCTAATGTATTTCCCTCAGTTTCTTCAAAAAGTTAATTCGTCGTTCGTCGTCAAAAAGTTCGTCAAAAACCTATACAAATATATTTTTATACGTAATTCTTTTTCTTTAGTAATATAGTTGCCATATCACAAAAAAGTTTATAAAATCAATTCGAATTGTAAGAACTTTTTATTAAAAGAGCCATTTGCCTGTCTGTTGTACTTGCTATAAAAAATAGGTATAAACTGAATAGTCTCAGACACTTTTATTTGAAAAAGTAAAAAATATTTACAAAAATGTTATAAATTAGTAAGTTTTAGCATCAGTCAGAAATAATAATAACGAACAATACCTGATGTTTACCAAATAAAAAAATAAACAAAAAATAGAAAGTATTTTTTTTAAATATATTTATTTTATGCAGTTTCATTTATGATTTATAGTAAGTTCTTTTTAACATTAGTTGAGTGTCCTACATTACTATTATACTATATACTGTTTCCAAGTTGTTACTTTACTGGTTCGCACAACTATCAATATACATTGACAAGTTATCATGTAATAGTGATGTTATGTGAGTCATTTTACGCACATACTATTAAACCATCGACACTATTACTAAATAAACGAGCAATCGATTTGAAGAAAATGGTGTGTTTGAGTAGTTCACACGCAGTAGAAGTGAAAGAATGTGCGACAAGGGGTAAGAGGGGTTCTAAATTTCATAACATCACATTTCATAAATATTATATCGTTACAATATTTATAAGTGAAAAACACGAAATTTGGAGTATTAACTAAAAACTTCAAAACATTTCCAACACTATCTGTATGAGCATATTTAAATTATCAAATATAATGTATTCTATCTCATTCTCTCGCAGGCTTAGTCATAATGATTTATGTGTTTATCTCTTTCTAGTGTCGCTTTTTCGTTTCATCGAGTTTCAAATCACAACCACCCTAAATAAGTTTCACTTAAAAAAGTTCTAATGTACTATTGAGTATTAGTTTTTGCTTTATTACCAAAATGCAATATTTATTGTAATGTAAAAAATGTCCATTGAAACATAGATGTATTTATGACACGATATAGTATTTTAGCAAAAATATATAGTTAGGTATATTTTAATAAAACTTTTATTTGAATGAAGACGATTTTTGTAACAAATCGCGTCAGTAACTCATTAGGAGATCACTAACAGATCCGTAATCGAGCCGTCAAAAGGAGAGTTTTGGCGGGAACTGAAAGGAGATGTGCCGTGCAGTTTTATTTTCTAGAAATGTGTAAAATTACTCTAAAATGAGCAATAGTTGTAGGATGTTGATAGTTTTTGAGTAGTAATTATGTGTTTTGAGAGAAATGGGAACTGTTTAGTCAAATGTGGCCTTGTGGCAAGAACTCCGTTGAATGGCACTAACTGATTACCTACAGTTCAGCCGGGCTACACATAGACTTAAGAAAATGAAGACACTAAATGTATATTATAAACTAATATCTGGCTTAAAGGCCTAGCTGCCAAGCCATAAACCTAAATAAAAAATAATTCCGTCAAAAGTAAAATAAATGCTTGGAAAGAGTGTAACTAAGAATAAACTAAGATAAAATTAATTAACTTCAATAATTGAATAACTAAAGCCATCTCCATAGTTGCAGCCACGTGCGCGATGTTCACATATTCTGAATAACACTTCAATACCGCGGCGGTCTTGTCCTAACGCACTGGACACTAGTTTCGCCTCATATAGACACGTGACACGACTACCTACGACACACACTTTGTGCACTTACACACCACTCATATTTGTTGTATTGTAATTGAGGTACGGTAAAGGAAGTTGAGATATAACAATGGAGAGGCAGTTGTCTTTCGATGACATATATGAAGAAAGATGTGAAAATAGAAATCCCGAACACCCTGGATTTGATGCATGGTTAATATATGACCAGTTCCTATATTTTATTACCTATTTCATAAGACAGGCCAAATCCTTACAATGCTTTAAAATCAGGGTTAAGAGCATTAATTTTCTATTGTGTAAAGTAATTCTTAATACTGTTATATAATTACAAGTGTGAGTGTTGTCATATGTAAATACATATACATATGTACGAGTTACGAGTTTGTGGGACTCGAATTAAAATGCCGTTAGAATTATTATAGAGTTTATTAGAGCTATACAAACACGTATAACACAGGTACAAATATAACTGAACGCAACAAACCCAAACGTAATGCAGAAAGTCGTAATTCAATAAAACGCGCAAAGTCCGTCACTATTAGATTCCCGAATGTAGGCAAGTCACGCCTGTATCGTAGTTGCAGCTCAACTGACCGCTCTTTCAATCAAGCCGTCGTTTTATACTTCACAAATGCAAATGTGCCCGCCCGGCAATACCGACACAATTTCCTAGAATTAGCTTGTACTTGTAATCCGCAACAAATGGCTAATGATGTTCCTGAGCGAGTACAATATGACAATAGGCTATTCTCCACAATAACTAGAAACGTAGGTATGCCAATAAATAAGTGAACAAAAGACGATAATCATAAAAGGATTACAAGCAGTTCAAATTCCGATAGGTAATAAAATGTGCTTTTACAGATCTGTACGTGGAATTTATCTTTGTCGGGGTCTAAGTTGTAACATTATGTATTGTACTTATATGCACTGAATACTTATCATTATTTATAGGCTGCACCACCGTCAATTTTAAAATTCTATAAACACCTGCCAAGGGTTACCTGGAAGTTATTACTTTTTAGAGATAAGGCCGCTTGTTACACTATCTGTTATATTTTTCTATTTCTGTTTGTCTATGTTTTGGTGTACAATAAAGAGTTACCTACCTTACTTACTGTTCATTTGCCTTACCATCGGTAGTACTCATCTCCTCTTCATGCTTTCGGTAGAAATTTGACATTACTTGTATGGAGCTTCTGTCAATTACCCGATATTGAGGCAGATAAACGGTCGGTGAGATCCAGAATCGAAAAATATGCAACGAAAAAATTGCGTATGATTTAAAAAAGTGGTTAGCAATCAATTTATGATACTCCTGGTTCTATCTGCGTTATTGTTAGTGTTAGTTACAGCGACAAAATGCGTTTTATTTTTAGTGTTAAAAACAACTCGTTTGCGACTAGCTACATTCTTACAACATTTTAAAGTAACGGACATCATGATCTCATTGAATCTCTTATAATATTTAATAATAACAGCTTATAAACGTCCCACTGCCGGGCTTGGACTACCCATCTATAGAGGAACAGACAGCTTACCCACCACGCTTGTCGAAGGTGGATTGGCGGGTTTGACATCGGTTATCTCGATGTACAGGGTATTCATCACTATGTTTTTCTGCACCGTTGTTAGTCCGTGGTAATTGTTGGAGAAAGTATACATTATGCGGCCGGGCGGCCTGTAGTAAGAGGCGACAATACGACCTACAGCCAGGTGGTAGGGTACTTTTTAATTTTTTATTGCAGGAGTTCCGCGGACAGGCCCGTCTGCCTGCCCAAGTTGTGTTCCAGCATTAGTGGCCAGATTCCAGTCTTCCTTTAGAAATCGGCAGCACATTATTAGCACCGTTGGTGTTACAACTGTCCATAAGCGATGGTAACCGCCTTCCATCAGGTGGGTCGTCTACCTGTCTGCTAAACTCATGCAATAAAAAAAGTAACAATATGCACATTAGATCTGAAAACTGCCTAAGTACCTAATGCATGCTTTCTAGTCAAGATTTGAACTCGCGGCCTTTAGGTTTTGGGACGCGAGTATGCTAACCACTCAGCGACTGTGGTTTAGTACTATGCCTACTTATTTATAACATGTTCTCACTATCATAATAAATAAATAAATAAAGATTTCAACCAACAACTCTGTCTACCGATTTTCACCGATCTCCAAGACCAAAAAAAGGATGGATGGTTTGTGTGAAGGATGTTATGATGATTTGTGGTGTGACAGAAGATGTATGTCAGAATTCAGAAGTGTGGAAGGAAAAGACACGTGCCGACCCCAATTAATTGGGATATGGTGAAATAAAAGAGAAAGAGAGATTTGAGATGTTAACCTGTCCAAATTAAGAAGCACTATCGAACACCGCGAGTAACGTATTAAATCCCTACATTACCCGATTTTACCTAAAACCCACAGGACGCTGTACCTTGAGTTATAGTTGTCTCCAGGTTCAACCAGAGTCGCGAAGTTGGGTCCGCACTTACGGAAGATTTGTCGCGCGCCCGCCAGCTAATACCGTATACTCCGGCTCTTGTAAGTAAAAATTATGATTATCGCTCGCCGAGAGCTGAGCCCTTGATCCCTAACTAACGGCGGACTCTGGAGACGCGGGACTTTCCTTTTCTTTTCAACTATAACTCTTTTTTATTGCTCTCCCGGTAAGTGCAGTGAGACCGACCAACCACTGGATTACAATACTGACCTAACTGATAGTTCAAGTAAATGTTATTGAACATTGTTTAATTGTGAATTGTTTTAACGGTGATTATTAACAAGAATTTTCAATACTTAATATTGTTTTCGTCGATGCTTGTCTTGAAATTCTCGGGAGACAAAGTACCCTAGAATTTAAAACAGAATGTAAAATATCATTTTAGTGAAAACTGTACCAGCATAAAAAATTTTGCACGCGAACAACAACAAGCCGCTCCAGTGAACATTCCCGCGGGATTCTCGGGATAAAAAATATGACACATTTTGTTACATACAATTTTTAATCGAACAGACTGTCAATCTGGCCATTTTAAATCATTCCCAAAAAAAAAACCCGCGGGCTCCCCAGGATTAAAAGTAGCCTAGTTTAAGTCTAAGAATTTGCCGTCGATCAGCGAAAACTGCATCGTAATCGGCCCAATACCTTTTACGTCAATCCCGAACAACTAGACAAACAGACAGACAAGAAATCTAAAAATAAGCTCTTTTAAAAAGGTTTTTAAATACAAGCTTTTGAGATCCTGAATATCATGTCGCAGCAGAGTGCTAGCTAAGACAAGTAAAACGAGCCCAAACACGATGGGTCTATCTTGTTTAGCACTGGAGTTCCCATGGGCACCTGCCGATTCCATCATCAGATCAGCTCCATGGTACCTTATTATTGCATTGTCACGCGATATACATATGCGTGCAAAATTTCAGCTCAATCGGAAACCAGAAAGTTGGTCAAATTTAACTTGCAAGATTCCACCCGAACTTACATCGGTACATGCATCCAATGCAAGTTAAATAAAAGCTTGTAAAAGCTGCATCGTGTTCTTCAATATTTAGGTATATAAGTTGTTTTTTTACAGCTTCAATGCACAGACAGGCATTTAAATTTTTTATAATATTATAGGTATATAAATATACCCACCACCCTCGTACACTTTCTATTACATATATTCCACGCGAGCATAGTATACAGCGTAGGTACTATAAAGTCATTATTATTTACCAATAGCTATTAAATATAATTGAATAGATCAGACAAAAGATACCTTCACTACCTTGCGTGTTTAATAAGAGAGTGGAAGCAATTTGGGAGACATCAAAAAGTCATTTTCAGGCTTTAAAAAGACACTCAGGGCTTTCGACGCGTAGTCCTTTTATTCGGAAAGGTAACGACTATTATAAGTAGGCATAGTTTTTGGATACTGTATATAATTTGTATTACATTTTCAATTGTTGATACGGTTTTTAGAAAATGGCTTAAGAATTTATGGTCGAATATTTAATAGAAGACGTTACCAATAACTGTAATTTTAATTATTATTTAATGGGAACTAAATATTAAAAAACATAAATACAATTAATTATTAATTAACTAAAAATAACAAATATACAAATCCAATTAAAATGGCAGTCTTAAAATAAATTATTTATAATATACAAATTAAAATAAAATAATTCAATTATTCCAGATAAAAGTAAGTTTCTTCATTTATTTTGATTAGAATTTATTTCTTCCTTACTGTTCAACAAATTAATTGGTTTTAATTACAATTTGTAGGCAAATATATATCTAGTAACCACTAGTCATGACTTCGTCTGCATTTATTTTATATAAATAAATTAAAAATCCTGTGGACTTACTCCTGAACGTCTTTCGCCGTTCGTTTAAATAAAATTAAGAAATTTAAAACTACTTGTACTCATTTTCTTATATATGTTCATTTTGTTTTTTTTAAAATTAGTGTTATGATGACAACGAAATCTAATTTGTTGTTCTAGTTTACATAAAATGTTTTTCTTTCTTACTACGGTTTCGATGAAAGGCGTAAGCCCACTTAACGTCAAAATGTATTTCCTTTCTAAATTTAAATACTTATATTGAATACTTGACCAATTAAGCATTGCCCATAAACTTTTCCTGATATTAATCCATGATCCCATGCCTCTGAATATCTATAATATTATAAACATGCCATGTCTGTACATTAAAGCTATTTAAAAAAAAACCCAACTGAAATAGACTATATAAACGATGGAGAACACGATGCAAATTTTGATAGATTTCTTGTCTGTTTACTCGTAATTCACGTAAAATCTGTACTGTTACTTATTACTGTGCCGATTTCGATGTGGTTTTCGCTGAAAGACAGCAAATTATTAGACTTAAAATTTACGCTACTTTTAACCCTGGCAATCCCGCTGGAATTTTCCCGGAAGTGTTATGCATTATATTACTTCAAATTAGGTTGGCTTCGATTCACCTCTATGTTTTGTTGTCTAGCTTATATGGACTTCCCTCTTTGTTATTATGTATTATATGTAAAAAACCGAATTGAGTTTATACGTAAGTAAAATAAAGCTTTAGCTTAGCGGTTGACACGTGGCATAGCCTCAGATCAAGCTGTAATGACCCAATAAAAAACTGAAAAGGTAATATAATATCCTACTTGACCATATTCTCAAAAGTAAATAAATCTACTTTTGAAATTCTGCTTTTTGCTAAAAATGTCCAAAATTAAAACCCATGGTGATTTTAATTTCAGATTTATAATAAAAAATTCTCGAGAATAAATTCTCACAGATATTATGCTCGTTAGGTTACGATAATTAATGACATCTAGCATATAAGATGCAATTAATCAAAACACTAACAACCAATTATCATGTTAAACACATTGAAGTATTGGGATCATATTCTTTTAAGGGACAACTAAGCAATGTATAATAACCTATTTAGCATGTAATTTACGGATGTCAACTACCATAAAACGCGCGATATAAAACAACAATAATTCTCAAATTGTAATGCGGTAATAAAAAATGCAATTTGAAACGACGTCGCTCGGAGTCTGGTGCGAGCATAAAACATAAAGTCTTCGCAAGTGCAATACGATACAATACATAAATGAGCGAGCTGGACCCTCGGCGGGGGTCTAGAAGGCTGCGACGGTCGATTAAGGAAGAGAGTGCAGCGTTGCCTTGGCGACGGCGCCATCTTGACACCCCTAAACACCCTCAAACACCCCCAAAATTCCCCCAGCCCCGCGGACCCCACTGTAAACAAGCAGCTGTATCGCTGCACTGAAATACTCCATGTATTTTAAAAGGCTCTCCGGCAGAGTCGAATCACTGCCGCGCAGATAAAATTGTCAATTTATTGAGGATCAAAAAAATATAATTGTATTGTAAGGCGTTGACTTCCGTTTTACCATTCCGTGTTGTTTTCATCAGGATTTTATTTATTTTTATTTCAATTTATTCCCAAAGTTTATATTCCAATTTTCTTTTTTAATGTTTCTTTTTTATGTTTGTTTTACTTTAGTTTTAAATGTAATGGAGTAATCATCAGCCAAGCGCTAAGTCCTTGTTGTTTCTCCTTTATTACCAATACCCTTATTGATATTATTATTTTTTATCCCCTATAATTAATAATAAATAAATACACATATTGATATCCCCAAATTAAGCAAGTAACACTTGTGTTATGGGTAATATACAATGGACTACTCTGGTGTTGATTACAGACACCCAAATCATAGTAAATAAAAGAGAAAATTCGTTTCCGAAATTTACTATACCAGGAATCGAACCAG
This sequence comes from Dendrolimus punctatus, assembly GCA_012273795.1. Classification (NCBI taxonomy): domain Eukaryota; kingdom Metazoa; phylum Arthropoda; class Insecta; order Lepidoptera; family Lasiocampidae; genus Dendrolimus; species Dendrolimus punctatus. The sequence goes on from CM022538.1 coordinate 15,363,166, forward strand.
GAACCTCTGCGTCGCAGTGATCTAAGCCAGCCAAGGCTTAGCCCGCTCAACCACAAGGTCTTCAAATTGGCACGCATATCTACATAATTTGTTTAAAATCAAGCCTATCAGACATTTCTTACGTAGAGCGGTTAAATACTACTTAAGAGTTAATTATCAAACTTTGACGACATTATAAAACACTTTCATAATAAAAAAATACGGGCAATATTCAGCAGCTGCTGTCAAAAATAACAAAATCTTGTGAATAAATCACTATCATCATCATCACTACATAGTATAAAACAAAGTCGCCTTTTCTGTCCCTATATCCCTATGTGCGCTTAAATCTTTAAAACTACCCAACGAATTTTGATGTGGTTTTTTCCAATAGATAGAGTGATTCAAGAGGAAGGTTTATATGTATAATACATGCATCATATACTAAGGCAACATTGCTAATTTTAGAGGTTTCTATGTAGTGATGCCCGTGCAAAGTCGGAGCGGGCCGCTATGTTTTTATATACAACGTTCATAGTTTTTCTGTAGTGTATTTAATTTTGTATCAGCATTGCACCCGTGCGAAGCCGGGGCGGGTCGCTAGTATAATTATATAATGTTTAATTAAGAAAATCATATCTATCTAAATCTATAGATCTTTGTAGCGAAGAGAAAATTGTTTCCTAGTCAAATGTTATATAATCGCTAGACAATAGTGTATGTGAAAATATTATAGGAAATAAATTAATGGATATTTTTTGTGGAATTATTTAAAAAATTTGTTATTGTATAAGTAAAGCATATCGGTAGACGTCCTAATGGAAAGCGGTTACCAGAGATGCTTGCAGCCGCCCTCGCAGTGAAGAATGGAACCTGGCCACTAAAGCCTGAATAGAACTTAAGGTTGTTATGGTGGCCGACTCTAAAGCAAGAGTAGCAGTCGTCCAGACAGAAAAATGCTCTACCACCTGGTAAATTGTAACTTGTCATTAAATATGTAATTTTGGTTATAGACTTATATATTTATTATAATAACTTATGTATTTTGAAATAATTTATTGTGTATTTATGTATGTATTTGCATATTTATTTCTCAAATTAGTTGAGTATTTATGTATTCATTGCCTTTTCCTGCACCACTTACATCGCCTGATTTCTTTGGTTGAGGTTGCCTGGAAGAGATCGCTTTAAGCGATAAGGCAGTCTACAGTATTGCCTAGAAAATATAGTAAATATGGTCTGCTTTTGTAATTGTATATTTTGATGGGCAATAAAGTGTTATCTCTCTCTCTCTCTATTTATTTTTTCTTAATTAGCACAGAGTGGAAGGCTAGTCTCTAAGGGTGGAATTGCTAGAGGCATTTTGGAAGCAATACATTCTTTAAACTTGTTAATATACTTCAGATTTTACTGATAACAGACTGACTCTTACGAGACAATTTATCCTTCCATGACGATACTAATGACAAATTCGTGTAGTAAATTCTAATATTAATTGAAGCCCAGAAACAAGTTACTTAATTATTTTAAGCTAAAATTTTGCCTACAAGTGGGGCATGTTAAAATTGTACATCACTGCCGCCCTCATGAATAAATCATAAGAAATAAGAGGGCCTCAGCGCCTTTATAATTCTACATAATACATTAAAACATTGTACAGATTGCCTTATACTTTAATAATATCAACCTAATGGGTATAAGGTCCTATGTGCGTGTTAAAATTCTTATATAAAGTGCAGGATTATTCAGACACGTATATATATATATATATATATATATATATATATATATATATATATATATATATATATATATATATAATAAGTAAGTTTCGTAACACAAATAGGTAGGTTTAAGTGAAATATGATTTAGACAAATATACTACATCTATCGAGCATCAGGTGTTTTTGGCTACGAAACTCCAAAGAACAATTCAATCAAATATACTATATCTCAAAAACTTCTTAACAGTTTCTTATTGTGCTACCATTTTGTTACGGCAGTTACCTACCAAAATTCATATAGACAAAAAAGTTTCTGAGAAAAATTGTTGTGACATAGTTACATAGACAGATATAGCGACTGTTTATGCTACGCTATGGAGTTCTAAAGAAATAAAAAAAAAACAAATACAATTTGATTTATATTTATTATAACTTACCAACAGCTAAAACCAGGATTTAATTGCTTTATGAATGATATAAACGCATGATATAAAAATAAAAAGCATTTTCATATTTCTACAATAGTAGCAAACATCGCTTACGATTGCAATTTCTTCGACTAAATAAACTACAAACCGCAAGCAACTGCAATATGGAGTTTCCCAACTTTCAAATCAGTTCCACCATCGACCGACCGATTTCGCAACACAATATTTCAGCAAAAAGAAAACTTCTTTGAAGTCAAACAAAGCCAATCCACCGCGGTTATCCGTGATATTTTCAGGCAACGTCGTACCTTATTCGCAAACATCAGATCCCGTATACAATACAGTGCGAAACGAAATTCGAAAGGATAGATAATTTCGAAGAAAGGAATAAGGCGAAAGGGAAAAAAAATATAAATTGAATAGTCGAATACACGCATCCCGGCATTACCATAAAGGCAACAGGGATCAAGCGGGATTCCTCTACGAACTTTTTTATTTTCCTTCCACCTCTAAATCTCCCAGGGAAAGCTTCGCGAATCTGCAAATGTTGATTTGATGATGTCGTGTCGCCGCGCGTCTCGCGTCACCGTTCCAGCCTCCACATGTTGCCTTCAATCGACATGATCACGTTTGACGTACTGACGCATTGCACATATTTGTTGTTGATGAATTTATGATATGCCTGTCAGTATAGTTAAACAAGTATAATAAGCAATAGTGCTTAATTTAACATTATGCGATAATCATTGTACTAGTTTTAAACTGTGTTACTGCAACGTAAGTTCCGGTCCCGTAAGTTAAAAATATCTAAAAGATAGGTATTTGTTTTGAACCTTTGAAATAATTTGTAAGCATACGAAAAATGAGTTCGTACATCGCCATTACATTATATGTAAAGAATACAGAGACAGCAACATTCTTTGTTTAGTAAAAGTAAATTATACACATATTTTATTTACACATATAAATCTATTTTCTGTAGTATTGATAAATACATAATAACTCTATTTTATAATACATAATATAATACTTCAGTAATGCGATTTGTTGCAGATGTTTTACTAATAGTTTCCTGTAATGAGTCTCTGTTAAAGGCTGCCTTATAAAGTGTTATCATATCTCAAATGTAAAAATCACAGAAAAATTTTTGGCAATGCATTTTTTGACTTAGGCACATGTATTCTTTTTTACTTCTTTTTTCGCACAAATAACCTGCGGTCTAAAAAAACTCAAAAATTCAAACGAGTGTAACATTCGTGACTATTAAGTAATATAATATGCACAATATGTCATGTAGAGAGTTCTGAGGAATTGTTCAGTATGGTACGATCGTCCGGTTTCTACCACCAAAACACTCCTAATCGGATAGACTTTTATCTCCACTTTCTTGAGCTTATATGCTTGTCATCAAAAACTTTTCTCTTACACATCTTAGGGATATGAAATGAACTCTTCCCGAGCTTTTTCTACAGCACTAAACTAGTTTTAACTTAATTATGTCATTGGAATAAGACGCAGGTGCGTCAGCAATAAATTTCCAGTACTTTGTAATCTAAATCCATCTGAAACCAAAATCTAAAAGTTGATATTATATTGACAGCCACTGTAGTTGAGCAAGCTGTAAGCCTTTCCCGGCTTACCTCCTGGTACTTCGGAAACGAATTGTCTCCGTTTTTTACCATGGTCTGGGTTCTGGGATCGGCCTTACAGTAGTTCTTTGTACCCATAACACAAATATGACTTGCTTAATTTTAGGATATACAATGTGTTTGTCTGCCGATTACCAAGTGCGGATCAAACTGCTTATCCCGTGGTCATTAAGGCCCCACTCCCTTTAAACCAGTTTTTTAATTCAACTTTCCTTCTTCGCCAATTTGCATGATTACTTTCGTTTTTATTATGCTGCTTTGTTCACTACGAGCTTTCATTTCTTTTAAGTGAACACAGCGACGGTTTGTAAAAGATATTATTCTTTGGAGAAACCGTAATACTTAGTTACAAAGAGGAAATTTTATAAGACCGAACAAAAATACTATTAGTACGGTCATACTAATGTGAAAAGTAGCTTTGATTGAGTACAGTTTTGGGGTTCCACAGAAGTTTAGGCAGACATGGGAACTCTTAAAAATTGTCATGTCCATGATCCCCTCTCTCAGTCGTTTTCATCGAAAACTACGCAAACGAATTTTGGGTACAAAACTGCTTTTCTGTCCAAAATTTATCCATGTAGCCCATCATTGTAGTTGATACGCATTTGGTCGATTCGTACTCCTTCTTGATAGTCATGGAAAAAAAGCATTAAACCAAACATTCAACGTGTAAATACACTATACGCATATATTTCAATAACGGGTATATATGATAACATATGAACCATTTTCATTCTAAAAAGTTGAAAAATAGTTTTCTTTCCAGTGTCGAATATTATGGCACTAAAGCTGAATGAATTTCTGTCCAAGAATGGGATACTTTTAGCTAGTTACAGATGCGAAAATATCTCATGATATCTCTAGTAGCGTTGTTTAATTTAGTATACTGTACCTTTAATTTTAACGGTAATATTTATTATATTATAATAATCAAACCTAATAATACCTGTAAATTACATATAATATTAGCTGTATTCGTTTTTTACGTCAATTTATAGAAATAACTTGCTTACAGTTCATAGCAGTCCCACTGCAGTGCTCAAGCCAATGGACTACTTGCCTGTATAATCTGTCTTTAAATAAAAATAATTTAAACAAACTATATATGTACATAACAAAGTGGTCGCAAAACTCTGATAAAAACTAACTGGCAACTGTTAGTTAATTATGTTACATTTGCCCTATTCCCTTTAACTATCCGTAATTTAAGCAAAGACAGTACACGCTAAGTAAACAACTACACAGTAGCTACACAATTTTGAAACAATTACCTCGAGGCCAATATCGTAAGATTAAGAAAGTCCAATGTGGGCATTAGGATTCCGTGGCGAATGAGGGCGAGCCATCTTAACAGCCCGACTCCACAAATTGCGGACCTTAACGAGGGCATAAAACTCAAGTCGCACTCTCGGAGACGCCACAGATTGTACTCAGACTTAGTTCAGGATTAATGGTGTAGAAAACAGATTATCATTGGCTGGATTTCCATTAGTGCAGAGCGATGTAGACCCCTGCCATCGGCGCGTGAAAACTCCTCGGATAACAACCACTCCGTGTTATTATTTTCCACGTAGCGAGCAGCGTCTCTCCCAATTTAATTCTATTACGTTCTGTCGCGTTTGAACGACAGGACAATAAAGTCAGTTGAGTGGTGCGAGCGCAATGAACGGCAAACGCAAGAAACGTATTGAAATAGCTGCGAAATAACTCGCTGATATTTATGTTTATCAATGTCGGGTTTTTATATGTTACTAACTATTCCTTTACTTTAGATAGATAAGTAGATAACACTTTATCCTGTCTCCCTTTTCTTTCGCCTTCTCCCGATTATTTGGGACCTATTATTTTGGGACGGCACGATATGTCTTTTCCTTCCATACTCCTCTATTCTAATATACGTCCTCTGTCATACCATAAATCATCATATTATTCTTCACACAATCCATTTATCTCTTTTTTTGTCAACCTTTACATTAGTATCCATTGATCTTACAGTTTAATATTCTTTTTGTCACGTAACTCTCATCCCTGCTAATTACATGCGCATACCACCTTAGTCTTCTTCTTCATAAATCTTCAGTCACAGGCGCAACTTTTAGAGATCTCCTTATGTACTCATTTCTCACCTTATTCATTCTTGTTAGCTTGTAACATCACACATCCATCTCAACATTCTCATCTCAGCTGAGTGGAGATGTTTTGGTCTATCGTTTGAGTAGTCCATCAGAACTGTACGACATGACAGATTTATATAATTATTTGACCTTTAGGTTTCAGGGGCATTGGCTTGTCGCATGTCGCGCCGGTTACCTGTCTCCACCTTAGTCATGCTACATTCATACTTCTCCTTACATCGTTCTCTATATCACATTTACTCTGCACTAGTGAACCAAGGTGTCTGAATTCAAGATTATACAGTAGTGCGACTGCCTGTAGTTTAAAAGGCACAGCACTAGAGGCTCCGCTGAAAGTGTAAAACATCCCAGGTTATCAACCATTATCTAGCGCTTGCCGCCACTTCTCTTGTTTGTTTTCAAGTACCACCCCGTCTTCATCTACCAGAATAATATCATCTGCGAAGAGCATGCACCAGGGGGTTTAATCCTATACCTCTGCAGTCAACGCATGTAGACCATCTGAAATAGGTGAGGACCTAAGGCAAACCAATACACTAAACAATACACTATAAGTCTATGAATACTAAAAACTGAAATTCCATTTTCGATTCTCAACATTTCGATATTCTGTATCATCAAAAGCGGTCCAGGAGATTAGGAGGGTCTGAGAACCCGATCGCAGTGCCACATACCGATTCCAATTATGAATTTAAATCATCCAGGGCCTCGCTTAAACACACACAAAATATTTCATCAAAATCGGTAAAGTCGTTCTTAAGTACATACATTTCTACTATCAATTTTTTATTTATACAGATAAGATATAAAAATTGTGCTGTAAGTCTATACTTATAAATTGTATAAATACACAAATTTGTGAACGCAATCTATACAAATTAGATAAAACTAATGAAAGCTTTTAAGAGATTTCTATTCAATAGAAACGACAATGAAGTAAACTGTGACATCAAACAATACCCCTAATACTCGATTTTAATCCAAGCAACTTAACGTCCTATAATTCCCATTTCCCGAAGCGCTTAATATTAAGTCATTAAGGTACAAAATTGTACCACAATGTACCGCTGAATGTATATTTAGGTTTTTTCATACCGCGAACATTATGCGCGCCAGATGCGTATGATTACACTATATAGTCCTACTCATAATTGTGATTCTGAAAATCTATCTACCTTATTTACATAAAAAATCAGTTAATGGTTTGAGTTCGTAGAACGCGTTTAAAAATGAAAAATACCAAGGAGGCTAATTCCGACAAGCGAATTCCGAAAACATGATTTTTAGATTTTCGTCTGTGTTAGATAAATTTTCATTGAAGATTTATTACATAAAAAATATAATATATAAGAATAGGTACACAATATACAAAAAAACCTAATTAAGTTTTTATGTAAGTAACATAAAGCTAAAGGTAAGTCTTCTGTTATATGTTGGTATAATAATAGGTACATGTATATTTTTCAAGTGGGCCTTCAGGGCCAAATTCTGAACTATACGAAGTAACGAAATTATCCATAAGAGTCTTGGGGTCAGTTTTAATGAAAACTAAAGCGGCATCATTAGATTTAAAAAATCAATCACGTCTGTATTTTAGATAGTCCTTTTTTTAGGTTTCGTTTATTTTTAAATAAGAACATTTTTATTATTTCATTTCTATTTATTTAGTTTATAATAAAAAATACGATATTAACTTAAAAATAAACTACAAACTATATACTATATTTAAAACTAAATAAAAACTGAAAAAAATGCTAAAGATAAAATATTGGTTCCAAACCAGTGACACCTACCGGAAACTTTCCCTCTTTTATTATATTTATAGTGTACCTAATCTCGAAGCAATCCCAACAAATAAATATCAAGTGATATTTAAAGTACTTCAGGGCTCATTGACTTTTCAGGTGATCAGAGGGCTGGTGCCTACCTAAGACAAGGGATCAGTATGGCGGTCCAGTGTGGATCGGGTATATGGATTTGGGTATGAGGATATGGGTAGAATACAATATAACTAAATTGAGTTTTCTTTGTCGTATTTTTTAATATCTTTGTTAATTGTATATTTAATATCTATTCATTGTTACAATGTTTCGAAAATTCCCGAATATGCTTAATAATAAAAAAGCGTGCCAAAAATCACACGACAAAACTAAAACTCCAGAAGAAATGATTCGTCATTTTTATTCGAAGTGTACATATTGTAGGTACGTGCTATGTAAAACGCCTAAGTGGAATTGGGCTTCTTTACGCCTCATCTAGCGCTCGTTATGCCTCCATCGTAAATCTTCATTCTCTGCTCGCCCCCACTAACCCCCTCTTCATTTTGGGCTACCACCACTCGACGGTATCACGTATCATAATACGAAAGTGATCTATGGTCTTGAAGTATGAAATTTAAAAGGATTTAGTCATACTTTGAATTGTGCTCCCGCATTAGTGGCCAGGTTCCAGTCTCCCTTTAGAGAGCTGCAGCACGTTGATAGCACCTTTGGTGCGACAAATGTCTATAGGCGATGGTAACCGCTTTCCATCAGGTGGGCCACCTGCCTGTTTGCTGAGCTCTTGCAATTAATGAAACGTAGACCGGTTAGACCGCAACGGACTCGCCATGATTAAATTGATGAAATCTCGAAGAATGATCAGGTAGAAAGCACTTTAAATAAATGTATATATATTGTTACACGCCGAGAAAACTAAATGCACACCTGCAGTTTATTACATTTGGATTTCTTTTGTTTACTTTGTATTTAAAATTTGTAATTAGAAAAACATCCTATTGTGTGTTGTAATCGTTTATGATAGTCATTAACCAGGTGTGATTCTTAGAAACTATTGTTATGCATTGTGTCGAGACATATTGTACAGTTTAGTATAAAACAATGCCCGAACGGAGAGGTGAGTCAGTCAAGTGGCGATTACGATACAAGCAAAACGTGTGTACATTCGATAAGCTATATAGTGACTGACTTTGCGCGTGTTATTGAATAGTGCATCACGTTTGTACTGGTTGCGTCCAGTTATATTTGTACCTGTGTTATACGTGTTTATATAATTCTAATAAGTTCTATAGTAATTCCAACGGTATTTTAATTCGAGTCCCGTACTCGTAACAATATGAATGATTAATGAAAACAGATGAAGCGAAAAGTATTTGTTAAGATTGTAATAGGTGGAGATCCATTATATCTGCGTACCCCAATGGGAAATAGGCGTGACAATATGATCATATTTATTTAGTTCTATATTTGCTGTTTTTAGAATTTTTAGTATATGAAGTTTTTTCTTCTTTTAATTGCTTGAAGCTGGCAAACCCACAAACGACATACCTGATGGATAGTGGTTACCTATCGTGTTAGGTTTTAGGAGGAGAAAGAGAGAATGTGACAGTCATATATTTATGTATTTCAGAAAGTCTGAGAAAGACGAATGATTACTATTAGATGTCTTGCTTACGAGTTTATTTCCGCATCTCTTTAAAACAGCAATAAATCCGTCGATTTATTTAAAATACAGACAAAAATAACCACTAACCTGTAAAGATTTCTGATTTCATCTTGAGAAGCGGTTTACGTAAAACGGTAAGTAGATTTAATTTTCAATTCGCATATGATCTTCAAATGTTCTTCACTGGAAACCATTTAGAATAAAAAGTTGAATTTCGAATTTGTATTTACATTAGCGACTTACAGAGTTCGCTATATACGAAATCAGTTTAAAAGTTATTAATACCTACCAGCTGCTGGAATAAATCTTAGAAAAAGGCCAATAAATTGACTTTGAAAATAATGTTACTGCAAAGATACGAGAACTGTTTGCAATAAATCCAAGTCGCAGTGTATTTATTTAGTGGGCGCCCCCGCGGACCGCCCGCCCAAGTTGCCGCCCTAGCGCGCCACATGCATCCGAAGGCTTATTATACACACAGTACATTATGTTATGAAGGCCGCGTCTGCTAATTTTGCGTATTGAGATAACCAATGGCGAACACGTAAAAAATAATAAAAAACTTTAAGAAAAACCATCCCCATTTTACCATCGGACAACCAGACGCATCGGCTATACACAATACGGCTGATACCATTAAGGATGTGTATTATAAATCAATTTAATTGAAAGTTATATAAAATCATTTATCACTAACATTCATCATTATTTATTAACTGCACCATCGTCTGTACTAAAAGTCTATGAATCCCTGTCAAGAGTTCCCAAGAACCACTCTACTTCCACTCTTCCAAGAGCGGGAGAGATCACTTCTTCGCGAGAAGGTTGCCCGTTGTACATATATTTTTCTACTTCTGTTTCTTTATGCTTTGGTGTACAATAATTATCTATCTATCCATCACTTAAATTTTCTACCTCGAATCTTGCTCATCCGGTAAGCCTATATACATATTATGTGTAGAAATTTGCAACCCAAAATAATAGTTCCTCGAGCATACATGATTAATTTCGTCAACGTAACACAAAGTACATATACCGTGTGCGATATTATTTTGTAGTCAGCCAGCTTCAGGCACGGAACACAATTAACTTGTAAGATTGTCTGCGGAGGTTGCACTGCGGACCCTCTCTCCTTTTCATCCACCCACCCTCACAAACAAAACATCAATAAACTCAGCCACTCAACAAAATTTCAACCGTAACCCAAAATAATAGAGTCGAAATTCCCGTGTCGTTTTTACAGTTTTATGTGCCGCATTTATTTTAGGTAGATATACCAGTCCAGTTACCCTTGATTGGTTGTCGTTTCTCTAATCCCGTTTTGATCCTTTCTTCCCAAAACCTAGCCCTCTTCGTTCTACGATACGCTATTGACATGCGTGAGTGCATACCTGTGTATATTTGGATATATTATTTCGAAAACGTGTCAATTTCCATTAATCGTAATATGTGATTTAGGTAAGAGCTAAATGAGTTTGTTTTAACATTTTTTTAATTGCAGGAATTCAGCAGACAAGGAGACGGCCCATTTGTTGGAAGGCGGTTACCATCGCCTATGGACATTTGCAACACCAAATGTGCTACAAATGCTCTGCTGTACTCTTAAGGAAGGCTGGAACCTGGTCACGGAACACAACACAACGTTGTTATGACGGCATACCAGGGGTGGTCGCCATCCAGTCGAACAAATACCCTGCCACCTGGCTGTGGATTGTTTTGTCGCTTCTTACGACAGGCTGCCCGGCTGCAGGAAATCAGCAGTCGATCAGCTTGATAAAAAGTGGTTACTGTCGCTTATTGATATTTACCACACAAGCATCAAACTGCTACTAACTCCGAAGGTATTTTATAGTCTTGCAGTGCTCTAAGAAAATCTCACCTGGGAGCTCATTCCAAATTAAAGTGACATAACATCAAAACATTTGCGATAAAATAAATATAAAAAACAAACAAAATGCGAGAAAACCAAGTCAAGGAGTTTGGTGTTCCAAGATTATGTTTACACGTTCACTTTGGTTGCTACATCCAAATTGAAAGACAGACATGAACCGTTTAGTAGTGCAGTAGTAGAATTCGCCACAAAGGTAGGCAAGGGAACCTTAGTCCATACAGCCAATTCTGATGTATAAGTCTTTGGATAGAGCGCAGTTGAATTGTAGGTTCCAATCGACGCCATTCAACGGAGTTCTTGTGAAAGCTTGCGAGACCATATTTGATTATACAGTTCATATGTCTCACAAATACAAAAAAACTCATACATACACACTACTTAAAACTAAGAATATCCTACAACTATTATTCATTATTGAATAATTTTACACATTTTTAGAAAATAAAACTGCACACAAGAACTTGTGAATCGTTTGATATCAGCGTAAGCAAGGGTTGACACTACCCTTTTATGTTACTCCGTTTCGTTCTTTATGTAGTAGTCTAATATATTATTGATTAAACATTTGTATTATTTGAATTTAGCTAGCTAGCTTAAATAATAGCAAGAACCGCTGCCAAACTCATTTTTTTTATTGCACGATTTCAGCAGACAGGCAGACGGCCCACCTGTTGTAAAGCGATTACCGTCGTCTATTGACATTTGTAACATCAAAGACGTTACCAATCTGCCGCTCTCTAAAAGAAGACTGGCATCTGGCTACTAATGCCTCAAAACATAACTCAAGGTTGTTATGGCGTCATACTTTAGACCAGGGGAGGTAGCCATCTAGTCGGGCAAACGCCTTACTACCCGGCTGTAGGAAATTGTATTTTTTCTCCATTCCTGCACGGATAAACTACAGTAATGATACGAGTAAGTATAAATAAACTTACAAATTACTAACCCTGCCATCGGTCTTGTGGAACATGGTAACTCTTGAAGTATTTTGTTCATAATACATCTCCTGTTTGCTGTTAAATATTATATTATGCTGGCTTGAGATATGGCAGGCGCATGTATGGTGACTAACTCCAACCTTGATAAAATAAAAAGCCGTGATGATTTACCACCATAAAGATAAGCCAGTGACGCGCGTCTCAGACGCAGCCACCACACACACGTGCTTATGTAAGTAAGGTTGGAACGGTGAGCAAATACCCTAATTATAATACAAATAAAAAAAACACGAGAATTGACTCTTTGATAATGACAGCGTTGGCAAACAGGGCGTTGTGCGTTGTCGATGCTTCAAAATAAACTACAATTCTGCCGATATTTGGTGGTTGCGTTCATCTATTTATTTGGGCTCCGCAACAATTTTGTCCTTTGTGACTTCATTGGCTGGTCCTAGGCGGAAGGACCACGCTGTTTTTAATTGACTTGCATAATAATTATGTTGAGGTTGGGTTCAATTTCAAGACTTGTTCTGTTTCCTTTGTTTTACTGTTTGACAATCTTCCTTATTGTGTTTGCTAAATTTTTTCTTAAATTCTTCTTCTTTTGCTTTTTTTCCTTCTTTCAATTTTAAGAAAACAGATACCCTATCTCTTCATCATGTCCGGACCTCAGTGCGTCCCTCTACACTTGTATGTCATAGTCATTTATCGCATAAATTTCTGATTCTATATAGATGAAAATTACTATGAATACTGTATGAAAGTTTACTTACTGGAATTTAAATACTGATATCTTCTATACATTATAATATAGTGCAATTGTAGAAGGAAATCTACGGGTGTTCGCCTACATCTGACGGTTGAATTTTTTAAATGTAAATGTTATTTCCTGCGGCCGGGCGGCCTGTCGTAAGAGGCAACAAAACAACCCACAGCCAGGTGGTAGGGCATTTGCCCGCTTGGTTCGCTACCACCCCTGGTCTAAAGTACGTCGCCATAACAACCTTGAGTTGCGTTTCGGCATTAGTAACCAGGTTCCAGTCTCCCTTAAGAGAGCAGCAGCGCATTTGTAGCACCTTTGGTGTTGCAAATGTCCATAGGCGACGGTAACCGCTTTCCATCAAGTGGGCCATCTGCCTGTCTGCTGAACTCCTGCAATAAAAAAAATGGTCTTGTGGGATATTGTGTAAGCAGATCCTGAAAAAATTTGACGTATATTTTAATTCAGTAAAATTTATGTCACTTACTATTGAATTATGATTTAAAAAAAATCAAAATGGTACTTTAGTTAAGTAAAGCTTAAAAATACTTTCAATAAAAATATTTTTCTATTATACTTAATGGATTCTCCGTTAAGTAATTTTGGAGATTTTGGATCCTTTGGATTAAATATTTTTTATACTTCCGTAGTCAAATAACTAAAACTTCGCTACTCTACGGAACCCTCTATAACATGTGGACTGTCACGGCGTTACTGGATTTTAATTTACTACAAATGCTCATTATAACATCCAACTTTCTATAAAACTATAACGTTCTAAACATGCTGTTTTGAAGCTATTAAAAAAAACAACTGGAATAGACTACGTAAACAATGGAGAACACGATGCATTTGTTATAGTTCTTGTCTGTTTGTTTGGGTTTCACATAAAAACTACTGTTTCGGTTTCGATGCGGTTTTCGCTGATCAATAGCGAATTTTTAGATTTAAAATCTGCGCCATCTTTTACTCTGGGAATCCCGCGGGAATTTGTTTATATTAATATTTTACAATTTTATGTTCTATACTAGGTCCAAACTCAAAAATGTACTAAGAGTATGTATGTAAATGACTACCCTCCTTAGACGTCATATATATTAAGAAATATAATGTTTATGAATTTACATTTGTGTTTCTAGACATTTCTCTTGAGACGACAGCATTGTATCGGCCCGCGAGCAGAACTCATCTCATGAAAAGTGTCTTGACCTCGAATATAAACTTATGCTCTAAACCAGTCTCTCAGTCGAAGATATAGATCCCGGTCAGCTCTGAAACCGCGGGCCGTTACAGTACACCAGGGATGATTCTCATTCAGACGGGCAAATGCCATTCGAATACTTTAATTGTATTCGATCTGAATCATTTAAGATACAACAAAACCGACTGCTGTGCATCTATATCATTCGTAATGTATATCTGGCCGAAGCCTGGCGCGTTAGTCCGCAAAAGCGCCCACCAAAAGGAGCAAAGAATCGGAAAGCGATACGGCTAATCCCACTAATCGGGGAGCAATTGAAAAATAAAAATGTAGATGGCGGAATGATTCCATTTAGAGCCAAAACGATGCGACAAAATAATAAAAAAAGGTGAGAGCGCAACGGAATGGGCACCCGGCACTGGCGGCGCCGGCGGCCGGCGGCTAATATTGAAAGCAAATCCTCGGCTAAATCCTTAAAGCGCCTGGATTCGAGCACCTGGAAACTGTGTTTGTGCCCGCGCCACTCACCCACCGTCCTGATAATCATTCGCTGGATTATTGTATACTTCCAGTCTAATGTCACGCGATTTGCGTGAATCAAATTGTTTGCAATTTTTTGGCTTCCGAAATTGTGACCCTGGCTTTTCCAGCTCGGAATTTAAATGGATTTGTAAGATTTTCACATTTAACGTGTAAATTATGAATTTTGGATCTGTAATAATTTTATCATCAGGTCTGTCGCGTATAAACTTACTGGATCGATTTCAATAATTCTTTCCACATTAGAATGCTACATTATCCCAGATTAACATATCAATAATGTGACCCAAGGTGAAAAAAAAGTGTTTGAGTGGGTCCCGGAATGGTTTAGATTCATAACTCCATAATTAGACCCGGTAGGTGGCCCTGGAATTTGGTTATAGAATTTTTTAAGGCAGGACAACGTCTGACAGAACCGCTAGTACGAGATATATGTAGGAACTAGCTTCATCATCATTCAAAGAGTCAATGAGTTGCTTTGATATTTTTTCACATATTGCACATTATTCAGTTATATCAATTAATGTATATGTCTAATAAATAAAATTATCAATGTGACCTTAAGATGTCTGAGCCAAAAGGAACTATATATTATTTTTTTAAAAATATATTTGCAGTGTTGGTAATTAATGCCTCCGGCGATGCAAACTTCCACAGACGACGGTAATCACATTTTTACGTATACTATATATACCGCAATAACCATCAATGGGTACAATAATAAAGATAAATTACTTTACATAACATCGCTTTGAATGTGTTTAAAAAGTAAATCAATTGTCAGCATTTCATAAGCTCCTGAAGTTGTGAAACTGGCTTTTACGAGTACGCACGACTTACAAACGGATTTAGAGGATTTTTGTGTTCAGATTATTGAGGTGTTTCTTCGATGTTAAACACCTTAAACGGCGTAAGTATGCGATCTTTGGAACAGAGTACGTATCGGAGACCTTTGAGGTGGAAACCATGAAAGAAAGTGGAAATTTCGAATCTGTTGGGGCCAGGCGCCCATTAGCATAAGTCACGCCGCTCATGGAGTGATTACGTCTGTGGGCCGGAGCACCTGTTTACCAAACTGACGCCCTCAACTCCATCCAGCGTCGCGCCGTTCATATAGTCGACATTCTTAAACTATCAGATGGTTTAGAATCTTAGCCTACGGAGCCTCTGCGTTTTCTGCCGTCTGTACAATGGGGAGTGTTCTTAGGAACTGTTTGAAATAGTGACATCAAAGTCACTATTTCACCAAGCACCGCTCGCCGCCGGCGAGATTTTCAAGCTCAATCCTTTGGGCTGCTACCACGCTCAATTACGCTTAGTTTCGCTAAAACATGTATTCAATGTACATTATCAACTTGGAGGGAACTTTTCGCTGCGCTTTTCCTTCTGTCCTTGGCGAAATAGAGGCGTTGGCATCAAAAGGTCATTTACGGACGTTTTAAAAATTAATAAAAGCCGACAGGGCGTTGGCAGTACTCCTTGTGTTGCAAACGTCCATTGGCGGCGGTGGTCTCTTCCCATCAGGTGGGTCATCTGCCTTTTTGCCAGCTTTTAGTAATAAAAAAAGATCGGGTCGAAGCTACAGGTGATTGGAAGGCTGAAATTTACCTCCTTCATAGAATTAGCATTTACCATTCAGCAAGGTAATGCTACCAGTCTTTTAGACATGTTACCCTGTGACGGCGGCCTAGTAGGTCTGGACCGGATATAGACAAGTTCTTTCGTTTTTTAATTTAAAATAATTTAATTGTTAAATAATAATTAACAATTAAATTATTTGATTTTGGTACTTAATGCATTTTTAGTGTTCCGTAGACATTTTAACAAAAACCGGACCTATATACAACCTTCCGTCTATGAAAATTATAGCAATTTTTCTCTTTAACGACGGAGCTGTAATTTGATAGAAGGGTGTATCAAATTGTAGCTACGTAGGGTATTTACACCGCGATGTAAATAAAAAAATAAAGATAACTGCCAGTTAACTGACGGACGGAAAGAACTTAAAGAAAATGTTTTCAACAGAAATTCAAACACTTGCCCAATTTATCTTACTTGTTGTATACCTACTGGTAGTTAGTACTTAGGTGTAGTTGGTAGAATCTAAAGAGAGTAAAATTTAATACCAAATAATAATAATTTTTTGAAAAGCGATTTGAAATTATTAAATGTTTTCATAATGCTTTAATTATTATACTGCATATTTTATAAGTTTTCTTTGTTCTTTCACCATTCCAATGCTACATTATATAAAAATTCGGGATCCCTACTAAAACTTCAATAGTGTAGAAAACAAACATTATTTTTTTATGATGGGATGGTTTAGATTCACAATTAGACCCGGTAGGTAGCGTTGGAATCGAGTTCTACATTTTTTTATTTTTCCGGGCAGGGTAACTTTGCCAAGACAGCTGGTTACTAATATTTAGAAGCATGTTGGGCAATGGTTACCGACCCGTGTTATTTTTAAAATGTTGTCTGGAAGAAATATCTGTAAGCAATAAGATCGCCGATTGTTCTTTTTAAATTGTTGTTAACTGTACCCGTGATTTCGTTCGCATGGATTTTTTCGCAGACCCCAAAAAAAAAGGTTTAAAAAATAGCCTAAGTTACTCCTCATAACATCAGCTATCTGCAAGTGAATGTCCTGTCAAAATCAGTCCAACCATTCCAGAGATAAGCCGGAACATCCACAGCGAGCCAAAATTTTAAAAATTGGTCTTTTGATATGTGTACTTTCATATGTATTTAGTAAAAAGCTGTTATTTTCAAGATGTTATTGTTATTTTCCATGATCAATTTGATCGTGTACTAGTAGAAGGCCTTAAGAACAGACGAGCGTGCATGACAAGAGCTATGAATGTCAAAGAAGCAAGTGAGGTATGTAAGAATAAGCCTAAATGGCGCTCTGTTGTTCGTGCCTACCCCGAAGGGACCTGGCGTGAAGTTATGTATGTATGTACAAATAAACACTTCAATTGTATTGAAGTGAAACTTCTCTAGAATTATTGTGATTTGGAACTCGATGCAACGAAAAAGCGACCCTAAAAAGAGATAAACATATGAATCTATAGGACTAAGTCTGCGAGAGCATGAGATACTCGTTTTACATTGTACAGCACAGATCAGAGAGTGAATAAGACCGATGATTAAACATAGGTCAAATTTGGACCGAAATACAACTGATAATAATATTTTTAGACTAGAACAATGAAAAATAGAAAGTGATACTTAAGAAGTTTATTTTAAGTTATAATATGTTGACGGGTGTAGGCTAAAGGCTATGGCTATAACTACGTTCTAAGCCTCACGCTCTTCCTGCCATAAGCGCGGGACACATGGGAGGAGGGTGGTTTTAGTGGAGTATTGAGTGCCTTCGAGTCCCCACACAAGCCGGCGATTTGACTCTGGTGCTCCATTCGTGGATGTCACCTCTTGTCGCTTTGGTCTAATACCCAGTAAAGGACCCGGTATATTAATAAAAGTTTGAAAAGAATTATGCGTGAGTATATTCTCTGAAGTTTCACTTTTTGTATGTATAGTACTCATGTAAACTAGTTTTCTGTATGCAATAAAGAATATTCTAGTCTATTCTAATGCTGACGTTAAACATTCAACCAAATTTACCGAATTCCGACGAAAGATGCAGAATTGAAAGGACACAATCGCATTCAATGACTTTAAATGTTTAACTTTACGTTTACATTGTTTACTTTGGTTGATTGAAATTGGAAGACAGAAATGAATTGTCTAATAACTGCTAAGATATAGAACCCGTACAGTTCTGGAAGAACGCATTGTGATACTGTAATTTGTAAATATATTAATTACTAGCTGTGCCCGCGACGTGTTCCGAGTGGAGTTTATTTTGAAAACCCCCCCGATTTTAATACATTACTCATGTGTGCTCCGCTCCTATTGGTCTTAGCGTGATGATATATAACCTATAGCCTTCCTCGATAAATGAGCTATTCAAAACTGAAAGAATTTATGAAAATAGTCCAGTAGTTCCTGAGATTAGTGCGTTCAATCAAACAAACAAACTCTTCAGCTTTCTATATTAGTATAAAATTTCTTCTCTCTATTTTCGGTGTTTGAAAATGAATATTAATTGAAGTAGGAAAAGGTAAGGTTATTTATCTTATTAAGGACCAATTTTTTATTCACCAGATAAAAGTTACCTATGAAATAAATTCTAGTCTGATCGAATGTAAAATTGACACAATTCAACCGCTTTATTCACACAGCTGTATTCTTTTTGTTGCATTTTAATTTAAGAATAACTGACATCTGGTTTCTTAAAAATCGGCCTTAAATAAATAAAACAATCAAAAAACTTCATTGATATTTTTTATTATGACTAGAGGTTTTAAGTTAAAAAACAATCGGTGTTTCTATTTAAGATTTTAATTCACAAAATATTATTTTATCAACAAATGGCGCTATCTCGCAGATATATCGTTCTGATATGTATAAAATGAAAACCTCGAATTCTTTGTAATTACGCACGTAATTATTATACGATGAATCTAATATTTACATACTTTGCACATAATTTAGTATTCACTCTTGTCTATTCCGATTAAATGCACTTATAACTACATGTAAGTATTGTTATGGTTGGTAACGCGGAATATAACTATTTGTAATAAGAAATATCCTGTTTGTTTTATTTCAGTTATATAAACGTAACAAACACAACAATGGATAGTTAATACGTGTATTTCTTTCAATTATTTTCACTCTACAAAAACAGTTTGACATAAAATTAAATCTCATATTTGAATAACAGTCTATACGAAAATAGATTTTAAAGGGATGAGTCTGCAACCAGTACAAGTCTGAACCTTTGAAAACTTTAGATTTTAAATAATAAATAAAAAAACTGGCAGCCAAACACACCCATTATAATCGTGTATTATAATATGAAAGACGGAAGCCTTATTATGTAAGGTAATAATTATTCGTTAACCGACTTCAAAAAGGAGGAAGTTTTCAATTCGCCTCTATGTGGTTTTTTTGTATATATGTTCCTTACTCGATTTCTCCGTCAATTGTGGAACGATTTTCAAAATTTTTGTTTTAATTGAAAGGGTATACTCTCGGATTGGTCCCATTGTCACCATGTCAGGATCTGATGAGTGGATCCCAGATAAATCGAGAGAAACCCTCGAAAATTGTTAACGGATTTCTTTGTTACCCGATATCTCCGACAATTGTGGAGCGATTGTCATTTTTTTTTATTCCCATTGACTTACTAAAGTCAATGTTTATTCCTGACAAAATTGTTATATTGACATGTATTTAAATGAAATGAATATTTTTTTCTAAAAAAAAGATTTTAGTATTTACTCAAGTTTATTAAAAGAAACTTAATTCCAAAATGTATAAACAAATTATACATCTGGAGTGGTTTAGGGGGAACAGAGAGATATCAATATCGGAATATAGAATTTACAATAAACAATTTTTACAAAAAACCATTGCAGTATCTCTTTCTTGATCAAATTCTATATTTTTTTATTCTTAAACACCACATTTTCGTTAAAACATTAAGGCTGGTGTGCACCGACATTTAACCGGTGGTTAAAATAAAATAATCGATGAAATTGTATGTATATAAACAGCGAATATTTTATTTTAACCGTTGATTAAATGTCGGTTCACACAGTTTGTATTGCAAGCATCTTAAAGATAATTTTACAAATGGGATATACGGAAATTGGAAAAGCCATATTAAAAGTGAAAAGGAAGAAGTTGAATGCATCTAATCGGAATAGGTTACTTCAACAATAGGCACACGGAAGTAGGTATTTCTAATTCATGTTCCAAAACTAAAATAATAATACAATTATTAAAATTTACATCTACAATAGTTACAAATATATACAATTCGTTTTGGGGTTACATTATTAAACTATAACATTTTATTTAAATAAATACTGAGATCCTGGTTACTTTAATCTCAATGAGGCGCAGGCGGCGGTTTTGAAGCTAAATATATAGTAGATATTGCAAATAATAACACAATGCGGCATACAGGGACCTTTGCCAAAAATTAGAGTGGTGTTACAGCTAAAACTGTATGTAGGCGATTCAGAGGGTGAGCGTGGTCTAACTATAGCTTCCTGCTCTTCTTTTCTTATTGCCTTCCTAAGGCAAAGGACCTTTGTATACTCTACCGTATGGTGTTATAACAGTAGGTACCTAACAATTTATTTCAAATTATAAATGAATAAAGTTTAATTGATTTAATACTTTATATTTTGAACTATTGAATGTCCAAATAGTCAAGTTCTCGTTAAAAGCGAAAGTATAAAGTTGAATTTTATCTGGGAAAAATATTTCAAAATAATGAATTATATTCTCAGACTTGAAATATATTAAAAAAAAAACGATTTAAACACATTTCTTTGATGTTGTTTATTCAACTACATATTATTGTGACTTAGGCAAATAATTTGTTAAGGCTTATATAAAGTTAAGTAACATAACATTTTTTAAGATATTACTTTGCAACAATGAATCTGATTCAGAACCTAATGTGATTATGAATTAAATGCAACAGAGCGTTAAAAACATTATCATTAGCCTGATAAAATTCAAGTAACATATTTATTTTACAATAATAAAGCTCTTTTTATTTAAAATTTGATCGTCAGCAAAATACATTATACAAAATCGATTTTCACAGTCGTATTCACAAATATTTCAAAATACTCGCATTGGCTTTTGTATCAAATAAATTATGATCGGTATTTACAAAGACTGAGTATGCACATTTTGCACATGTTTGAATTTGAAATCATTAACTAATTAATTCAACGTAATGTGGCTAACAAATGTGGCGCAATTCCATATTTTTTTATATTTGTTCTTTTCCTTCTCTACGCATTTGAAAAGGAATTTTGGTATTTGATATTTATCTCGGAAACTGGGATAGTTTCCATCGTACACGATCTTAAACTTTACGCGAGTAAAATGATACGAGAATTTCTGATAGTATAGAATTTTTTAAATCAAAAATGTCTAAATTTTTTCTTTTTCTGATAATTCTATTCAATGAAAAAAAAGAACGTTAACGATAGATTTAAAAAAAATACTGTATAAGTTACTCAGGAGTTAGTTAAAACTTTACGCAAATGTAAAATAAAAGTCATTAATAAACTTTATTCATAATAAAATTACATATTTTTTTAAAAGAACAAATTAAGTAATTAAATATTTAAGTAATTATGATGGACATTTGTAGTCAATTAATTTCGTAATTATACTAACGAGCCAGTGAAAAATGCAAAATATGCTTACTGATTAAAATTATCAAATTATTCTAAATACATTTTAAGCTTCTAAAAATTGCACACATCGCTTTGGTATACGTAAGTACATAACTACATATTTACAATAATCTGTATAGTAGTTTATTTTAAAACGAACATCGTTAAGTTTATTGCCCGGTG
Source organism: Dendrolimus punctatus (assembly GCA_012273795.1). NCBI lineage: Eukaryota > Metazoa > Arthropoda > Insecta > Lepidoptera > Lasiocampidae > Dendrolimus > Dendrolimus punctatus. The sequence goes on from CM022538.1 coordinate 15,385,315, forward strand.
TTTCGTATCGAACATTTAAACTAAGACATATTCACATAACCGCGGTCCACACCCTTGTGACATATCACATTGCGTTGTAGAATATATTATTATCAATCATTACTTCTGCATCTGATATGGTTTTATAAACATTAAAATAACAATACTGAAATTATTGGTTACCGTGAAACAACAACATTTGCCGTGGTCCAAATACTTTGTAGTACAATGTACATGAGTAAACAAAGCAGCTACAATAAAATTACGTTAGCAGCGATGACTTAATTTAAATAAACGATAAGTAATTTAATACTGCATGCTCAATATACAAAAATCATTTTATGCATTCAAATCTGAAATTGAAATTTATGTTTTAGCAGTATCAAATATAATTCTACATCGCGCAACATATCGCTCAATCGAACCATTCCCACAGATGCCTGTAGAGGCCGTGCGTAGCGTGAGCGTTGTCAATGGGCGTGCGCGCAGGCGGCGACTAGGAGGCTCTCGCCGAAGCCAGCAGCGGCGACCTCGCCTCCTCGCGGCCGCGCGCCTCGTCTCAAAGCATGCGGTCCGACACTCCGACACCACCCGCGTACTGACACGCCGACAGCGGCGCAGACCCTGCCCGCGACACCGGCGACACCGTCCCATAAGCACCGGGGAACCCTGACGAATGTTGCTTCGCTTTTAACCGCAACGACGCTATTGACGACGACATCGCAGGACAAGGCTCCGCCCGGTACATGCTGTACGGGTTTGGAGGCGCCGTGTACGGACATGGCGCGACACCACCGCCGACACCGGCCGAACCACCAACTCCCGCCATCCCACTTCCTCCAACACCTCCCATCGATGTCGCGGTGTTAAAACAGTTTACTGAGCCTTGATGATGACTGGCAGGTACCACCGAGCCCAGAGGATTTACGGGCCATGGAAAGCTTTTTGTGCCTAACGGACTCGGAACCTTCGCTGCCCAATTATTGTAAGGGTATGAAGAGTATAAGGCGTCTGTGTCTGGAAAAGGCTGCATAAGACCGTTGAATTGTGTGCTAAAACCGTTTTTGAAGTCCGCTGCTGCCGCCGCCGCTGCGTTCATTGCATTTCTTTCACGTTTCCGCCATTTCGCTCTCCGATTTTTGAACCAAACCTAGAACAAAGAAAAATAAATTCATTTTTATCATTATAACATATATAATATAGTAAGATAACAAAGTATTGATATAAGTATATGGAATTTGTATGCCGTAATTTGGAAATGACTGCCACTCAGCATTTTGCTGTGCCGAAACATGGTACCCAAAACAGCGCTGATTTTAAATGCTCACCTCCTAAATCTGCATTTAGCACGGATAATGTGTGTAAAGATTGGTCAAGCTAAAACTCGATTTCGTCTATGTAATGGGTCCATACTTAGTAATGAGAAAATTAAAGATGTTGTAATACTTATTCCTCAACGGGTCTGTAAGTTTTAACGAGATTCAGAATCTGAACGCGACCTGTGTTGCGTATCTACCTATTAACTTTACTCATTACAAAGTTGACAGTGAGGCGCGGCTGCGGCGTGCGGCACGTCGTAGTATTCGAGCCACGTAGTGCCGGAGGCTGTCGGAGGCGGGTTCCGCTCCCGGCCGCAGCCAACGACCCATCTAATTGCGGCCGCGAAATGAAGATAAACGATCGTCGCGATCGGGCGGGACAGCGGTTCGCTCGAGCACCCGCCACGGCTCGATCGAGCCGCAATAAATGAGCGGCCAGTGGAGCGAGCCTCCACCGCTCGATGTTGTTATTTAGCTGCACTCCGTGGCTGCGGAGGCGTGATGGCCCGATGGCAGCGCGGCGATAAGTCGCCGTGAGCGCAGATAACGCGCGCGGTGATGTATGGCGAGCGTCCGTCAAGCCGCGATCGATCGCTGCGACGACACCTCCGCGATAAATTGCGCAATCCACGCACCGGCTGCAATAAATATTGTGCCGGCGGCGGTATTTGTCTCACTCACAGTGGCGGGTTCACCCGGCCGAAACGGTAAATAATACCCTCTTTCCTCGGTTAAGTGAACATAAACGGTCGTTTCCACCCCATATACATTCGTTTATTTTTCGAAACATAAATTTCACAAATTCACATGAGCGCATGTTTCGTGTGCGGGTTGACACAGGTAAAACGCGGTTTATACTCGCCGAGTCTAATTCACTAGTGACATATTAAGTATTTTGGAAACCGAGATATTTTTACGGTGAAATTGTATCAATTTCATTATGAGATTATACGAACGAGCAGTGAAACAAGTGCGCTTCACGGGAGCAAAGCCGTGCACATCCGCCGTTTCCCATTGTAGCCGGCTAACCGCGAATAAACGGGTGAAAATAACTCCACAGGGCCATCGGGGGCGCTCAATAATGACAGCGGAATGATATTTATTTAGGTGCACATATGTGGAAATAATTCCCATTATTTGAATAGCGTCGGCCGGCGTGGGGGTGCGGCAGGGCGCGAGATCCGAGGAGGGTCGCGATATTGGGACGCGGGGCTAATCCTTTAAATATATTATTGCAGAATGGTGACCGGGCCGCCCCGGCTTACCCGCCGCCAAGACCCCGGCAGTTTTTGACGCTTCCCAAATCGATACTAATGCGTTCTAAGCGTTAATTTATTCAATATGCTGGTAGTTGATCGTGTGAGGAGGATTACAGATGTAAATGGAAAAAGAGTGATTATTTTTGGTTAACCGTTGGTTAAATTTCGGTTCACACCAGCCTTAGTCATCTATAGATTACAATAATCATAAACTGCAACTTATCACAATTGTGTAAAGACGAAGTATACCAAACTCAGATCATAAAGTAGCCCTATGTTTCGAAGCTTCAATTTTCTATCTTCTCAGGAACCATTTATAATATTTAACTATATTATTAGGTACGGGATAATAATGGGAACGAACATTTATAATATTAATGCGAGTGTTTTCGTGTGAAAATACCTAATAAATAAAATCCTTACAATAGTTCTAAAAATTAAAATGGCTACCACCCCTGGTTTAGAGTATGCCGTCATAACAACCTCGAGTTGTGTTCCGGAATTAGTGACCAGGTTCCAATCTCCCTTAAGAGAGCAACGGCGCATTTCTAGCATTTGGTGTTGCAAATGTTTATAGGCAATGGTAACTGCTCATGCAATAAAAAAATTATCCTGGGCTTTCTAAATCGGTAATATAACGCCTAAAATTTTACTGGAGACAATCAATTTGGAACTCGAATCCATGGTTCTAAATTTCCCATTAGACCTCCTTGAAGCAATAATCCTTAGAAGATTTATCTAGCGGTACATTAACCGAAGGAAATTCGCTTTCACCCCGCAATTTGATAGTGCAAATGATGAATGGCGACGGTAGCTTGTTAGTAATGAACCCATTATACGGTCAACGGGACCTCACCGCTAAATTGCTTTAAATTTAAATTAAACTGGAATCACAGTTTTATTACAGTCATCAATCAAATACCAGGCGAACCAACTATCCACGCCGTCAAACGATTTAAGCATCTATACCTAAAACGATTAGAGCTATTATTCCCTACAGATACATAGATTTTGTAGGAGTTGCGAACTATTGGAAAGTCAAATAAACACTCGCCCGTATAAATGGATAGAGGATAAAGTCGGAATTGACACGTGTCTCAGACAGGGTTGGCGAGATGCTGCGCGGAATTAAGCCAAATTAAACTCATAAATGTCCAAAGCCCAGTCGCGTAGTGCAATTTAACGTATTTCTATGGGAATAGAGTAAAGACCTAACAAAGAAGAAAAAATATAAGAATAATAATCGTGTAGTATAAAACGTTACTCTAAAAATCCGCTTGCGACTCAGAAAACACCACAAATTTTCCTATCTTATTTAGATTTAGGAAAATCATCTAAGACTTTCAATGAACTTCTATTATTATTAATGAATTCAAAATATATTTTTAGACCAAATCAGTCAAAATGGAAAGATCTATTAAGTATCTTTTCAATATCATACATGACGTATGTATTTCCTAAATTTTATATTTCAATTTTTTATGTATCTCGCATTTGCAAATAAATATATTCTTTACTTCCTTTCCTTCTTTCTTATAAACAGTATGAGTTTATTAGTTAATCTAGATCTAGTTAATTATCTGTGAAATCAAAACCGTGATTTTTTTAAATATAATAGAAGGGTACTACAAGTTAATGATTTTTCCAGTGCAAAATTTATTCTTATCAACAAAGAAGTACTTACTATGAGAGTATTTTATATTGATGTTCGATATTAACGAACTATGAATGTCAAAGAAGCAAGTGAGGTGTGTAAGAATAAGCCTAAATGGTGCTCTGTTGTTCGTGCCTACCCCGCAAGGGACCTGGCGTGAAGTTATGTATTTATGTATATCTATTTAAAAAACAATATAAATATTCTGTCAATTTTATTATTTAAATAAAAAATATAACTCATGCTCATCTCATCGAATACGATTGGATAAGTAATTTTACAATTTAATTTTAGTTTGTATATATAGTTTGTTTTTAGTTTCATTTATAGTATAGTTTTATTTATTTATAATTTCGTTTATTTTTAATATTTAGTGGTATTTATTTTAAGTTACTTTAGTATAAACTTACAAATTATACTAAACTATCAAATGCAATGTTATATTACAGATGCATTTTATATCTATCTAAAAAGAGTTTCTTTTATTTTTTTACCTGATCAATTGCCATTGGATTTCGTCTTTTGCTAGCAGTTTTAATAGAATTGATAAGATCATCAAATTGCGAATACTGAAGTGTCCGTTTTTGGTTATCGTTTTCCTTGTAACTTTACTATACCTAGCAGAGGAAAAATGCATGTTCCTCGTCGACATCCCTCTTAGGGGGTAGATTATTAAATGCACCCTGTAGTGCTACAGAGCATTACAATCGAAATTCTGGACCAGACCGCTTTTAATATTAGTGTATTATTGCGTTTGTTTGTTTTCTTTTAGTAACCTGACGTCTATTAAAGATGAAGTCATTATGATGAAACAGAAAAATAGAAAAAAAGTAGACCAATAATATTGTCAACCCAAATAAATAAATACATTTAAATTAACATTAACATAAAATCTAATATATAAAATTCTCGTGTCACAGTTTTCGTTATCATTCTCCTCCGAAACGGCTTGACCGATTTTGATGAAATTTTTTGTGCTTATCCGGTATCTATGAGAATCGGCCAACATCTATTTTACATCCCCCTAAATGTTAGGGGTAGTCCACCCCTAAATTTTTTTTTCTATTTTGTAGACAAAAAATTTAATTTCTATTATTTTATGATACAACATACAAAAATACATACAACCCTACATTTTCAACCCTCTACGATCAACCCCTATTTTTTACCGGGCAGGACGACGTCTGCCGGGACAGCTAGTAATGTAAAAAATTAAGATAATATATATCTATATATAATTAAATCTCAAGTAGACTATGTAGCGGATCACTGCCAGCGGGTAGCGTGCCCAGAAGGCTGTAATATATTTGCTGTACATCTATATATACAAATAAATAAAATTGAAGTGTCTGTTTGTAATGTCAAAATAATACCTTTTTACTAAATGTATATGAAAGTATATACGGTACTTTATTAAAAAATCTTTTTTTTTGTCCGACCGATTAGACCGATTTTGACGGAACTTTCAGTGGCAGGTAGCCGATGTTATAAGAAGTGACTTAGGTTATTGTTTTTGATTAATACAAATCAAAACATATTTGAATTCAACTTAGCAAATAAAGCTTATTAATATTAGACTGATTTCTTTATCGATTTAAAGTTCTAAATACGGCTGTTTCTTTAAATGAGTAACAAAAGAAGAATGTTCTGATGCACCATCCAGTTATTAAAGACTAGCTGACCCGGCAAACGTTGTTTTGCCATATAAACGATGTTTAATTTTTCGGGATCAAAAGTATCCTATATGTTAACCAGGGATATAAGCTACCACCATACAAAATTTCATGTAAATCGGTCCAATTGTTTCGGAGATTAGCCGGTACAAACTAACAGACGAACAGAGAAACAAGAAATTTAAAAAAAATCAAAATTAGTTCTATTTCACTTCTTACATTCCCCTGACTCGGTTTTTAGTATTTCTTTTCATTGTACAGAAATTTGGCCTCTATAATTTTATTAGATGTATAGATGAGATTTGCAGAATTACCTTTTTACTGGAAAATTGCCTTTCTTAGTAGGTATTCTTCTTTCACATACATAATATGCTGAAGTTAATGAATAAAAGCTTATCCTTTACGGACAAGCTTTTATTGTGCAGAAGTCAAAATAAATAATAGATAGTCTAATACGAGGCCTAATTCTTCTGCAATTCTGTTCTTCAGACGACTATCAAGATGTAGACTTCATAATATCCTGCACCCGAACTGTAGTGTATCGAAACAAGAAACTCAACATTTTAGAATAAAGTTAACACGCTGTCTATGTTCTCAATTAATCCTAATATGTCTAATCACTACTGTTACGTTTAGATTTCCTAAAGTAACAACTACTAAATATTTTGCACAATTTTGATTCCACAATTTCTTGAAATTAATATGTAGATTTATAATTGCTGTTAATAAGATTATTTTAATGAATACAATTATGTTCGTTAAACACTTTATAACACTTGATTGAAATAAAATGCTAAATTGGAGAAAGATAACTTCAATATATAAACTGGGAAGCGATTTCAACAATAAACAAAGATTATGACGTTGATTTGGCTAAGCCTGACACTGCCCAACACAACCACATTCGCGACTCCGTCTTCCGTTCATTGATATAAATTCCAACATAAGACTCGCCCAAGTCCATCAGATCACAACACTAGACGGCATGCCTATCAAAACATAAGTAGGATAACTCATTCGACACCAACTGTATCAAGAGGTTTTTGACATAGAATAATGTACCATACCGACCTATGACTAGAGTATAGTTTAAATCATCTCATATTCTTGGCAAGAGTTTCACTACACTCAATAAATTCTATGATTGAAGTTTACCTAATACTGTAGAGCTTGTTTACCTATATATTCTTCATGTTAGATTATGAGGCTATTACTGGCTAGCGATTGAAACACGACAGGGATATGTACTGTTTCGTATTGAATAAATTGTAAATCTGATATCTAATTTTGCTAGATTTAAATTCTACAACCTCAACAATAACACCGGCACACAAAACTGATCTATCTGAACTTTGACCATAGACCCACCTACATACATGTATTTCGATGTGCTGCACCTAAATCCGCTACAAATGGTTAAAAATCGCGAAATACTGCAGTTATTGAGATGAGATTTTTTTAAAGATCTGGATCAAGTAAGTTTTTCGATGTGCTGAATCTTTTTATGAGTTTACGGGCCAAAAAGACTTCAGTTTCTGAGTCAGCGTATTTTTAAGTTTTGAACAAAACGAAACTGCATTGTAAATAATCATAAAATAATCCTCAAAGCTTCTATTTTAAATATGGATTTGCGTTTGGGGTGGAAACTCTGGGTCTGTGGGGTCGTAACGCTCTAAAATTTCAATGAGATATCGCCGAACGTTTAGACCTCTCATGCGACCAAAAGGCTGGCGTCTATTTTGCTCAAAGGTCAAGCAGGTGGCCTGTCTGACAGTCTGCTGTACTCATGCAATAAAAAAAATTGTGAAACGGAAAAGCATTTCCGCTTTTAAGTTGCCCGGTATTAGTTGTGAAAACATTTTAGTTGTAGCTACATGGGAACATGGGAAAAAACGCGCGTGTACCTGACGTCCGCTGACAGGCCTCCAGGCACGGAACATTATTTATTTTACGTGAAAAAGAGCAGCCTGGTCGGCTCTATCTAGCCCTGTTTAAAATATTTTACTGTGCCATGTTAGCTGTCTAGTTTTATACAAACAGTTTAGCAAGCCTTGCTTTTTACAGCTTTGCAACTATGGCCAGAATAAATTAGGACAAAAACATCGTTCAACTAATTTTGAAATCTACCCTCTTTTTTAGGTAAGTTAAGATTTTTCCTTCGCTTGACACCGACAACCACTGCAACTGCAGCTGTCTTATAATCTTAGTCAAGTTAACGTAACGTAGGTACACCATTTTGCCCTGATATATTACACTGATTTATTGGCCGTGTCATCCATTGATATATAAAAAATACGGTTTTGTATATATCAATGGTGTCATCATACGCTGTGAAAAGTTTTAATAGCTATGTGGAACCGATGCCGAGCGCTGTTCTTCTTCTAGCTGCAGCTTGAACCGATCCAGAAGAGGGCGGATCTTGAGGTTAGTAGATCTCCCGAGTTTTCTAATGCAAGGATTAAAGTCAGGTGGCCGTTACATTATAGTACATTAATTTAGAACCAGCATTATTTTCTCAAGGAGCATATCGAACTACTTTGTGATCTATAGAACGCCCTACAACTAGTAATTTCCACTCGGTTTTGTTCGTGTAAGTCGTGGTCGCTGAGTGGTTAACGCACTCGTATTCAACTCGTACGTAAGTTAGAATGCCGGCAAGGAAGCACACATCGGGTAAACTGTTATTCTGAACTAATGTGCACACTGTTATAATTAAGAAGACGAAAATCGAGATGCTCCTGCACATCGAGATAGGCGATTTGTTAAATCCGCCAATCCGCTTGGACAACTGTAGCTAATTCTCTTTGTTCCCCTGAATATGGAGAAGTCAATGCCCAGCAGAAGGTCGTTTATGGGTGACATTATATATGTGTCACTTAATTTGGTATCTGTATTCCACGGATACTATTATAATCTTATTCATATTGAGTTACAATAAGTTTGAATGCTTCTTTATGGTACTTCAATAAACTTTCTCTAATCAAGACCGTTATTATCCGGGTATAACATAAAAATACATAAATGAATATACTTATCGGCTAAATTTCCACAAAAAAAATACAACCTAAGGTCTACGCGTACGCGAATGCTACAGACAAAGAGCCCAATTATCAGATATTTCTAGAAAACTCTCAACCTAAGGCAACCCTACCCGCGTTAGATATTTGTGAAAATACAATCACAAACACTTATACATCAACTCTTACCTTTCCTATTAATAATAATGGCAATAATATCGTAATCAGAGTGGTTATTCATTTTCCTCACTCAATATTGTGTAGATACGGGAAATTATCTGTTTTGTATCGAGATCGATGGGCTAATTCCATGTCACCGAAAACGATATGGGAGTGAGGGAATGAAACGCGTCCGGAACTGTTTCACGGATCATTGACATTTATACGAACAACCAACGTGGAGACTGGATTGTTTTTTCTTAGAACAGTGCTTTTCAATTTTTTTGAATATGCGACCCCTGAATTAATGAATGAAAACACTTCATTGTTCACCAAAATTAAAACTACGTTCTTAAAAACTAGATACAATAAATGTTGAACAAAGGGCGGCCTTATCGCTTAAAGCTGATGTTTTCCAGGCAACCCCTTAAACTAAGGAAAATACTAAAACATAACAGTGGCGGTGTAGACAATAATTAATATAAAATATACAAAATATATAAAATAAATAAATAAAAATGTTTATTATATAAATATTATATTATAAACACAGTAAGTTTATAATACATACAGAATAAGCAGCACTATTATACCTGAGAGGACCAAAAATAATTAAAAACCATGATTTAAAAGAGGAACCTGACTTAGCTTGTCTGATGTTGAGTGGCAGTGAGTTCCATAAACGAATAGCCTGTACTGTGTAGGAGTTGTCAATGAAGGAAGACGTTTGTAGAGGTGTCAGTAAGGAGAGACTATAACTAGAGCGCAAATAACGGAAATGAGGAGGATACGAGGTTCAAAAAGGACGTTGTACAAAAGAGAGAGCCAGACCCCTTTACAGGTTGAAAAATGTTGGCGACTCCCTTGGACAAATAGAAAGACAAAAAGTTAATAAATTAAAAGACAACGTTTATTTTCTTCCCTATTTTGTTACCTATTCATTAATGAGACATATACTCTGCAAATAGCTGCTGAGCTTAGAAAGTACTCTAAGTACGAGGTATAATTTTAAATTGCCTTTTCCCTTTTGCCGGTGACCCCCTGAGTAAGGCTCTTCGACTCGCTAGGGATCGCGACCCACACCGATTGAAAAATACTTGTTTCTTTTATTGATTCTCCTAACAAGTATGCTGAATTAATTCACTTTCAGAATTCATCAACAAACATATGAGCAAATAAATCTCCATTCAAATTTTAACAAATAAAAATTCCAGAAATTTAATTTATATCTTCCTTCGTAATCACATCATGTGAATAAACATGTTGAACATTGTAAAATTTCAATCTCGTTTTAAAATAACACACGAGTTTAAAATGCTATTCGATTTGACATATTTAATTCGCAAGGAAATGCTTGGAGAGAAAAACATTTAGTGGTATCATATTTAACTGCCGCTAATTGAGTCAATGATCAGGCAATGACCCTAATGAGTTGGTAACAAAAATAATGTACAACGATTTATCGATGCGCCCGCGCACTGATTTATGGTACGAACGGCGCGGCGCGGCGCATACGAGCGACGCTAATCCCCCTTCAGGGTTGCCCAACTAAAATACTACTATACGAATATGAAAATAGAATTACAGGTGGCAAAAATATCTCAACATTACAACAACACTCACTTTGTAAACTGTAAGCAGAAGGTGGGCACTGAAAATCGGGGCTGTGCAGGACTATGCTTCAGCACAGCAAAATACTGAGTGCCAATTTCATTTCGCAAACTGCGACATCCTTTTTTTTGTTGTATGTGTGGTGTTTTTTGATGTTTGTCGTATTTTATAAATGACTATTTTGCTTGCAAAGGGATGCTTGCAAATGACTTTTTGTGTAGTGAAGGGAAAACCGCTTTTTATGGTTAATTGCAGGAAAAATATGCCTTACATTTTTTTCATTTTTTAAAATATGTTTTTGTTATGTTTGATCTGTTTTTTGGTGTTTTTCTTATTTTATAAGTTACTATTTTCTTACTTTCAAAACTGGGATGCTAATGAATTTTTGTATATTAAAGGGAAAACCGCTTATTAAGATTTATAACAAGAAATACCCCATACATGAAGAAATACTTAGTTTAAACGAACTCTCGTTGAAAGTTTTTTTAAGTTCAAAATTATCATTTCAATTTTATCAGAGCTGTTTATGCCATAATTAAAGAATTGGGAAAAAATAATGAAACATGATTGTGAAGACCTAACAAACGAAACCTTTCATACCTGTGGACATCGGAAAATAACAAATTATTTTTGATGTGAGACTTCTTTAGAATCGTTGTGATTAGAAACTCGATAAAACGAAAAAGGGACACTAAAAAGATAAATACATAAATCTATAGGACTAAACCTGCGAGAGAATGAGATACGGTTTTACATTGTGCAGCACAGATTAGAGAGGTCAAGACCGATGATTAAACATAGGTCCAATTTGGACCGAAATAAAACAGATAATAACAGACTAGAACAGTGAATAATTTAAAGTAATTACTTAAGAAGTTTTTTTTTTATTATAATATGTTGACGGATATAGGCTAAAGGAATTATTTTTATATTTAGAACAGCACACACACATACAATTTTTATTACAGTTTCCCTAAACCAAAAGACCTGTATAGATCCAGTAATTTTTTTTCAGGGATAAGCGACATAAGAACAGACGGGTAGACCGATGAAAAGACAAGACGGTTTTATAAGTGTTCCATTTTTGTTTAAAACGCTTAGAAAGACAAAGAAGAAAGAAAGAAAAGAAAAAAGCAATAGTTTTTTTTTCTTTGCTTAGTAAAAAACAACCACTTTATCCACTTAAATTTTGATGATATATTTATGTTAGTTTATCTAGTTTAAAATAGTATTAGCATGTATTAGCAGAAGGTGATGTCAGGAGCCTTAAGAATAGACGAGCGTGCATGACAAGAGCTATGAATGTCAAAGAAGCAAGCGAGGTGTGTAAGAATAAGCCTGTATGGCACTCTGTTGTTCGTGCCTACCCCGCGAGGGACCTGGCGTGAAGTTATGTATGTATTTAGTTTTAAAATAATTTTTACAACACATTTATTAGAAGTATTTACACACTTACTAGTTTCCTATGAAAATTGGGTTTCTTTAGAAAAAGACTTATTTTTTTAATGTAAACTATAAGTAGTTCGTTTTGAGGGATTTAGTAATATAAATATCGCAATAAAATATCAAAAGTTTTTATGAAACCTAAAATTATCAGGTTAATAGTCTGTCATAATAAACATGTATCTATTTATTATAGCATAACGTTTTGATGTCCAAGTAATAGCGGTGATTTCATATATACGTATTGTGATCTTTTCATTCACATTGACGTAATAAGAACTCTTATAAAACCATTTAATCTGTGTTTATAAGAACAGCTGGAAAAATATCGGTACATTTATTTCACGTTTCACTATGTTCGACGATTCATTCGCGAGGGACATTCAGTTTATATTTATATATCTTAAAAATCCTGCAAAATAATGAAATGTAACATAGATTTGTATTTCCACTGAAATCCGCTGATCCGTTTCAGAAACTATTCGAGACAAACTTTCAGACCGACTGAAAAGAAATTCAAAAACGGTTAATTATGATTAGGTATTATGTAACTATGATAATTCTTAAATTCTAGCATTTATTTAGTAGTCACACACAGAGACTGCAATTTTATTTAATGAATCCTATATTAGTTATAACCTATAATCCTATATTAGAATAAGGGAAGATGTTTTCGTAAAAATGTGTGGAATGAGATGGAGAAAAACAGCTGGAGATAGAGAAAATTGGAAAGAATTTGGGGAGGCCTACGCCGCAAAGAGCCTTCCATTATTTAATGTGTAAATTATATATATATATACTTATATATTTTAAAAACTAAACTTAATGGTAGAAATAAAGGCTTTTTTATTTTACTTTTATATGTATATCATAAAATTTTAATCTGCTTTAACTACTTCGACGAGGATGCTCCGAAAGTAACCGGGATATAACGCTATAATGATGATGTTTTATTTATGTTTTGAATTATAGAATCAAACATGAATAAAGAAGAGCGACATTGCCGCTAACCGAAGAAGCACTTCTTCTTATATATAAATATAAATGTTTGCCTGTATGTCCTTTATAGAATCGTAAACTATACATTTGATCATGTGATGATCTTTAGCAAAGTTGTTGTGCATGAGCCAGAGAAGGTTTCTGAGTTGGTACACAATTGGACCCGGTAGGTGGCGCCGCGTGGCATATCGATTGAAGCTTTTCCAAGTAGGACTACGTCTGCCGGGATAGCTAGTTCTAAATAAAGAGATAGAATAAAACGAGTAGAGATCTCGCTAAAGAATCACTTCAAATTTTGAGAGAGCTATCCATAATTACTTTGATATTTCGTATGCAATGAATTCCAAGCAATATAAGACTAAGATGTCAGAAATTTTCAGAGAAGGAAAAGTCTACAAGAATACGTTAACGTCCGTTCTTTTCGGCACACGGCAGCCCTAACCTACAAAGTGAGTAATGTTTTGAAGAATATATTCAGCAGATGCATCTCAGTTGAATACTACACGATCGTAACCACTTGAAATGAAACTTGGGAGGCGTTCTTTGGGGGATCGATTTACACGTTTCAAAGTAACCTTGTTTTCGTAACTGCAACATATTCTCAATAATGAACTAATTAACATTCTTTACTTACGTTTATTTATACGCAATACAATTACTATTTCTAGACGTACCAGTTTTACAATATCTATCAATACGTGAAGCAAAAACTTTGTACCCCTATTTACGAAACTTGCGCAGACTGAGGAGAGAATGAAATTTCGCACACTTATAGTTTATATAGTGAAGAAGCAACGAGTGCTAATATTTATTGAAATTATGCATAAAAAATACATTGAATCAATAAAAAAAAAACATTACACGCACTACCATGTATTTGATATACACACGCATATATACTTTTTTGTTTATTGTTGTCTTAGCAAATCTGTGATTATAGAAGTCTTTGACAACTAATTATTATGGTCGAATTTCATCCACGGGCGACTATTAGTATATTGTGAATCCATGTATATAAAATCAGGTTAAGTATGTGTCGTACCACGCATATAGAAGGATTCCATGTGTTCCGGCATTAGTGTCCAGGTTCCTGTCTCCCTTTAGAGAGCGGCAGCACATTAGCACCTTTGGTGTTACAAATGTCCATAGGCGATGGTAACCGTTTGGCATCAGGTGAGTCGTCTGCCTGTCTGCTAAATTCATGCAATAAAAAATACGTTAAACTTCCCTTGTTTCGAAATCCTAAAAAGCGTTTAATCGAATTCCACCCGTTTCAAAAACTACTCAACAAAGTATTTTTAAACGCATGGATGGTAAAGAGCTTCAAAATACTTTCAACGAATCGCTTATTTTTGATCCAAATAATAAAAAGCAGTACCACTTGGTCACCTACACGGAATCCTCCAGTGTGCGGACTGACTCGTACTTAATCGATGTTTTTTGTTTTAATCTAAAATTTGGCCCATATTTTGAGTTGAGCTCAGATTTTCATTTCAGACCTAAATTGTTATTTTTTTTAAGTTGAAATTTCATGCAATTCATATGATAATTAATTAAGGCATTGGCTTTTAAGATACAGATTAGTGTAGTTTTCGATGCTGGAACCATGTTCCGAAGGTTTAGAGACCTATTATTAAATATCTATTATTACTCTGCAATAAAACGATTTACCTCTCAAAGATTTTGCAAAAAGAAATTACGAACATCATGAGAAAAGCTAAAGAAAAATTTGGAATTTAAACTCATAAGCGCATGTTCCGAATACAACCTTCTCGGTTGTACTAACTAACAGTGAAATTTTTATTTATAACTAATATTACCTACATTAATGTCAAAATATCACCTTTTAATGTCGCATCATAATAGTTGTTATCTTAAGTTATAAACTTCTTAATTTACAACATGGTGATGAACAGGAGGATGTCGTTAATTTTATTAGACGTATTATTTCTGTACAACATTAACTCCCGACAAAATCACATAGCAAATAACTAAAGATTTCTTTGTTAGTTAAAAACGAATTCAAAAATTCGTCCGCAACACATGTCCGTGAGATTAACCAAATCAATGCTTCAGATGCCAAAGAAACCAAGTGGCATTCTATGAATCCATTCTAAATAAGCCAAATGTACAAATGTGGTGGAAACCGCAGAATCTTACTGGGGCCTTCCAAAACTATTGACAGTGAGTGTGGATGCGATCAGACTTAAGCTGGGGATTATGAAGCGACCGAAATAGAAGCATCAAATCCTCCTGGATTAAGGGATTCTGTGTTCCGACGGACGGCGAGTCGTCGAACAAAAATACCGAATGCGCGCCGGATGCGACGATTAGCCTAAACATCTAGCTCGTTAATATTGTGATGCACTTTTACCCCTGTCACACTGTCTCATAAGGAGATACTAAAAATCTGTCAGTTTTAAAGCTACTTACAGTGATTTTGGGCGACTTCACAATTGGATTGAAAATGGTGTTTCAATGCTGGATAAGGACAGCGAAAAATCGGGATATATAATAATAATAACAGCGCATTAACTAGCCACTGCTAGACTCGGGCCTCCTATTTATAATCGAACGGATAATACCGCCCCCCACGCTTGTCCAAATTGGATTGACGGGTTTGACATATCGGTTATCTCTGTATGCAAGTTTTATTACGATGTTTTACTTCATCGTTAGGACCTGGTAATTTTAATAATACGCACATTAGGTCAGAAAACTGCCTAAGTGACCAATGCTTTCCGTCCAGGTATCAGATCCGCCCGCTTCGACTTTATTACGCGACTGCCCTAATCACTAACTACCACGCCTTGTATTGCTACTGGGACATATGGCTGGCCAAATTATTAGGAAAAGTGAAAGGATAGAGCTACTGTTTAAATTAATTTATGCTACTGACCCTCACTCTCGCTTCAGTAAGATTCGTCCACATGGCGATTTCTTCCCTCGTCGACATATCAGGGTAGCGATTTCTCGCAAATGTGGCTTCAAGTTCTTGTAATTGTTGACTCGTGAAATGCGTCCTTTGTCGCCTTTGTCTTTTGTTCTTCTTGTCACCTTTGTCATCTAGAGACGGTTCGTCGGGTCCCACACCAGGAGTCGTTGACTCCGTTTTTATCGTCGGTTCGGATGTTAAAGGTCGATTGCCTGTGAAGGAAGACATGTAATTAGTTGAAATAAAACACCTTTTGTACAATGCCCAGACCGGGTCTGAAAAAATCGCTCAAAACCAATAAGGCCGCCCTTTGTTCGTGCCTTTACACGAAGTGACTGTAAATTCTTTACTTTATGTGTGTGTGGTGAACAATAAAGAGTTTTCTATCTAAGAGTATAACTGCCTAAGATTTGTGTAAAAACAATACTATTAGAAATCATAGTCACCTAGTGAAACTTTATACTGAAAAGATCCCAAAAGGAAGGTTTGCACTGATAGTCAGCGTTTTGTCGGATATTATGTTGGAACAGTAAAAAGCTGAGTGCAAATGTTATTTGCTGAAAATGCGGCGTACAAATTCTCAAAATAAGTTTTTATTTTTAAGATACACGTTAGGAATGTAAGCACGTCGTTATTTCTTTTTTTAAATTTTATTACACCAAGCATATTTTTAAACTCAATCAGTCTAAAAATGAAAGTTTTAATCAGTTTTCTTTGGGACAGATTGCTTTAGTTATCTGATGACGTTGGATTCCCGTTGGAAGGTCAATACGCAGACTGCCAGAGTCCTACGGAATGGCCGTAGCCCATAAAGGCACATTATAGCACTCCGAAGAGTGCTAGTGTCCCACATGCCCCCACCATGATTCCCCATGGAGGAAAATCTTCGATTAGATTTCTCGTTAAAAAATGACAATACATAAATTTGATAAAATCATCAAAAGTAGCGTGAAACTAACTACAAGAATAAGTCCCGGCTAGTCTGGATACTGTATGATTGCATAATTTGGGAAAAGAAGTGACTGATCTATTTGATAATAATGATATAATATTAGTATAATAAACTGCCAAAGGACTTAATTATTCACAAAATATTGTAATAGATAAAATGTTTGAATCAGGGCCGCGTGTGAGCGCCGGTAGCAGACCGGTAAAGCCGCGGATTATGTGCAAGCGCACCTAATACATTTACGACGAGCTGTAAATTCGTCGCGTTCAATGGCTACGTCACTTCATATTATCGTATAACTGTAATAAAAAAATCTATTTTATACTCTTGGTTTTTTACAAAAAGATCGGTTAGATATTGATTATATAACCTATCTATATGATTACTTTTAATAAAAAAAGGGTTTTTCCAACTAAATAATGTGCTTTAAAAAGATAGGATGGATGATTACTTGCAAAGAAATTATTAATAAATTTTAATAAACTTCATGGGATTAATTAGGATTTTTAAAATTTAGGGTTTTATACAAATGTAATTTATGATGTGCTTTAAAATACGGATAATGAATAATATAATTAATGCAATGTTGTATGTTTCGTAAATTGTTACGATTTAAACATTGTACAATTACGTAGTCGACTTATGGCCGGTTTCTATATGTTACTAACCGTTCATTTATCGTGCTAGTGGTTAATATTCGAAATAAGTTACATACAAGTAATGGCAAATTTCTTTTTTTTCCAATGCTCAGTTAATGTATAATAACAAATTAAACAACAAACAAAATAAATAATTACAAAATAATCCATATTCACGATAATTTCTACGCACCTACTACAGAACTTCCTTTAATTTAGGTCGCCTGGAAGACATCGCTTTAAGCTATAAGGATGTCTTCCAGACAACCTAAATTAAAGCAAATTCTAACTAATTAGGTGGTGTAGATGATTCAAGAAAAAGAGGCAATAGATACATAGATACTTAAGCTAATTTAAAAATTAAATAAACACATACATACACACATAATCATATATATTATGTGAATTATAAAATACAGTAGTTACTACTTGAAGAAAATTTTAAAGTAGGTACAATTAAGCTAATATATGTATGTAACTATCTATGAATTAAATTTATAATATGTTATGTATTTGTAGTCCCTCAAGGCTTTAAGAAAGAAATATGAAAGTGATAATGATGAAAAAGTCATGATTTATGGACATTGAAGGTTGTATATATAGATGAATATACAAATATTCAAACATATTTCATATTTTTATAGATATATGATGTATATACATAGGTACATTCAGTTGGAGGACAAGTGATACGGGCAGGTTATTACATCAATTCGTTACTGATAACACGCCGATCGCAATCATGCCGCACATATTGGCTTTACTCGAAATCCTTTTGTCAACGTAGCTATTGTCTCTACGTATTGGCTACTGGGGCCTATATTAACTGTTTCAGCTGAATATTGTTCGCGGTGTAAGTTTTTTTTTATACCCAGCTAAAGCATAAACCAATATACTACAGTATAGGGTTATATAAGAAGGTTGTCATTAAACTACTACAAGGCTGGAAACGCACTAGAACTCCTATGTTACTGACGCTCATGGCAACGATGTAATTTTCAGCCGTAAATTGTATTTGAGTGCTTCTGACAAGAATGAAAACTGTCCAAGATATATACCAATCATGCACATTTAACGGTTCTATATGGATCACAAATGTCCAATATTTTGTTATTTGGCATAGAAAACCTTAAAGGAAGCATACATACATACATACATACATACATAACTTCACGCCAGGTCCCTTGCGGGGTAGGCACGAACAACAGAGCGCCATTTAGGCTTATTCTTACACACCTCACTTGCTTCTTTGACATTCATAGCTCTTGTCATGCACGCTCGTCCGTTCTTAAGGCTCCTGACATCACCTTCTGCTAATACATGATCAATTTGATCATAAAAGGTGTGTCCTGGCTTTTCGCGACTTCTGCATCCATCCACTTTTGCATTGTATATCTGTTTAGTCATTCTTTCATCATACATTCTTCCCACATACCCGAACCACCGGAGCATTCCTTTCCTAAAGGAAGCAATTATTAGAAAATTTCATATATCTCAAAAACTATTGGTGTACACACTGTTAAAACCAATCAATCTGTAGAAAATGTGGTTGATTGTACAATTATATCCATATCTCTTCGTGTATCTATATTCTCTATAACCATACAATGTACAAATATTTTTTTCCTCTGATAGAGCAAAAAGAAAAAAAATTGTCCTAAGATTTTTATAAGAGTCACAGACTGTAGAAGTAGAAAACTGTATCTGGACTTCGTTCTGTATAATATGTAAGTCTAGAAACTCACTTGGCAGCTAAATTGCGGCGGCCAGTGAGAATAGTAAAAGAAGAATTCACCACAAAAGCAGACAAGGGAATCTTAATCCATACAGCCATTGTGATGAATAAGTTTTCGAATAGGTGGCGTAAATGAATTATTATTAGCTATAACTGACGATATTTAACGGAGTTCTTGTGAAAACTCTATAGGCCATATTTGACTGAAGAGTTAACTAAAAGGTAGTAGGTATGTAATTACTAAAAATAATAAAAATAACTACTGAAAAAACTATCATTATGCTACAAATATTGTTCATTTTAGAGTAATTTTTAGAAAACAAAACTACACAGCACAACGTCGCCTTTCAGTTCCTGATAAAAACTCCCCCGCGGATAGTGAGATCTAACTATTCTGCATAATTTTTCAACATAACACTCATCTAGCGAAAAGCGGTTGGACCAGTTAAATTTGATACAACAAATATTCAATTTCATCGAAAGTTCGCCGTACGTATTAACCATATATTAATCCCTGTATTTAGAAGCAAATTATAAAGCCCACTGTAAATCTTGGCCGCCATCAAAGCCGTCTTAGTCATATTGTGCGCAGGGGGGCGAAAATCATTCTCCGCTCCTTTTGCCACTGTTACGTCACGTACATGAAATTACGAGTATTTATTGTTAAATAATTAGCTTAATTATTTAACAATAAATACTAACGATTAGTTATAATTGTATACGTGCAGGAACGGAGAAAGAATACAATTTCCTGCGTTGGGGCGGCCTGCCGTAAGAGGCGACAAAACATTCCATAGCCAGGTGGGAGGGCGTCCGACTGGATGGCTACCACCCCTGATCTAAATTATGTCGTCATAACAACTTTGAGTTGTGTTCCGGCATTGGTGATCAGGTTCCAGTCTCTTTTAAGAGAACAGCAGCGCATTTGTAGCACCTTTGGTGTTGCAAATGTCCATAGGCGATGGTAACCGCTTTCCATAAAGTGGGCCGTCTGCTAAACTTTTGCAATACAAAAATAGCAAGGTTATAACTGAATAGTTCATGTACTTGCCAAAATTTGTCAATTTAGAAAACGGAGAACTTTCAGAGATGCATCTAATGCTAATTGGGCTTTGGTCAATTCAATTTGTAGTTTGCACAAAGTCTTAGCAGCATGTCTTTGCGTGTACAACAGTAGCCGAACAAAAAACAATGTCGAGATAGGGTAATTGAAATATTGTTTTGTGGATTTCACAATTGTCGATCGTAAACACGATATAAACCTAATCAACAAATTGACTTACATTTCATATTATATTTATTACATATCGGATTAGTAAGTTTTATTATGGTGCTTATCTTGATTGAACATTTTATATGGATACTATCTATAAATGGCATTACTTATTCATATATACAACTAGAATTTACGATTTTGTTTCCATGGATTTCATTTAGAAACTTCTTTTTTTTATAGTAACATTATTGCATATTTCAGAACGTGTAATAACAGCAGTGTTGACACCAATATATTAAATTTGACAAAATAGACTTAGTAGTTTCGTTGTGATGTGTCCATAGATATCATTGATTACAGACAATGAGTCTAAAATCCTAAAAATATTTTTAGCTAGATAAATATATTTTTTGTAATCCATGTGTACTTCATCATAAATGTGTAATAATTTTTTATACACGTGTAGATAAAATGTTATTTATTTCATTTAATTCAAGTCATTGTATTCAGCTCATGAATTAATTTAAAACACAGTGCATTTAAAATGTACTGTTTATAAATAAATCTTGAAAATTAAAAACTTATTTCTTCAAATTTTGTTAATTTCAAAACCAAGTTCACAACTTTAAATATGAAAATAGACAGGAATAGTTCTAACGATAGACAAAACTTATTATATTTTCCAACTTTTTGGTCTAAGCGTAAGCATAAGACAAAAATACATTTAAATGAAATTCTCGTTCTTTTTTTCAAGTGAAAGTTAGTCCTGGAAAACGTATTTTTGAAATAAAAGCGCTATCTAAGGTACCAATTATGAATCATAACTTTTTCAGGCTCTTTGATGTGTCTCACGCCGCCAGCATAATCGTTAATCTCACGTTATTACACGAGCTTGTGCCACAAACGAATTGATTGGTTTTAATAAACTCGTATCTACATTAGCACAATATGCGGCCGGACATAATCCGCAAAACGCTTAAATTACGACACCCTTGTGCGTCATTCTGCTCATAGACAACTTTATGTTAACACTAGCTGCGCGCTACCTGTTACCTGCCAATAAAAGTCCCGTCAAAATCGGTCCAGCCATTTCAGAGATTCTCCGGAACAAACAGACGGACAAAAATTTAAAAAAATATTATTTTGGTGTATGTAATATATTTTGAAGTTTAAACCAAGTAATATATCGTATCGATCGTATAATTATATGCCAAAATAGTAAGTTTATATATGTAAGGAAAACGAAATAGGTTTTATAAGTTGGTTTATTTTCAATATTTAATTGTATTTATTATAAGTTAGTGTACTTTCATAATTACATATAAATAACCATTATGAGTATTGTTTGAGAGTGGAAATAGATTTTTTTACAGAATACTTCAAATCGGCCTCCTGAAAATTTGCTTTTATGACTTACTGGAGCTTACCACACGGCTTGGCTTGTGTAAATCACTTTCTGATGTGAAAAATTAATTTTATTGGTCATACGCGGTCTCTAAAGCACTAATTATCAAAATTCAAGTTTTGATTCATAACCTCAAAAAATAATTTAAATGGAATCAAAACTAATTACAGAAGTGCTGTTTTAATTTATTTAATAATTTCTTAATGTAAAATTGCTAAATATGTGATATCACACTAGAGAGGGAGGAGTCTCTTGATGTGGCCAGTTGTGACAAGGACGGCGGAGGGATCAAAAAAATCATTAAATTCATATGACATCATTTGTGGACAGTCAGTAGTTCCGACAAATAATGAGATGTACAAAGGAAGACGTACAAGAAATCAGTCAATGTGACGATTTTTTAAAGGACCGTTTTTGGAAAAATGACTACAGTGCCCTAAGCCCTAAAAAGTACATTCATTTACATAGAGCATTCAAATTCTTACAGCTAATCAAAATATGTTTCACATAGTGCAACCCTAGTACACATCGATATGACTCGATAAGGTTAGATAGTGTTTATCTTCGATACGCTTTGAACGTGCGCCGACCCATCCATCATTCGAAACTAACCTTAACTTCGCAGTTATCTAGCCTTTACGTTAGACCGCCGTGACAACTTCGCTTTAGGTATGAATTCTACCATAAAGAACTACTTTATTTTAACCATAGAACACGAAGAATTTCTTCATAATTATGAGTTTAATAAATTAGAATATTTATTGAAGAGGAGTCTGCCTGATTGATTTGATTCAAGAAAAGCATTCAACATTGAAAACCTTAACTAGAATGTTAAATAGTATAGGTACTTTATAAATGGTTTTGCAATAATAGGTGATATTATTAATTTTAAAAAATGTTTTGTTATCAATCTTATCATTAGTTGTAATTTGTATATAGATATAGCTTATGTTTTTAGGGCTCATTTATTTCTTTTTTTTCTTCCATATTAATAACAAAATATAGACACTTCTATACATAAGAGTGAAGTGTCTCTCTGTGTTTTAAAATAAAATGCCAACAATTAAGTGATAGCTTGTATTTGGATGTGTGGACGCGGAAAGACCGAGTCAGAAACTCCCGCATCCAGGCCAGTCTTCATGTTGCTTACGCTGGTACGGCCACGTTTTACGGAGACCGGCTAGTTATAATAATAATAATAATTCATTTATTTCAGAAATTATTTCCATATTGTACAGTTTTATATTAATAATAATTTAATTTAACAAATTTTAAAAACATCAAATTAGTACATCCGCGTCACAGTAATAATTATAAATGTTCCTACTCCACGGCACGAAGGGATATGTATACCAAATAATTTCAATTATGGTCTATCACGGACTCCGCCACTGGACCGCGAGGCGGCAGACAAACAAACAAACTCACTCACACATTTAACTGGGTGTGCAGTTGCACCCATTTACGTAGCAGTGGCGAGTCCCATCGATCTACAAAAAGACTGAGCATGCTGTTGGGGCTGCCGCGGACGCGGGCCAGTAGGAATGCGCACCTCTTTCTAATGATGGCCGCAGAGCCATCGATTCGCGCTTCTGCAAACATCCCCGACGCACTGCACCGTCATTAATTATGTTGGGAACAAATGTCTAGTCATGCCACCTTCGCCAAGTCCCGGTCGAAGGGGAAGATCCAAGAAATGTTGACTTACGTGGTGAAGTATGACAAGCGTACCAATGGTCTCAAAATGGGGGATGCTGAACACCGCGCCGAGTGGAGTATAAAAAGTAGAAAAGCGGACCCTGGGCGTCGGAGTGAATGCTCCGAATGTTGTTGATGATGATGGTGGTGGTATTTAAAAGAGTCAATCAATAGTTTTGTTATGTCCTCCAATCTACTTTATCACTTGTGTTGGATATACCTATGTATGTAAATTCGGGTGGAATCTTACAAGTTACATTTGAACAACTTCCCGGTTTCCAATTGAGCTGAAATTTTGCACGCACATGTATATCGCGTGACAATGCAATAATATGGTACCATAGAGCTGATCTGACGATGAAGTCGGAAGGTGGCCATAGGAACTCCTGTACTAAAGAAGATATACCCGTCGTGTTTAGGTTCGTTTTATTTATTTTGGCACTCTGCTGCTACATGATATGCAGGACCTCAAAAACTTGTATTTAAAAACCATTTAAAAAAAAATATTTCAACGTTTGTTATAGAACGTAGGCAAACACATGGCACTACGGTCATTTTAGCGCCCAACAAAGCGCCGTCCCACTGGATAATCGGTTTAATCAAATAATGTTGTACATATGTTACACGCTGCCACTTGAAAGTGCGACACGCCACCCGATAAAGTATCGCAGCGTTTCCTTTAATGTGTTTGCTCAATATTTGTAACAACGTGTCCATTTTCAATTAACAACACTTATCTGACTACCGCCTAACTTTTATGACTGGTAGTTGATAGATAGCTATGATTTTTCCGATTACTGTAAACCTTTTACGATTTGAGTACATTTTGTATGTTTGACAAGATCTCGTTATTCTTTATTCGCTTACCAGGGGGCTTGTACCGGTAAATTTAAGTATTTTAGGGTAGGCTTTATCGTTATTTAATGTATTTACAATTGGGCTAAGTAGATTCAAATTTGGTTATGTTGGGGAAATATATTATCATGCAGTTACTCAAATGCATAAAATATTGTTTTATCACTTTAGTCTGGTCACACTGACAGTTACTTCTTTCAAAATCTCTGAATGAAATGTGTGTCGAAATAAAATAGTTTCAAAAATATTTATTTTTCAATTTAAGGGCCTATAATCTGAAAAGTTAACCGTGGTAAGGGATTAGGAGGACCTAGGAAAAAGCTAGTAAAAAGAGTTTTCTTCTTGCGAACTTATAAGCGAGAGGTAAGGTTGTAGTACACTAAAGTTTATGTATAAGTATATAGATACTTATGTGCATGAAGTATTAAATATTATAAAATCGAATGTATCTATCTGGATTTAAGCACATACGAATATGCTTTAATAAAACGATATATTTTTAAAACAATCATTTTAAAAAACCTTTCTACTAATGGCAGAAACAGACTTACATAAAGAATAAGATTAGAAATTCAATCCTCATTATTTAACTTTAACGGGTCATTAATCGACTATGAGTACGAAAGTGAGAGCATACCGCTGTAGTACTAGAGGCCCGTCAGGAACCGCGTCCGCGCCACGCGGCTATTTGTGAAAGCATTAAGAATAACGTTCGCCCGTATTTGCCATAGATTTTCTGACGCTTACTAGGTTTGCGTTCAGTTTTAAGCTTGTCACTTTGTGTGGCCCTGTTATGAAAATCGATTTCCTTTTTCATTTTATATGTCTCGAGCTTACATTCTTTACTTGTACTATAAATAACTAAACATGTCTTCTATACATATAAAAATGAATCTCTATTTCCCTTGGTCACACTATCACGCGTGAAGGGCTAGACCGATTTCGCTAAACCACATACTTTTTAAAGATATATTGTGGCAAGGGCATTAAATAAATGTGTGCGTGTACTAGTGTACACACAAAAATTACTTATATACTCATTAATTATGTTATTAAAATACTCACTGTCGTCTGTCAATTTGCGGTCTCGCCGTGGCCGTGGAGGCGCATATAAGGACTGTTCCACACCAGACCCTCCAGATGCCAGCGAGGAGTGCCCACTGTCTCTAAACTCGCCCGTTTCAGCCCATACTGTTGAAATGAAAACTTTAATTATTTAAACGTTTTCGCTGCCGAAATAATGGAAAATATATTCATTTTTGACAACACAAACGAGTAATAATAGATATGGATTAAAAGAAATACACTAGTTACTCATTAAAACAAGATCTATGTTAGAAATATCTATCTAATGATATATGAAATATGTATTCAGATTAAATACCTATTTACAATAGAAAAAATTCTACAATGGATAAAATGACCGCCGCAAGTTATGTTTAATTAATGTAAGGAAAATAATCACTATGTGCGCTTAAATCTTTAAAACTACCCAACGAATTTTGATGTGGTTTTTTCCAATAGATAGAGTGATTCAAGAGGAAGGTTTATATGTATAATACATGCATCATATACTAAGGCAACATTGCTAATTTTAGAGGTTTCTATGTAGTGATGCCCGTGCAAAGTCGGAGCGGGCCGCTATGTTTTTATATACAACGTTCATAGTTTTTCTGTAGTGTATTTAATTTTGTATCAGCATTGCACCCGTGCGAAGCCGGGGCGGGTCGCTAGTTATAGAATATTTTGTTAAAAATTATCTCATTCCCTTAGTTTCGTTTAACATTCTTTCACAGAAATCGAGCCTTATCAGTTACTCCATCTACTGGTGTAATAATACAGAATGTTTTTTGAAGTGAAACTTGAATCGCTTTAATTTGAAATTGGATGAAACGAGAAAAGCGACGCGAAAAAGAGATAAACACATACATCTATGGGACGAAAGATTGAGATAGAATACATTATATTTATATTTATGTAACGGTGTACAATAAAGTGTTATCTATCTATATTTAATCATTTGAAAACTATGCTCATACAGATAGAGCGTGGAAGTGTGAAAATGTTCTAAAGTTTTTCGTTAATACTTCAATTTTCGTATTTTAAAAAATAAACATACTTGTATTATAAAGATATAATACCTATGTGAAATCAAGATCACGAAATTTAGAATGCCTCCCATCCCTTGTCACACTTTGTTTTATTTCTACTGCATGTGAACTGCACACACACAATATCTGTTTTTAAAAATCAACTGATTTGATTCTTAACTATCCAACTCATCTGCTTATACTGGAACGCACTCAAAGGGCGTTACTAAAAGTTAGTCAGTTCAAATCGTTTTTGTACTCAGCTAAAAACCTATTCCATGAAAATAAATTACTCACAGTGCGTCAACTATTTATTCAGTCATTATTATTAAAACAACATAAGTCAAATAATATTTACAACAAACTTAATATAATAGACAAACGCAACCAATATATTATTTTTAAACTCGAAAGTTTCAAAACCGTTTTATTTTAGGATTTCCTTGTTACTTAGGCAAATATTTATATAATAAAATAAATAATATACTATCTTTTGATTCGTTAACTAATCATAAATTTAAATTTAAAGTTTATAGTTGCCTGCAAACTCAAGATTACAATGAAACTGAGAATTTACTCAAAATGGTAATTTAAGTAATAATTATATAAACACACACACACATGTACATCGAAAAAAAATAATAATAATTGAGCACTGGAAGAGCATCCACACCTAATTAATACAGGTTTTTACCTAGTTTTAGGTGTTGAAGCCCCCATACATTAGTTTTAGATCAAACTGTATTGTCTTTTATATTGTTACTTCTTACATGTTTTTTACTGCATAAAATTATTTACATTCTTATTAAAAAATATATATACATATAAATTTGATATTCGAATCTTGGCTGGTGTTTAAACATCAGATCCGTTTTCTAGAATGCCATTCAAAGTAAAGTTCAACAAAACTATACACCTAAATGGTTTTCTATTTTGGCTGGTTTATTGGAATTGGAATTGGAACTCTGAAACCGATTTTTAGACAAGGAAATATGGCCATTTCGAGAAAAAAATACACACCAAGATGTAGATAGTTAAATCAGTGCACTATTTATTATATTATACAAACAATAAATATAGTTTTAAAAAAACCTATCAACTAAATATGCGTTTAGTTAATCACCCCGATAAATTAAAACAAATCGACTACTTAACTGGCGCGTAATTTTGAAGTATACTTGTAGAGCGAAGTTGACGCCCCGTCGCTTCACGCGTAATTAACTGTCCCGGTACACTTGTTAACTAATTAGTCATTGGAGACATGTGAGCGCGCCCTTATTTATAGGCCCCATGTGACTTCAAATGAGAAAGCATTATGTATTATGAAATGATGTTAAATAATGTGTTTAAGTTGAAAAATGATCCAGTGCGTATCAGTCCATGCAGAGTATGGTTCCGTGGTAAGGGAGCTTTCAGACTAGCGTTTTTTTTTATTGCAGGAGGTCAGCAGACAGGCAAACGGCCCGCTTGATGGAAAGCGGGCCGTCTGCCTGTTTTGCGCGTATACGGTAATTTCAGCATATGGGCGCTTCAAAAAGCGAACGTGCACACGGGCTTATTCCGGCGTGCACGTTTGAATCGGTGGTGGCGAGTGTCATTAGCAATATGGTGCGCTTATAAGCGTGCTAACGCTTATAAGAGTTGCGCGACGCGCCTACACACGCTTGCAGAAACGAGCATATACATAAAAGCTCTAACGACGAACGTCTATTTTTCGTTAATTGACTACACAGGCCTTAAAAAACCATATAGCCGAAAATTCTATACCAGTAGTTCCTGTGATAAACGACTGACAAACAAAGATAGATGGACGGATTTTACGAAATTGCTAGAGGAATCGTAACACCCAACCAAATGTGAAACCCTAAAATCTCCTTTAAACCAACGCTCAATTCTTCTGGAAACATATTATCATTGTAATTTTTTTTTTCATCGCCTGAAGCAGAGAAACAGGCAGACTGCCCACCTGATAGAAAGTGGTTACCGTCCCCTATTGACGTTTGGAATACCAGGGGTGTCGCCTACGCGTTGCCGACCTCTAAGAAATTTTATAACGCCTTCTTAAAGAACCCCATGTCATAGCGCAAAAGGAAACCGCGGCAGGAAGGTTTTTTGTTTACCAAAAGCTAATGCATGTCACAATATAAAAAGTCTAACCAGTATGCAAGTGTATCTAAATAGAAGGGTAATCCAAATTTCAGCCTTACACAATCAACTAGTTTTGTTTTATTCACAATTTTGTCCCTCGTGTAAAACTGTACTTTTATCTGTACGCCCATTTGTTATGAAGCCCTATAATATATAGTGTATTACAAATACAATGAAACTTAAAAGTCAATCCAGAAAAAAAAACTGTAGGTACTAAATAGTAGTGTCAAGGTAGCGCTGTTAAGAAGAAAGGTTTTGTGCGAGCCAGTATTGCTCGTAAAGCGTATTTTACATACAAATACGCAACAAATAATATACTTAAAACAAACGTATTAACATCACTATCAAGCGCGGCACTTGTGCATTGCAAGTTGTGTGTCTCAGGTCATCAAACAACCTTAATAAACAAGTGTTACGCGATGTCCATCACAGCAGTCATAGAGTATATTAATATCACATAGACAATCGTCATAGATAATAATATGATCATGGCAACACTATGATATAATTGCTGTTTATAGCAATGTTGTAATATTATTATTTGATAGGGTAGTTTCGTAGTATTTTCGTATAAAAAGGCGGTGAGGCGTGTAGACGGTGTTCATTGCTTACTGTGTGGTGTGGATAGTCACACCAAAGGCTGAACAATAAAGGGGAAACCCTGCCCAAATAGTTAATATTTGGTATATTTGGTACTTTGTTACCCAAATCTCTGCAAGGCTGTTTACACAAGTCAACGTGGTTTGGCTTGATGACACCCTTCAACCGGGGTCCATCGCTAACGACGATTGAGCCCAGCATCTTAGAAATTTACAAACCGTACAGATTTCCAATGACTTGCCGCGTTGTCTCATTGGATAGCAATAGTGAAACATTTTCAGAATTTCTACAATGCTGGTTCTTTTAATAAGTAAAAAAGTATTTCTTAATCCCGATCTCTTTACAATTAATTGATTCCAACAACAGCAAATTAAAATTGTCCACATAATTGTATTTATGTGTACACATCGCAAACATTGAAATGTGAAGAATGCATATTCGCCATTTGTATAACATCTTTTCTGTGTTGTTTATTTCAAATAGCTTCTGACAAGAATTGATCCTATTGTTTTGGTAAAAATCACGTTCGTATACGATTGATGGCTTCAAAATTATCAAATGCTCGTTGGGACAATTAAAAACGTAATGTTACATCAACATTGTGTATTTTGAGTCAGTATTTTGATTGGCGATAAAGTTGGAGACGAGACGTTAATGTGATTCGTTTAGTATTGGGATTTTAGTTTGCGGTCTCATTGTGATAGTTTCAAATTCATTTTATTTGCGTTATATGTGCTCCACATTCATAGTACGTTCTTCCGAGTTTATTCTCTTTAAAGTAGGTATACTTAAGTAGAAAACAGCATGTATTCACGAAGTTTATGTGTAACACACAAATAACAAAAAAGTAAATATATTTAAAATAGCTGCACTGGAGAACATGTTGTGAAATCTATACTAATTTTATAAAGAGGAATGACTTGTATTTTTTATGTTTGTAACGAATAAACTCATAAACTACTGAAATTAATTCAAAAAATCACCATTCGAATGAAGAAGAAAGAAAACATATTTATTAAGGACAAGATACAATAGGTCTTACATGATGATATATCTAACAATTTAACGTCGTGTCCTAACAAGGCTCTTGCTCAGCATAATGCTAGTTTCACAACCAGCGCTGATCTTCCGCAAGTATCTCTACGTGATGCCACGGCCTAGCTCCACAAAGCAAATAAAAAGCAATAAAATTCGTTATAAGACTATGCAAGTAAGTGTCTATGAATATTGTTGTATTTACAAATGAAATAAAACGAACAAAAATAAACAACGGACAGAAGTGACCAACAAGACAATGATTATTATTAATGGAATGCTACATTATCTTTGACTAGTATAGGCTATATAAAAAATTTGGGATCCTTACTAAAACTTTTTTATGTGTTTGAGTGGGGTGAGTTGGGTCCCTGAGTGATTTCGATTCACAATTAGACCCAGTAAGTGGCGCTGGAAGCAGGTTCTAGATAAATTTTTTTCAAGGACAACGTCCAGCGGGACCGCTAATACTAATATATAAGTAAATCATTGTTAAATAACGATATACCAACATCTGTATGTCGGCTAGTTATCTTGGGAACGTATGGATTATATAAAATTTGGTGTGAGTGTATTTTTAATATTAAAGATGATGGGATGAATGGGATACTATCCGCGGGATACAATTTCGAAGTTTACGCAACCAAGTCGAAACCAGATAATCATGAATAAGTTTAAGTATTTTTCATCCTGAACAACGCGATATACGATACAACACCAAATACACGCATAATAACAAGCCTACATCACATACGGATGAGTACCGAAGTTGTCCCCACTTGCGACCATCTTCACGGACGCACATAAACTTCGCTGGTACAGTGAAACCTGGTTTAGACAGCAAGGGACCTGCAATGTGGTAGAGGTATTCCACTTACCCAGTGTCTCAGGTATCCAGGTATAAATATATATCTGTCTCATTTACAGAGGGTTCCAGGCTCAAAATTACTTACGTAGCTAAATGCGGAATTTGCGGGTAGAATAAGAATAAGTAAGTAAACAAACAAAACCATGTTATCTCAGTTTAGTATCTCAGGTCTATGCATATAAAATTCACTCGCTGTCTCAGTTATAGAGGTAACTATGATGATAAATCGAAAGAACGAATCCCATATATAGAGGTTTGCTTCGTCCCACTAATAGGGGAAATTCAGTGCCAAAGTGTTGGGAACTCGGCATGAGTTCCAGTTATGGAGGTTTCTCACTTATCCAAGTCCCACTTAACCAACTTTCACTGTATAATGAAATCGAACTTTACGCAGGCGAAACCGCTTGAAGAGCCCTAGCTTTATTAAAATACTAATAATGTATCAGAAAGGAAAACGCTGTTATCGTCACAAGTAGAACAAACGTCGGTGCCAACAAACGAACAACCGTACGAAATGTTCAAATAAAATTCATGTTTGCTGCTTTGATAAGGAACACATGTACGTTTGATAAGAACGTTTATTGTTTTATTGAGGGTAGTAAAATAACACTCGTGATGAACACTGGACGGGTGGGTGAAAAAGTGTTTTACATAAATAATTCTATTTATTTATTACATCTATTCGTAGAAACCAACAAATTATTATATAACTTTTTTAGTTTGAAATATATTATTGTATATCTGTATATTTATGACTTTGTATATATGTATGTATTTGTACAGTTATCTCTTAAATTATTTTGAGTTTTTATGTATCTATTGCCTTTTTCCTGCATCACCTACATCGCCTGATTCAAATTTGTTTTTTATTTAAGTTGCTGAAAGAGATCGCTTTGAACGATAAGGTCGCCTATTGTATTGTCTAGAAAATATTGTATATATATATATATATATATATATATATATATATATAGATAGATAACAGCCCATAACTGTTCCATTGCTAGGCTCGGGCCTCTCACTATGGTGGAACGGACAGTAGGTATACCCGCCACACTTGTCCAAGTCCGCTTGGTAGGCTTGACACATCGGTTATCTCGATGTGCGGGTTTTACGACGTTTTCCTTCACCGTTGTTAGCACGTGTTAATTGTAATAATATGCACATAAGGTCAGAAACTGACTAAGTAGTACATCGCGTTGTGGCGAGGAATCCAACCCGCGCCCTTTGAGTCTGGGACTCCTTTGCTAGCCATTACGCTACCACGACTTACACGGCTTGCATATGTCCATGAGCGACAGTAACCACTTACCATTAGGTGGTCGTTGTGGGTTACAAATAAACATAAAAAGTAACAACAATAAGCGCTTTTGATTACAACAGTACAGTACACTAGATAATTGTGAACAATTTCTAGATTTGCAATATAATAAAATAATAATTACCCCATAAAATCCATAATATTATAAAACACTGAATATGGCGTGTTTGTAAATTGAAGTTATAAAAAAAACAACTGGAATAGACAATATGAACGACTACGGACCACACGATGCATTTTTTAAAATTTCTGTTTGCCGTTTTGTCTGTTCGATCGGGATTCACATAAAAACTCCTAGGCCTATTTCAATGTGGTTTTCGTAGATCAATAGCAAATTCTTAGACTTAGAATCTGCACTACTTTTTATCCTGGTAATCCCACGGGAATTTTCCCGGGAGCGGTTTATAGTTGTTCGGGTGGATAAAAATAAGCTTATTCCGGCACCGTTTACACTAAAGCTTAGATACTTTTTTAAATGCTGTGGTACTTTGTGTCCCGGTAAACCCGCGGGAATTTCAAGTCAAGCGTGGATGAAGTCGCGGGCATATCCTAGTATACCTAATAAAATTCTAATTCAAACAATTGTCACTACTTCTATATCAAAGCAGAGATTGCAGCTGTATTAACACCACACAGAATTATTTTAATTAAATTGCGTAATATTAGGTTGTGTCCTTGCCGAGTAAGTATAATGTATGTAAAGACAGAAACTTCGCAAGTATTGTTATTGTTACATTATTTAAGAGTTTTAGCTATAATTAAGCACTTACATTGCATTGAATATAAATATTTTCATATAAATCTTTTTATATTTAAAAAGTATTTAAATTATAGAAAAATATGCACTTAACATTGTTATTTTTTCTATAAAAATATGGAGGGCAAAGGTAAGGAGGTCCATCTTAGTGTATCAAAAAGTGTTCGTTGAAAAGCAGCGAAAGGCCTTGCTTTAGCCCCCTGAGTCGGGCACGAGGTGTCGCTACTCACCTAAGGCTTCGCCACAAGGCCACCCTGCGGGTTTATTATTATTAGAGTAGAACAGTAAATTAAAGTAGGAAAAAAAGACTGCCGTCTGTTATAGCGCGGTTTTTGAAATGTTCATATATGATTTTCAAGTGCCTAGTTATTTGTCAATATTAAATAATATTAAACAATTAATGACATTTTAAAGAAAGTCATCATAGATACTGTTAATTTTCAACTCAGCACATTTCACTTTGTGTATAACTGCTGCTAAATTTATATAATTTCCATTTGCTACGCTTGCGCTATTCCGGTGTCTTTGAAAAATATCTTGCTGTTTACAGGTTGGCACTTTTTCAACTTGTCATTTAGACATGACGGTTCTCCTTATTCTACCCTCCTTATATAAACACTATTGATATACTGATCATAACATGATCTACTGCATCAGAGGGCCCAAAGCGTTTTGAGAGAATCGCTTAGTGAAATTTCTAAGACATATCGTAATATTCCACTCTATATTGATATCTACTTGTCGTTTTCGGCATACGAATATACGAAAGTGGCCGCTTTACGCCCTCTAGTATCCTCCTCAAAGAAAAAGACTTCATTTCTAATCTTATTGTTAGTTAATTATCTTTCATAATTATAATATTGAATCATTTATTTCACTTGACTAAGTTGAATGAAATTTGTATGTTGACATTATTAATACAAATATATACATCCACATCTATATAGATGGCATTACTACATCTATATATATGACTGCAACCTATCCAGTAATGCCGGAACATAACTCTTGGTATGGCGGCATACTGTACACTAGGGGTGGTAGCCAACCAAACGGGTAGAACCGTTAAAACGTTACGTAACGTTACGTTTATTATGTATACTAGTCGCAATTTTTTTTACAAAATATTAAATTAGCTGCCTTTCAATTCAGGCAATTTTGGCTTACGTCTTGGCTCGACTGCAACTAGGTGACGACGACAAGAAAACATCTTCAAAACACAAACAAAATAGTATTTCCTTGATACTAAATAAAATGTACACTTTCTGCTAATACACGAATAGGCGCCAAACTTGTGAAGTCATAAATAACACAGAGTAAAAAAGTATCAACATATAAACACGAAAATGTTTTATTTACATTAAAGACGTAGTATAGTCGCGAGGAGGCAAATAGAGATAAGTGCTGTTAATTTACGACCTCTGTCCTCGGTGAAGCCAAGTATGTAAGGTAGTTCGACCGACATCTGCTGCAACTACAAATAGATAATGTTATTCTAGTCAGAAATCATTATTTAATTTCCTTTATAAGCTTGAAATGAAAGAAACACATTTAATATAGCTTTAATGCTGTGACGAGTTGCAGGACTCGAATTAAAATGTAATTGGAATAATTATTGAGTTTATTAGAACTATACAAACACGTATAACACAGGTACAAATATAACTGAACACAACGAGTCTAAACCTAATGCACAATTCAATAATACGCGCAAAGTACGTCACTAAATAGATTACCGAATGTACACATATCTTGCTTCGCTTGTGATTATAACTTGACTGCCCCATCTCTCAATTGGGACATTGCTTTAAACTGTACAAATGCAATATGACTGCTCGGCCGCGTGGAACGAATTTCTTAAAATCACACCTGGCTAATGACTACCATAAAAGATTATAATACACAATGGGCTGTGTTGGTGTGAATTTATCTTTGTCGGCACCTAGGTCGTAACAATACATTCGTTGGCGCCACGGAATATGGGAGGCCCCCTAGTCTGGGACGAACTTGTGTAGCTACTTTGCTACTCCCGTCTTTTAGATACCGTGACTGCAGCTGTACACCAGGCCCTGAAACGCCGCAAATATGCGTCGATTGGTAATGGGTACATATTTGTGGCTTTTCGGGTTGAGACCCTGGCGCCGCGAGGGACTGGAGCTCATCACCTATATCGAGACCTTAAAACGTCTAATTGAGGACTCACGTGACCTAATGTCTGCTGAATGTCCAAAATTTTTTATTTCGTAGACATTTTTTTCAAACTGAGATATTAGATCACCGAACGAACTTTACCCAAAAAGGTTTTATGTATATTCATTTCTAAGTACTTTTTGATTCATCTATTTATATATGTCATTTATATAGAACCGGCGTATTGATTTCAAACTATCATTTATTATATTACATTGCAGTGTCAGTTATTTAGTTGAGAAAATAAGTAAATAGTCCCGAAAAACGGCTAGCAACTCTGTCGGTGAGAAAGCTGTGCTGATGCTTACTATCTCGCCAAAATCGCCGGGTACTCGTCTCAATTGTAAATTTCCCTGAATTCGGTTTGGTTTCGGTTTGCCTGAATTTGTCAATCCCAATGGCGTGCCAGCCACTATGTCAGTATAGATATTTAAAAGCGAAACAAATGTATAAATTTTTTGGTAGGTTTTCAATTTTCATTGCAGCTAACGCTATTTCTGCTGATGGTAATACTAATTTTAAGCTATTGCATAGCTTTTATCGCGGGCTTTGAGCGCGGTAACCGAATCAAGAAATTCTGTAAGGACAATAAAACCTAACACCACCTACCACCAACCTTCCAAAAGAAAGAAGAAAAAGAAAATGAGTGATAGCTTAAAAATACTGCATAATTAAAAAATAAATAAATTATAATTGCATAAGTTGATAAAAAATGCTATGCATTAGCTTTACCGCGGCAGTCCCCGAGTGCCACAAGGAGTTATTTTTCTACTATTATTATGCCGTGATAATATCGAGAATATATTGTGGATTTAGTAGAGTACGAATTTTTGACTCTATCGCAATGGAATCGTACTTTGAAAATCTTTGCAACGCCAGGATATTGAAATAACAGGATTGGGCTCCTGTACTAAATTTTTTACCTTTTTATTATTTAAGTTATTTTTATTTAATTTGTATATTATAAATAAATATTTACTGACTTATTCTATCAAGAAGGAAGTAATGAAATGTGAATAAATAAATCTTTGTCTTTAATATACCTCTTATTTGTACTCGATAATCTCAAAGACTGTCATCGTGCACTAATTAAAGCAGATGTTAAACTGGCCTATATCACTGGCCAGTACTTAATGGAATTATTAGTTAATCTCAAAGAGCATTATCAGTGGACCACCGGCCGTCTGCTTAACATAATCCCGATAAAGACGGAAGCAAGATCAAGTGGCTGTTTCCGGCGTTACGATGTTTGTACACTGCATCGATTTAGTCTGTGACACGTGCGGACTATGTCCATTCATGCTCGGTGGTCTAGTGTGCAAGAACACGTATAAGTGGGTCAACTGAATCTAGTTCTTATTTTGTAAGCTGTGACCTTAATGGTGCGACTTCATCTGCGATAGTGGCCATCTTGCAGATATAGGCCGTTACACTCAGATTTGCGATGGGCTTAATGCGTGGTTTGAAATGCGATTGTTAATCACATTCTAACTATGTATTGAGAGTAAACTCATGTATATACACTAATGTGGCCATGCGTTAACGGCATTATTTTTAGCGCTTTAAATTTATATTAATTAAAGTAAATTAAAAAAGTTGCACTTGCGCTTTATATACTTTTTAGTGAAATCGCGATGGATTTACTTTAATATAGCTGTAGTTTGTCAAAAAAAAATGCCTGTTGTCTACTTATGTTACAATGTTTTTCTGACAAACAATGAGATATTCAAAGGAAAGAGTGCATTTTAAAGGCTACTATATACATATGTGTAGTGAAATTATAAAAAATGTAGTGGCTGACATACATTTAACGATTGAAAAGTTTTTGCGTGTTGTTAGTGAGATCTTGAACAACTAAATATATTGGTGTTTTTTTGATTTTGTTTAATATAAAACAATGTAGATTTTAAGTCCGGGAATTTACTATGGATCAGCGAAAACCGCATTAAAATCGGCCCAGTAGTATTTACGTGAAACCCGAACGACAGACAAACACAAAAAATGTAACAAACAAAAGACTACACTTTTACAATTTTATAATATTATAGATTTTGTTTATAACTTTATCAAAATATCTACTTAAAATTTTATTAAATGAATTATGTTTTACATGATCAGGCAGAAATAAACTTTAATATACTTTAATCTACATATTATAAGAAAATATTCTTAATC
This sequence comes from Dendrolimus punctatus, assembly GCA_012273795.1. Classification (NCBI taxonomy): domain Eukaryota; kingdom Metazoa; phylum Arthropoda; class Insecta; order Lepidoptera; family Lasiocampidae; genus Dendrolimus; species Dendrolimus punctatus. The sequence continues at coordinate 15,423,043 of CM022538.1, forward strand.
AGGTACCCAGTTTACGACTAGTCATAAAGTGTTTATAACCTTTCTTCGTTAACAGTTCAAAAATAAAACAATTACAAACACATGTTACAAATGTATGTCTAACTAATATTATTTTGCAGCTGGTCCCTAAATTAGTGTATTGTACAAATGAATGTCTTTGTAAAAGACAAATGGAAAAATATCGCACTCGTGGTGGTTTTTTTAGGTAATCATCAAACTTCAAACGCGAACTCACATAAACAAAAAGGCAAACAATGATACCTATCGCTATATTTAACAGTTTTTGTAAGCGGTCTGTAGGTGAAAGAAAATATTGTGAAGAAACCTGCAAATCAAGATTATTCATCTGTAAAATTCACTAATCCGCATTGACCAAACATGTCAGGGAAGCCCTGAATTCAACAAAGGGAAGTTTATGGAGTCATATTGTTAAATAATGTTTTAAATAAATAAATTAGCGATTTTAATTAGTAATACTTAACTTTGCGACCAGGTTCCAGTCTCCCTTAAGAGAGCAGCAGCGCATTTGTAGCACCTTTGGTGTTGCAAATGTCCATAGGCGATGGTAACCACTTTCCATTACGTGGGCCGTCTGCCTGTCTGCTGTTCTCCCGCAATAAAAAAAAACTGACATTAGTAGAACCTTCTAATCAGGGCTTCGCAAAATGTTGATGCTTTTAATGTTCCTACTCCAACTTAGGTGATGTTGATGATCGCAGCGGTGGGTTTAATGCATTATTTATGTTGCGACATTGATATTAATTGTTAATGACGTTAAAAAATGACATATAACTTATGTATATACACTAATGTAGCTTATCATCTAATGCGTGGTTTTTAACGCTATAAATAAGATTATTTGGCCTCAGTCATTAACATTATCTATTATCCAAACAGAGCATAAAGACATAAAGAAAAGAATGACAAGAAACTTTCCAGCAACATATTATGCATTCCTCATCACCAATCACGCATTTTTAGGCACCTTGCCCATAGAAGACGGTGACCAAGTACTATTACAATCTTATGGTCTTATTAAATACTAGCGACCCGCCCCGGCTTCGCACGGGTGCAATTCTGATATAAAATTAAATACACTACAAAAAAACTATGAACGTTGTATATAAAAACATAGCGGCCCGCTCCGACTTTGCACGGGCATCACTACATAGAAACCTCTAAAATTAGCAATGTTGCCTTAGTATATGATGCATGTATTATACATATAAACCTTCCTCTGGAATCACTCTATCTATTGGAAAAAACCACATCAAAATTCGTTGGGTAGTTTTAAAGATTTAAGCGCACATAGGGATATAGGGACAGAAAAGGCGATTTTGTTTTATACTATGTAGTGATAGTGATAATATAACTAATATTAATTAATTACTTTAGTTCAGGTTAGGTTTTATTCATTACAGCCTGATTTTTAATTACCTGGACTAAATTGCCAGCTGTGGTTGACCTTTTTTAATGTTGCAAGCTTAGAGAAACTCACCACTGTAAATTAAATCTTATACAATTTCTATAGAAAATTTATAGGATTTAATTCACAGTGGGGAGTTGTTGATTCAACTCACACAACTTATCATCACTACTCACTATCACTACATAGTATAAAACAAAGTCGCCTTTTCTGTCCCTATATCCCTATGTGCGCTTAAATCTTTAAAACTACCCAACGAATTTTGATGTGGTTTTTTCCAATAGATAGAGTGATTCAAGAGGAAGGTTTATATGTATAATACATGCATCATATACTAAGGCAACATTGCTAATTTTAGAGGTTTCTATGTAGTGATGCCCGTGCAAAGTCGGAGCGGGCCGCTATGTTTTTATATACAACGTTCATAGTTTTTCTGTAGTGTATTTAATTTTGTATCAGCATTGCACCCATGCGAAGCCGGGGCGGGTCGCTAGTTTATGAATAAAAAAGTCAGATCACATCTGTCATTTTAGTCCAGATAATTAAAAATCAGAGTGAAGTTTACTTTATAACTGCGCATATTTTTTTCTTTTTACGAAGACTATAATTATAAGGAAGGAGTTTAAATATAGAATATACATGTATAGTTTCGATAGAAAAAGTTGATTAGATTACCTACAGACCGATAAGGGACGGTAGGCATGCTACTGTGTACTTTACCGAAATCGCGTATCACCAATATCTCCGACCAATAGCGAAGCCATTGAATTATCACTCAAATTAATGGCGTGTGAGTTATAAATGGCCGATGGATTAGGGACCATCCATTTTATTCCCATTTTACCTAGCGTAAAGAACGTTCATTGAAAACCTACACAAATTCACGGGAACGTCCACTAATTTTCCCTATCGCTGTCCCTTTCACTATTCAAGGCTTTATGTTGTGATCCTTCTCTCTTTAACGACCCTTTTCCCGCTGACGATTCATCATCATTTCGCGGTTTGCTGGTTCCCCATTCATGTTATAGATTGGCTGCTTTCAAAAGCGGCAGGAGGCTTATGGATTTGGTTCACCTGAACTTATTATGACAACTTTCTTGAATAATTTTTCCAAATTATAAAACAAGAATTTTGTATCAAGTATTCTTTTATTACTAAAAGAAACTTTAAAAAAGTAAAAATAACATTACAAGGATGTTTCTGTTGGAGATGTAATGATCAACTAGAATATAGATGAGTGAAAGATGACATATGATTTGTGGTGAAACAGAGGACATATTCTAGCATATAGAAGTAAGTAACTAATACAACCTAGTATTGTGAGGAAAAGACTAATCAAAGGTGTTACAGTATTTGGAACCCAGTAGGGTTTATTTAGGAAAATACGAGACGTATTTAGGAGTCTAGTTGAGCACAGAGTAATATAAATAGGTTTAGATTCTTTGACTAAACCTATTTCAATAGAAAGAGATAAAGACACCATTATACCACATCTTAATCGGTTTAAACAGCCAGAAGTCGTAATGTCGCAAAAACATTCTAGCACTTCATACTCACAAACATAGCAAACCTTTTGTTAAGAAAGAAGAAAATAAAACAATAGGTATTGATTTGAAATAGTTTTTCATTGCTGATAATGATGCTTTGAGATTAATGCTTTAGACAGGTAGTAGTTTTAAAAACTACTGCCAGATATTTGATGGAAAAACAATCACAATTTAAAATTAAGTAGGTAACTTTTTCATATGAAACTAAACGCAAAATTTATCTAGTATGAAGAGTTTACTATTCTTGGGACAGAATAAAAAGATACCATAATATCTGACCCACTTATACTCAACAAAAGTGGACATTGTCTGGGACCTTATAACATGCTCAATTAGTATTCTAAATAGCCGCCGACATATCGTACACGTATCATAAAATGTAAAGAGTGGACCGCTCTGGAAGCACGAACGGCGCATAACTTTCGCGCCATTGCCGCAAAAAACTGCAATTTGGGTTTTATATAATGGGTATAAGTGTGATATTCGCGCGAGAGTACATCAGGACTTTACTCAAAACGCGGTTTCTATTTCACCAAAGCAATAACCGTCTTACCACCCACGTAAGTAGGTTCAAAATGATGAAGTTCGACCTCCGGCGCGTCGAGTACACGACTTTGGGGCTTATGGTAATTGTAATAAAGCGGAGTGCACCAGTTATGGGACGTGAGAGGTTCTAGACCAAATCCCAAGTAAGCTGTAACTTCCTTTTGGATTTTCGGAAGCCATTTATCAGTCTGATGTGGGCGTCTGGAAATTTTTCATGTTTCGTTATTGCAGGGAAGAGACATGACACGTACGCTTCGAGGTTTCCTCGCCTTTTGTTTATTGGCTTCATGTCTATCGGGAAGGTTTCGAGGTGCTCCTGTTTATTTACATTCGCCAAAATTGTTTTCAATGTCAGCTCTTGTCTTTCAAATTCTTTAACCATCATTTTGTTGATTGCTCATTTTGCCTAGCTAATGACAAAGTCATAGTGTGCTAGTTTTTAATATTCTGATGCATTATAATTTAACGATATGGCTTACAGTGATATTTAAATTTTCATTTATTATTTAACATCCACTTCGATCCTCAATGTGAAGATAGTAGGAACTTATAGATAAATAATAAATAACAGATCTGTTTTATATTAATTATTATTGTTTTCAATCGACGCAATGAATTTGCAAACATGGCTTTATTTATTAGACATTTTACAATTACTTATTGTAAACATAATAATTAAAACTTACTTTTCGTATTATTTAACATCCACTTTAGACTTTCGATGTGAAGATAGATACTTATTTTAAAAGTTATAGTGTAACTACATATACGTATCGGTCTCTTTTTTCAGCGTATATAAAACTACTGCTAAAATAATAATAATTAAAACAAAACTAAAAGTAATTTTAACTTCATTTAGACACATGTTTTCACATGTTTTGATTTACTTTTTATGAAATATGGAAAGAACTACACATGTTTGTCAAAATTTGAGACCACCTTATATCAAGTAGACAAATAGCACCAGGATTGTAAATGAATTAGTGTTTATTGCTGTTTTGAGGTGGCCGGGGCAGACTAGTGCGTCCCTCGGCGCGCATTACTATCCAGATAAATCAAGTGTAACCCTTCCGCCGCAAGCAAATTACCGCCCACCTGAGACTTGTAAAAATGCCCGACAAAATTATTACCACTACTCTAAGCGAAACTTGGGGGAGTGCAGTTGCTAAAATGAATTCCTCTTTCGTAATATTTTATTGTTGCTTTGCTTTTGAGACAATTTTAGGGGTTGGTGGAATACTTATATAGTTTCATTACCAATTTTGTAACGATATATATCCTGTGTTTGTTGTTACCGAAGTCTATGATAAATTTTATCGAAAAATCAGTCTCTAGTTAAGTTTCAGATTTTTGTAAAGGTGAAGTTTTTGAAAAAACAAATATTTTTTGTGTGAAATATAATTATTACAAAAAAAATAAAAACAACTTCTTATTTCATAAATCAGGATATAATATGCGCGAATAGGAAATAAAATTCAAAACAAAGGCATTTCCATTCCCATTATTAGCTATTCAGCAGTTTCCCTATTTTGTATAAATCGGCAACATTTGTATAACAATGAGAAGGATATTACGAACCCTAGCAAAGCCCAAACTTCGGTACATCGTGGTATTATGTTATTAAAAGAGATCTAAGAAAATGAAGGGGACACCAAATAGGCTAAGAGCCATTTCGGTGGTCGAGTATCAAAGCTCTATTATGTATCCAGAGGGTTCATACGATTTAGGTTTAGACATAGCCATTTTAACTGCGAACTATGCCGTTATAATAATATACATGTGTAACATAAATATACAATAAAAAAATGTTTTCCTACTACATACATATCACATCTAAATTATAAAAATAATATCTATATATACTTTTTATTCTAGTTATATTGCAAAACCCACTTGTTACACACTTTTTTCTTATCCATCCTAAGGTCTGTATTGTATAGTGTCTGGAATAAATGCTTTTAGTGATAAAACCGCCTATTGTCTTCTGTACTTAAACTTCTTGAATTTTATCTTAATGTTAAGCAATAAAGTAGCATTTCGTTATAATATATTTGACATCTAGGCTCAGTGTTCTACTTATAGTCTTGAAGGACTATGGGTAGAATACAATACAAATAAGTTTCCTTGCATTGTATTAATGTATATACAATGTAATTTTATATTAATTTTACATTAAACTAATTATTCTACCTGCTGTCAATGGCTGCACACATACTATGCGATCCAAATAAGAATAGGAATGTCAATGACCTCTCTCTGTTAAATCTCACTTGAAAAGTATGGTTTGCAAAAACTTATTTGAATATCGATAATAAATAATGTTACGTCATATTTAAATAAAAAGGTTAAATTAGTAGTAAAGTGTCTTAATATAATATTTAATTGTTTAAAGTTATTTAAAGAAACAATATGGCACCAAGTCGATCCTATTCTCATTTGAATGGCATAGTAGGTACACTATTTCTATACCTCTTAACCCTGGTCAAGAAATTTGCTACGCGACTTCTCAGGATAGCACAAACCGTGTTCAATCTAGCCTCAAGAAACATATTCGAGGCATTATTACAGTATCTTTTAAAACCCATTAATTAGGTGTGGAAATATGTTCTTATATTGAACAAATATGCCATCTAGAGAACGCCTTGTGCATTCCGTCCAGAGATGGCAGGTGTAGAATGTCTGACAAAACGTCCTGAACAGATATATTTTTGTATGTTTCTAACGAACAAACGCAATAACTACTGGACCGATTTCAAAACTTATTTACCATTAGAATACTACATTATTTTTGAGTAACATAAGCTATATTTAATTTAAATAATCGGGTTCTAAATTTATTTCAAGGCAGGACAACGTCTGCCGGGACCGCTAATACATTATAAATGACAATAGTGCCTTATATGTACATTAAAGATATTTTAAATAGACTATAATTTATGGTCGAAGTAAAACACATTTCTTAAGATTTTGTTTTGGGATTCGCGTAATATTTACTAAACTGATTTGTTGCTCAGATATATAAGCAAGTATCTACATATCTATTATGTAGGTATCTATAAACTAATACGACATAAAAAAGAAAGAAGTTTAATACAACTTTTCAATGTCACGAAGAAAATCTTGTACTTGATACTTGTGTGTTGCACTCTTCACCTGTTACTGTTTACTGATACCTGATACATTTGGTCCTAAATACCGTTTAATATATTTACAAAACATTCTTGTATACCAATGTAAAAAATACATAGGGCTAAACTCTAAAAATAATTAGTTGCAAATAAATGTCGAAAATATTATTAAAATGTAATTTCTCAAAAAATATTTCCTATTACACCAGGATGGCTTCATAATAAAATAAAATATAAAGATATATAATATATCCGTATATATTATTATTATAGATAGATAACATACTATAAAGTATTTTACATTTTCCTTCTATTTTAGGAATTGCATTATAATTGTGTAAAAGGGATTATTTGATGTAAACCAATTCTAACAAATATAAAACGTAAATATCAAACAAAAATAATAGGCGACGAATAAGAACGAGACAACACGCAGATCATGGTAGCGGGTGAAAAATATTAAAATATGTAATAATAATTACTATAGAAATTAATGTTTGTTATTAAGACTACGGTTCTTCAACATCGCGAGCTAGCGAAAAATAAATCAGATAAAAAAATAACCGCAGCGATCATTTTTTGAACTTAACCTTCTGTTCATATTGAAAGTAGTTAATCTATACCGAAGTGATATTGTGGTTGAGGGTACGGGTGTTCAGAAGGCAATCACACGTCCCATATGGACACAAATTACTTTTCCTGTTTGGTTCTCGCGTCTATAACGATGACAACAGGAATGGGGTGTTGTGATTTGATGCATTTGTTCTGCAGATTTTGTTAGTGTTCAAACGATACTATTTGCTTAGGGAGATATTAAAATTAACTTCATTTTTGGAATTGAAATATTCTATAATTACCTCTTCTATCGAAAGTAGATACATACATGTTTACAAAATTTTATACTACTTAATTAATTTATTCAGATTAGCTCGCGTAAACTTGAAATTTATGTCTCGTGGCAGCTATCCCATATTGGCTGGATTTAAAAAATCTAATGTATATTTCTGTAATTGAAAGCAACACGGATATAGTATAGTGAAAATAACAAGTGACACTTAAGTGAAATATAAGCATATATATCACTTAAGTATCACGATAAACCCAGTGTGCCATTTTTATGTCTACCTGCTGTGAAATCACAAGAAGTATTTAGTGATGTGAATATGAAAGTTATTAGGTCTGATTTTAGTTTGTAACTTTAAATTATAAATCATAATCGAGTTTCACATTTGTTTAGACTTTAACACAGAAAGTATTTATGTATTTATTCTTGTACTAACTAATGCCAGCGACTTCGTACGCGGGGTGCTGTTTTTTAGCTATTTCACGGGAACTCTTTAATTTTTCGTGATTTATGATCACGTATCCTATATTTTGAGGGATATAAGCTACCACTATACAAAATTTCATTTAAATCAGTCCAGTTGTTTCGGAGATTAGCCCGGTACAAACTGGCCGACCGAAAAAAAAAATTAAAAAATCTAAATTAGTTATATTTCACTTCTTACGTCCCTCTGACTCGATTTTTTTCATTGTACAGAAATTCGACATCTACAGTTTTATTATATGAACCTACAGAAATATACGCAAAGGGATTTCCCTTTGGACTGCTTTTTAAGCTTAGTATTGCACGCAAAGAGCAATGTGAGATTTGATACACCCAAGAATAGTTTATATGCAAAGGAACTGTACCAACCTATTGTTTTTATGATAACTGAACTTTAATTCATACATCGTAGTCAATGTCAATTCCAAACACAATGGTCTGTGATCTATAATTATAATATCCAATGATTACACGGTAATGTCCTTGCTCTACTTAGAATAAAGTTCATTTAGTGCCTGCGTCTTGTTCATATCGTTATAAAACCTTTCTTAATGATCAGTTACATCAGTGTATGTACATACGTTGTCTGTCAATGTTTAACGTCATTGAGATTTACAACAATGTCGCATTAAACCCAGACATAGAGACAAAGATATTTGTATCTGTGTCCCGCAGATATAGCTGAAGTTAGCATTTGTATTAATATTATTCCAGGTATAACAGGGACATAAAATATATACTCAGATTCAAACTTAAAAATCTATTCAATGACAGTTTCACATTTGATTATAATTAAATATATTTCAATTTCGACATCGATTGACCATTAGTCATATAACTAAGCCAACGTATTTGTAATTTTAAAACGCGTTAAAAAGCAAAGACATTTTTACAAATAGCAGCATATGTCATTTTGGGCTTCGAACGTGGTCTGTGACGTGGATTAGGGGTTGACACAAACGATGCCATTCTGTACGTTTTCAATTTGCATAAATATTAGTGGGAGCTATAATGTCATAAATATATTAGTGTGGTGATACAGATTTTATGGTGATTACTAAATTATGGAAGCTGCATGTTGGGAGGGTGACGAAAATCGGGTGTAACCACACGCGCTAGTTTTGAAAATTACCTTCTGCTTTATGGGATGTTCTTAATAGAAGCTTGATCATAATAGATCTATCCCCATATACAATGTAGAAGTGACGGTATTTGGATGTTTGTTGGTCACTTTTATAGCCTTGGAAATGATTTAGTTAGTAGTAACTAGTTACTACTAACTAATTCACAATGGTCTACTGTGGGACCGATCTCAGACAGCCAGACCAAAGCAAATAACGGGAAAATTCGTTTCTGAAATTTACCATACCGGGAAACGAATCCGGATAGGCGTTGCAATGAGGTACGCCAGCAAAGGCTTATCCCACTCAACATCAGGCGCCGTTTGTTTACGCCCTTTTTTAAGAGCCCTTTATTGTAGCGCTCTGGTAAAACCACGTAAGTTCATTCCATGGCTTGCTTATCTGCCTTATGCTACCCATCTATCTAAAACCTAGACTTAATTTTCATATATAACTAATATAAATTATATTATCAGTATTAAATACTTCTTCCATGGTGTTAGTAATTTATTTCTCCACAGAAAATCAGTTCAATATATTCTACAACGTATTATTAGATGACTGAAATATGTAGTAAAAATTTTACGATACCCAAATATGCCATACAAAGGTCCCACCTCAGGGGGTTTGAGTCGCATTTGGTATTATGTAAAGTCATATTATTATAATTACGTCGAGCTTACAGCGTGTCTCATAAAGCGACGTCATCCGCCATTGTTGTATACGTCATACATCATGTGTGTCATCGCGTATGTATGGAAAATTCAGATGGCTAATTATACCTACTTTGTACCCAAATTAGTTTGCATTTTTTTACTTTTAAATGACATCTTTTAAAATCGGCCAGTTAAATGTTATTCCATATACTCGTACAATGAAGGGTTCAGTAAATGTGACTGTATAATTAAATGCGTGGTCAGAAAAGTCAATTATATTTATTAAATGCAATATTTATACATGAACACTAAACATAACAGCAGAAGGGTATTTTAGAAGAGAATGTTGCCATAGAAGAAAAAACATATTGTAACAAACATTACCAGTCTACAAAAACTTAAATTATATGTTCGGAAATTACTGAACAGTGACGAAAGTTTGTAGTTTATATAATGTATATAAAGCCTAATGGAAAATAAGCTATGACTCTCTAATTACTTAGCGGACCAAAATATTTTTTTATTGAAAACATTTTGACACCTCTTAACACCTTCAGTTTTTTTAAATTCAGAAGAATTTTGAAAATGTTAAAAATAGAATTGGGGAAATTTACTTTGGAAGCAAAAAAAACCTATCTTATCACTTATGAAAACATTATTTTAAATAAAAATCAACGCTATAATTTTTTAGATTAGACAAAAATGTCCGCACTTATATTAAAATTCAGATTATAGGCGACATAATGATAGACTCATTTATCCTTACAGACCCTGCAGTTCTGCAGATGATATGCAAAAAAATATACAACTAAAAACGAAAAAAATAAATATATAATTGTTGAAGAAAGAGAAATGAAGAATGAAGAAATTAAACTACAAACTGTGTTCACCTATAATTAGTTTTTACATCGCATTACAAACCCAAGTCATAAGTCCAGTAACTAATCAAACGTACAAAACTGTTGGTGATCCGTAATAAAATAAAATAAAACAAAACGTGTCTTCAAACTTCGATACAATACATATTCAACCGTTCATATTTAACCAAAGTGAAGCTACAAAGTTTCAAAGGCTCCTCCTATTTTTGACGTCGGTTAAAAAAAACACAACACAGAAGGACATACTGATTTCAAAAGCGTTCCGTGTCTGTCAAAATGGCTACGATACCCTAAAAATATAAGAGTAAAAATAGTACACTCCGGCTGGAATACACCAGACATAAATTAGATACCGTCACTTTTATTTGGCAAAGACAAAAAGTGTATATTTATACTTTATCATGAGTAATAATGCCATAAAGATACGTATTTTACAACTCCCGTCACGCAGGTACGTAATACGTATCTAAAATAATGCCCTCATCTTTTTTATAATATTACTTTTCGTTCATTCTTCATTTTATTTGTAGCTATAAAAGGGAAGAATAACGGCTGTTAAAAGAGTGGTTGCAACATTGTACACATTGGATACTGGGCAATAAATCTCTTTATTTTATGACAAATTGTCTGTACATTGCTCTCTGATACTATTGTGACAAAAGTTCTAGGGCAAATAGGAATAATGGTGAATGATATCGCGGTGGACAAACGACGTAACGGAATCGACCGTTTGTAAACAAAACACAATGTTGACACCGCCCTAATACAATATTGGTTACGAACTACACAAAATACTTTTCATGGTAACAATGAAATTTATTGCTATTAGGGCAGTTATTGTAAAACAAACATGACATGAAAAAATAAAAAATCAGCCAAGTGCCTGTTTGTCTACGGACAGTGAAAGGTTCCGTGTAGGTGACAGAAGGCAAATTCAAAAATCTCTATTGGTATAAAACACGGTGACAGCACAGGTGGCATTAAGGTGAATAAGTACAGCATGTTTTTAAAGTGCACTGTTTTTGTCATTTGACAACATAACTTAATAACATAGGTGACCACTGTCTATCAGGTGCGCCGTCTGCATGTCTGCCAGCTTTGGGATTTAAAAAAGAGCAGAATCTGTAGTTGAATGGACTGAACCTTTGCCGTCAAACCTCACTGGAACGCAGAGGTTTCGATTCTTTCTTCCCATTATTTACTATGGTCTATGTATCTGAGATCAGTCCCAGAGTGGTCCGTTGTACTATATTAAAAACAACAACAAAAGGGTTACTTGCTTAGCTTGAGGGTATTTGTGGGTAATGGTTTATCAGGGTATCGTGATTGCAAAATTTTGTCAAAAATAATTCTTTGCGGATTAAATTTTGGGATATGTGTATGAAATTTCATCTCTGGGATGTAAAAATTGGAGCCCAATACTAAAATGTATATAACATCATGATGGCCTGGATGTCTTGTTATTTTTTCATATTAAATTCAATAAACTGGGGGTTCTCTCTTCGTGTTTATTTTGTTTTTTTTTAATCTAAGCTAACTTATGTATTTGTGTTCTTCAAATGATTGTGATACTTCAACGTTTGCTCTAATAAAACAAATAATCCAACCACATTGAGATGACCATATAAATCATCGCACAAAACGAATATCGCGAATGAAAGTGCAGAAAGGGGTGAAGACAGTCAATGTCCATTTGACCATTAAACCAAAGTGACAGATGGTCCAACCAAAGCAAGGGGTATCCCCATCTGGCGGGTGCCATCAATCAAATGAACGGTAAATATTGTGTATTTGTACCGTTTGACTTATTGTTTGTCGATACATCAGCTAATATCCTGCTGGGTTGTGTCATTAGTTGACTTTCGCAAATAGTATCACCTACGGAAGTATACTATTAGTTTTAATTATTTTATTATTTGTTCACATCATCATTCATCATTACAATCATCGAAGTGTTAAATCCCGAATGCTGTCAGAGCATCTGATTCGGAGCTTCTAGCACTTTCTTACTTTTTCGTTTCTACTTCCTACGGTCTTCGATTATTAGACTGTTGGTACGCATAACGTCTATTATAATGTCAAATTTCTTAGGCCTAATCTGAGTACCGGCACTTGGTAGAGGTGGGAGAGCTAGAAAACATTTGTTGCCCATAGTTGTAATACCTATCAAATTCTTAGAATTCTTATTTTTAGAATAATTAAAACGAAATAAATTACACACCTCTTCGATCTTGAATTGGGAAAGGCCAAGTAATGAGAAGATAGTCATAAAACTGTCCCATTATTTCGATTCAGTAAGTATTTCACAAACATTTTATCACAACATTTAATCCATTTCAAGCTTAATTTATCAGGCGGTGCATGGAAATAAAAATTAGGATTACAATAGGCATTTTAAAACAAATTTTGATTATGTCATTAGGTAATGTTTTTTTTTAATCAAAATAAGTTTTATCATCTATCAAAAATATTCTATAAACCCCGTTAATTTCTTTTACGTTTAACGCCATACATATTTTGACGAATTAAAAACTAAAGACAAAACATCGTGTAAGTGCGTATCGAACCACGTATGTGAAAGGCGCGCTAGGTGACGAACATATACTGTTAGTTGGAAAACTCTAATAACGATTTCATTTGAAATACCCCATTAAAAACTACTTAAGGCCGATTTTCCAATCTCCGGATAAAAGTTATTCATAGAATAAAATACTTATTGTTATAAGTATTTTTCCATGTTTGGAAAAATTAAAAATGTCAGTTGCATGATTAAAACAGTTGAATGTGTATACTTTTGAATTCAATCAGGTTATAATTTATTCGACTGATAACTTTTATCTGTCGATTGAAAACTCGGCCCTTAATAGATTACAGATTGTTTTTTTTAGATTAATTTTCATTGAAAGTATTTTTGAGTTATTTCACCTCGTTTTTTCCCTTTTTGGAACGAAGTTCCTTATCGCGCGTTGCGAAAGGGGGCTAGACGGAAAAATTAAGACCAAAAATTGTAACGACACTTTTTGCTATAGTTGTAAGCCATGCGGCGTGCGCGTGTTTCTCTGTCTGTCTCTCTTTCTGTCATAGAAAGCAAGCCAGTTATTAGTAAAATTGAGCCTACTGATTAAGTTTATATTACATTATATTTGTTAATAATAAAAAAATATCATTATTATTTAAAAAATATTATTATAATTTAAAAAAATTATTGTAATTCCTTCACTAATTAATCGAAAGGAACTTTGTTCCATCCGGGTGTCCCTTGACACATCTCATATTTTTTGTTTTTTAGAAAGTTTCGCATCGCAGCTCAAAAGATACGACGGGGGAGCAACATTATCAGAACTTTAGGAGCTAATTATTGCTAATTATTATAATAATATTACACATTGATTTATGCTTCGTTTAAGTTATACCCAATTCTTCGGCAACAAACAAGGCAATGGTGAGGGTACTGTGCAGTGAGGGAATGTATTATATAAACAAAACATATCTTCAATGTGATATTCACGTTGCCTACTTCGTTGGCCACTTTCCTGTTTACTCTCTTGGAAGTGGCCGCAATGTAAACGAAGATTTAAATAAAAACATCACTAAGGAATATCATTATATTTTTTACAGATTACCTCTGGTTCATCATATGCACTACGTGCACAGAGGAAATTATTACAAATCTTAATGACATGCATCGCTGCCCCCTATTCTTTATTTTTTTCGCGATCTTCCTACAACATTATTAAACCAAATATAGATTAGGTATAGACTATATCATACTAAACTCCATCCATATAGTTAGGGTAGTTTCCGAGAAAAATAAAACTGTTTTAATAAGTGTTTTTAATGGACTAATGTTTAATTTTGAATGCGGCGGTCACATTTATTACCTACTAGCGGCCCCGGCAGACGTTGTACTGCTCTGAAAAAATAAAAATCTAGGACCCGATCTCAGCGTCACCTACCGGTTCTAATTGTGAATCTAAACCAGCCTAGGACCCACTCAAACACACAAAAACCAAATCACCAAAATCGATCCAGGTGATTAGGAGGATTCTAGAACCCAATCTCAGCGCCACCTACCGATTCCAACGGGATGCAGCTACCTACCTAAGATAAGCTACCTACCCACCAATTTTCATCCAAATCGGTACAGCCGTTTTTTAGTTAAAATAGTGTAACTAACACGACTTTTTTTTTACATATAGATTAAAACGCACTTCAGAAAACTTTTTTTCGAAATTCGAATATTCGTTAAGAGGGCGTGATCACATTTTACACACGACAGATGTCACGGCATCCGCCCTCCGTCGCAAAACCAAAAAAGCCCGTGTTGGAGGCGTGGTGGCAATAAATTTTGTCAAAATATGCTCGACACAAACACTTCCCATAGTCAGCTCTATTAGAATAACAGAACAAATCGGTTTAATTTGTTAACAGCCGTTCAGAATGGGTGTCACATGTCTCGCGTGAGGTATGCTTCGAATACTTGCCGGTGACAAATTTTTAATAGCTCGTGCACATGTTAATCGCCTTTTTGTTAATGAAAAATGTTACGTCTCTAATGATCTGAATAAATACGGCTTAGGTTCATTACCCTTTTTGTTATTATATGTAAATTAATCTTGATTTAAGTATTCTTATTTGATAAACTATTCAGTATTCATGAACGCTTAAATATGTATTATTTGATAAACTTGGTGTTTGAATTATTTTACGAAAGTTTGATTAATCTTACAATTCATGGAAAGTGGGATGGGTAAAAAATAGAGATACGACTAATAATGGAAAAGAGACTGAGATTTTTATTTATTTATTGTTTTATTGCAGGAGCTCAGCAGACAGGTAGACGGCCCATTTGATGGAAAGCGGTTACCATCGCTTATGGACATTTGAACACCAAAGGTGCTACAAATGCGCTGCAGCTCTCTTAAGGGAGACTGGAACGTGGTCACTAATACTGGAACACAACTCAAGGCTGTTAAGGTGGCATGCTTTAGACCAGGGGTGGTAGCCATCCAGTCGGGCAAATGCCCTACCACCTGGCTGTGGGTTGTTATGTCGCCTCTTACGACAGACTGCCCGGCCGCAGGAAATTGTGTTCTTTCTCCGTTCCTGTATGGATAAAAAGGGTCAGATTTACGTGAAGTTATTTTACGCAAAGCTTATTTTGTTTTATATGTCTATGGGTGTTTATTATCAAGTTAAGTTTAGTTTATCAAAACTAATCATTATTAATACAAATCTTAAAAATGTGTCATTTAATCAGCTTGGTGTTGAATTGCTTTGCCAAAGATTGATTGATCTTAGTGGAAAGCAGGATGATTGAAAAATGGAAGAAGATATAAAGATGAATGTAAAAGCGACTGAGGGTAGTATTTGCGTGAAGCTAGTTTTCGCAAAGCTTGTTTTGTTTCGCATGTTTATGGGACGTTCATTTAATAAACTTATCCTTATCCATACTTCATCTACGGAGAAAGAATACAATATTCTGCGGCCAGGAGGTCTGTCGTAAGAAGCGACAAATCAATTCACTGCCAGATGATAGAGTATTTGCCAGTCTGGATGGCTAGCACCACTGGTCTAGAGTTTACCGCCATAACCACTTTAGGTTGTTTCCAGCATTAGCCTAGGCCAGGGTCCAGTTTCCCTCTAAAGAGCGGCAGCACATTGGTAGCATCTTTGGTGTTACAAATATCCATAGGTGATCACAACCGCTTTCTATCAGGTGAATCTTACATGCAATAAAAAAATAAAAACTGTTCAGTATTCATGAACGCCTATGTATATGTATCATTTCATTAGCTTAGTATTGAATTATTTTGCCACAGATTGATCAAGTTAAAGTAAAGTAAGATGATTGAAAAATTCATGGAGATACGAAGAAGGACGGAATATAGTAATTAGGGTAGAAATAGTTTTATGCGAAGCTTAGTTAGTTCATTTTTCATATCTTTGATGTGTCTCGAGTTTATAAAATTATATACAAGAGAAATTAATAAATTCATATACAAGTCGCATCTTCTTTAAGACATTAATATTGTTAAATCTCATACTTGTTCTTGACTGATCATTGAAATTTAAAAATCATGTGTAAGCTACAAACAAATAAGAACTAAAGCTAATTTTAATACTGAATAGAAGGAATGATTGAATAAATAGAGCTTATCGTCTATATTAAGTCAAAATTATTATTTTTTACATTGCAAAATTTACATACATACATACATAACTTCACGCCAGGTCCCTTGCGGGGTAGGCACGAACAACAGAGCGCCATTTAGGCTTATTCTTACACACCTCACTTGCTTCTTTGCACCTTATTGCAAAATTTGAGGTGCAAATAACTTAATACTGGTCTTAGAAACAGTATGCGATATAAATTTCTACTCTCTGACTTAGGTAAATTACCATATTTAATAAAACTACGTTTTAACGGTTTTAAGCGCGGTAATTTATTTGATTTTGGTTTATCCGACGTTATCGACGTACGGTGTATACAAGTCGCGAAAACTTAAGAAAATATAAAATTACCATATTTTCTAATTATTATTTATTTAAAATATCATTCAGTCAAATTTTGGATAATAAATTAGCATTCAGCTTAACTAATTTTATTTTGGGCTAACTCAGATACTGAATCAAGTTACGAATTTATACAAGAGTATTATTTTTGTTTTGTATCCATTACAAAAAAATTATACAAAAACTATTAATTTATTGTAAAGGGAGTTCAAAGAATGGCGACAACGGTACCCGGTGGGTTCGTATGTCATGGGGGTCGTAATTTTTTGTGAAAAAAAAAACTTTATAGTGATCCGCCGTGAGGGGTTGCATTGGAGTCGCAGACAGTGTGGCACCGGGTTTTTGCAATTTTTTTACCATCGAAATTCTGAGTAGAGATACATCTTCTTAATAAGATGCCATATCGGTATCTCTTTAGATCTTTTTGCATGCGGTTAATCTATTTATTTCTAAGAGTTTAATAGTTTTGAATGTTGATTTTACAGTACACAAAGAATTCTTAGATAACAAAACTGAAGAACTAGCAATGGAATCTCATAATAATAAAATGTTCAGCATACAGACAGACGGCTTACCTAATGGAAAGCGGTTACCATCGTCTATAGATATTTGCAACAGCAAAGGTGCTACAAATCGCTGATGCTCTCTTAGGGAAGAACTGCAACCTGACCACTAATGCCGGAACCCAACTCAAGGTTGTTATGATGGCATATTCTAGACCAGGGGTGGAAGCCAGCCAAGCGAGCAAATACCCTACCGCCTGGCTATAGGTTGTTTTGTCGCCTCTTACGATAGGCCGCCCGGTCGTAATACAGCTTCTTCAAGCTAACGCTGACCTATCGGAGTGTAAACTGCCAGTTCCAGTATCTAAATAAAAACTAAAAGTCAGGCTTTTTAAGGAACAAAGAAACTAAAATCTGAAGCTTCGTCCACTCTGTCGTTTGGTTAATGTGATCATCGTTATTTTGCTAATGATAAGGCCAATATCGTCAGTGAAACCGCCAATGGACCAATGAAACGAATACAGATGTAAACGCACCGTAACTACCTTATAGATACTATTGATGTAAATATGGCAGTATGTTTACTTTTGTGTCGAAGAATCGATCTGCAAAACATAAAACCCAACTTGCAAAATAGGATACTCTTCATCCCAGAAAATGCAATAAATCATGTAGTTTACCTAATGCTGACGTTAACGGATCAATTTGATTGAAGGGCATAAATCTGACAAATCACGATGGTATTTAATGTCATTGAATATTGAATCATCATAATTGAAAGACAGGAATAAACCTTCTAGTATCGGCTTAAGCAAACTTACCACGGATAAAGTTACAACTCTTATAAGAGCTTATTTTTAATAATTACAAGATGTCTAAGAATTATAAACAATCTAATTAAATTCCTCAAGCGTTTCCACAACAATGTAAACACAGGAACGACTGCGCGCGCGCACGCTCCGGTCAGGTTTGGGTACATTTTGATAAAGTCAGTAATCTCGACCCGAGACGTGAACCAACAAGACAAATATTTGCCATGACTATGGCCCTCACACCTAATGGATAACTTAGCTAGATAAATTTATAAAACGCGCATCTTACTATTAATATTTAGTAGGTATCATCATTATTGAAATTTGTACACACACATCGAAATTAAGATGTATGGAATCACCTAAAACTAGCGTGGTGGTTTTACCGCCCTTTCGCGAAAACCAACTTGGACGGGCTAAGACCAATGTCGTCCTCAGCCAATCGCAGTCCACTATTGAACGTAGGCCTCTTCACATAGACTAGGAAGTAAAATTAAATTTTAACCTATATGTATGACCTTCAAAAAGTGTTCTCCAGTGGAACTTATTTTGAATAAAAACTTTTGAATTTGAATTTGAATTCAAGTTTGCACAACATGACACCAAAATTAAATTTACATGTTGTCTTAAACACCTAAACTAGGCCAAGTGTGTCTCTGAGGTGTTAGTCCCTTCCAGCGACTTGAACTACGACGTGAGTGTGTAACAATTTTAGTAAGTAAGTAAGTTAAGTATTCCAAAACAAAGAGTTCAAAAATAATTATTAAAAAGGTAGATTGAAATTATTTTAAAGACCTTACTACTACTACTTTACATAAGAATTGTAAAAAAGTAGTCAAAAGTACAGACCACTTTTTATTTTTTGTGGACCCTAATCAATCTCGGTTTCAGATTGATTAGGGTCTCAGTAACCTAGACCATAGTAAATAACGGAATGTTCATTTACCGATTTTCCCATGCCAGTAATCTAACCTGAAGCCTCTGCGTGCGCTCAAACACGCAGGCCGTTAGAGTAAAAAAAAAATTAAACAAAAGCAATCCTATATAATTAATATCTCAGCGTTATAATGATATGTAATCCGTCCTCAATATCGCGCGGGCTCAGGTAAAAAACCATCGACATACCAAAGGAGGCTTTAGAAAGATTCCACAAAACCTGATCAATTTTAAATTAAAGCCTAGAAACGTGTTTTTCGCGTAATTTATAAAAATCTCCGGATATGAGAGCAATCTTCGTTGGATAAGCTCCCGGCCAATATCATACGCAGCACTGATAGGATTTTTTTCCGAACCTGTATGTAAAAAGGGGAGACAATTTTCCCTAAATTCCCTCGAGGATCCAATCGTCAAATGCCAAAAGGAAAGAAACATGTATTATGCTTATGAGAAAATTATTTGATGAAATTTTCTTATTTGTGATAATAGAAAAAAGCATACCAAGTGACAAGTGACGTGTCAAGGCATTGTGAATGGTTTCGTATGGTCTAAGATCCGACCTTACATCGACCTTCACTGAGCTGATATTAGAATAAAACTTATTTTATAATAAATTTAGTATATTAGAAAAATATCAAAAATGGGTTGCCTAAAAAAATCCGGGACAGAATATTTTTAATTATTAATAAAAAAAAAGATTTTTCATTCAATGTTACAACATCAAGATAATAAGAAAATTTTATACTGGACTTAAAGTATTAAACATATAGAATGTGTAAAATAAGTTTTATTCTATAATCAGCTCGATGAAGGTCGATGTAGGGTCGGATCTCCTCCCCCCAGAGGATGCCGCCCTGGACTCCCCTCCGTCCAGGAAGCGGTACAAGGGGATGCGTCCCCGGGGCCCCGAGCGGCTACTGTCACATTCCCCCCTTCACTCCGTGACAGTGGTGTCCCACCTTTCCGCCTCCTCATCCTAAAAGCCTTCCCTTCCTTCCAAACCTCCTCCCAAAACACTCTTCCCTTCCGAAGTTTGGTGGTCTCCCCCGACTCCGACCGCTGACGCTGCTGTAAGCGCGAGGCGGCGGGGAAAAGGGGAGGAAGGAGAGAGAGGGGTGATGGCGCAGGAGCAATCCTCGCAGCCTCCCCCTCCCCCCTATCGCGAAGCCCCCCCCGCCGCTGACGCTGCTGAGAGCGCGAGGCTGCGAAGGGGGGAGGTAGGAGAGGGAGGGGTGAAGGCGAAGGAGCAATCCTCGCAGCCTCCCCCTCCCCCACCGAAGGAGGATAGCGCCCGTGACTCCTGGCAGCCACGGGTGGGCGGCAGCGGGCGTCGAGGTCTGGGGATCAGAAAGACCTCCGCCCGCACTAATGCCGCGAGAGGGCGCGAGAGGAAGCCGCGCGTCCCTCTCAGGGCCGGGGAAACGTCATTCCCCGGCCCGCACACAGGAGAAGCCGCCTCTGCTTATGAGGCGGCAAGCCGCTGCCGGGGTTGCGGGTTAAGCTCGTGCACATACCGTGACCCCGGCGCTAGGCGGAAAGAAGGCTCCCATGGGGTTTTAGTGGGTATACCAGCGCCGGTCGTACTGATTAATCGGCGTCGGGGAGCCCCACATAACGGCCGCGCATGATCCCCCGCGCGGCTGACGATGCGACAACGCATTTCCCCATGTAAAAAAAAAAGGGTCGGTTCTCCTAGTAGCGGTGACAAAGCAACTAATTGAAATTATCTCGTATATCAAATACTACAAATCTATGTAATAATACGTGAAGCAAAAACTTTGTACCACTTTTACGAAAATTGAGCGAACGGAAGAGTAAGAAATTTCGCACACTTCTAGTTTATATAGAGAAGAAGCGACGAATGCTAATATATTTTTTTAAGTATGCATAAAAAATACATTATATCAATAAAAAAACATTACACACACTACCACGTATTTGACACACACTCTACACAGCATAATACATACTCCTTTGTTTATTGTTCAAGTCAAATTAACTCTAATTATACTTTTTTTTTCATTAAATAGCGATCATTTTTAACAGAAAATAAATTTACTGTAAATCCTTTTATATATTATCAAATAAAAGATGTAATTATTTTTTAAATTTATTTTTTTATTGATCTTCCATACATACATATAATCACTGATTTTGGCTTGTTAGTTTTTTTCTGATAAAATTCTTTATTGAGTTTATTTGTCCAAGACATAAAAAAATTAAATACACCAAAAGATATAAAAAAATTATCGGTCTTATTCATAGAGAGTTAAAGCAGAATAGACCTATTTTTGAAGTTTGGACGCTGCTTTATGGCTTGTATAATACGACCGGCGTAACTTGGCAAATGTGAACATAGGCTCTGCGAACTTTAGAGCATGTACATTCGTGTGATGAGTGGGCATACGACTCGTCAGTGAATACAATTGGTCGCCCTTCATCCCTGTATTTTTTCATTGCTTTGTACTAGTTGGTCACTGTATTTTCATCACGAGTTTACATGCGCTAAAGTTCGCAGAGCCTATGTTCACATTCGCCAAGATACGCCGGCCGTATTATAACCGCACACGGATGATAATGATGCATAAAATCATTTCCTTATAATATACATTGAGAATTGTCACTTAAAACACCTTAAGCACACAATATTATATCCGTCGGCATGATAATAGTTTAGAAAAAACAACAAAATCACAATGACAACAGCAATCGCTTAATGAACTAATGCAGAATAGGGCTGTAATAAATAAAACGCAGTGCCGTTTTAATCCCCCATTTAAATTCAATAGATGTGATGGCAAGTGCAAGCCTAATCATCGCAATATAATGCTCCAGCGATTCAGAAGGGTCCCTTTTTTAATGCGAAAGTGAGATGCAAATATTGATTAATGCGAGTAAGAAAAGGGCAGTCATATAGAACATTCGATTCATTCGAATCGACTTTAAATGATTGCTCTTTTTGTCCGAAGGTGATGGATTGCAAATCGGCGCTTTTACGCTGGCTTCATATTTGAGAAATGATATAGGAAATAGTGGTTGTAAATTTTTCTCTTTTACTACAAAATAACCAAATTGATAAATCTATCTTATAGTATTAATATGCTTTCAAGTGGAATGTGTTAAGAAATATTATTTTTCTAATCTTATAAACTAAACTTACGTTTTTACCGACATTGTAGCTGTCTTAATACAAAATATTTTCAATTCTATTACATATATGTTTATTTATATATTCATTTCAGAAAAACATGTCCCATTTTACATTGAATAGAACTTAAAGCCATTAAAGTTATAAATTTAAATTATGAAATGAACATACAATACTTACATGTTATACATACATGTTCACATACATATACCGCCCAGTCAGAACTGGTGCCATGCTATTGCCACTCCACAGTTAGGGATACCCACTAAAATCCCTGGGTGTTCCTTCCTTCGCCTTAGGCCAGGGCTACGGTTAATTGGGATTCCCGCCTCCGCGGCCCTGGCAGGCGTGAGCCTTTTCCTTTTCCACACACAGGCCTTTTCCTTGCCAGGGGACTTCTTTTCCCCCGGCATCGTCTTGGTCTAG
Organism: Dendrolimus punctatus; assembly: GCA_012273795.1. Taxonomy (NCBI): domain Eukaryota; kingdom Metazoa; phylum Arthropoda; class Insecta; order Lepidoptera; family Lasiocampidae; genus Dendrolimus; species Dendrolimus punctatus. The sequence goes on from CM022538.1 coordinate 15,446,013, forward strand.
TCCGGGCGTAGGGTGGTTTTGAACGCCTGCCTGCCTAATGCAGTGCCTAATGTAGGTACAGTCTACCCTGTCAACAATCATCGCCAGGACGACGTTGATGCTGACCCGCACCCAGCGCACCAGAGAAGCGCCGCGCTTTCTCCTGGTGGCCTGGAAGCAATCGACGCGCTCCTGGGCAAACATACTCGAGGCGCTACAGTAGCGAGGTAGCCCCAACTCCACCCTGAACGCGTTGATGTACTGGAAGCGAAGGGCCGTGTAGCTTCTTTGTGAATAAATAGCCCACAGACGCACGTGTATATCGATGGGCAAAATGCTTTACCTACCTGATATACCTACTTTGTTATTCTTTATTATCGTACCGCATACTTACCTGTTATATAACACTTTTGATGTTATCAAAACATCAGAATAATGAATCAAGCAATATTAATTATAGTGGTAAATATGGTTGTTAAATTAAATAAACAAACTTGCTAAATAAAGAATCGTAAATGAAAGTGTTATTAAAACATAAAAGGCTATTATAATAACAATTATGTACTTTATGTTTGTATGTAATAGGTATCAGTATAGAAATCTCATAGCTCTCCCTTTGTATTTTATAAGGACAATGTACCCATTATGACTATTAAAGTATTTATAGAATTCATAACACAGTAATTTTGATGTATTCTTGTACCTATTAGTTTCCTTCCAAAGATTTTTTCACCACCAACAGATAGTATATGTATATGGAAGTCAAAAAATTATCTTCACGTTATATACTTACGGTAATTATTAAACCTACGTCATTTAAATAAGACCCCGGACTCTCTAATCTATGCCGCATAATGTAAAACAAGTATCTCATTCTCTCGTAGGTTTAGTCCCATATATTTAAGTGTATATCTTTTTATAGTGTCGCTTTTTCGTTTCATGGCATTTCAAATCACAATGATTCAAAAGAAGTTTTACTTCCAAACGAATAATAATCTAGCAGAGCATCTTCCTTTTCATACCTCTGTCCCTAGCGGCATGACTAATTGCGTAACTAAACATTCAGGGGAGAGTAATCCGATATTGATGTGTTTGTAAAAACTTTCCGATTAGCCCCATCCCGAGGCCCCAGAACACGGACCCCGGGGCCAATTTGCTTCTAATAATTCCTAATTTAATTATTTATTTATTTAAATTGCACGTGTAATCGCATTATATTACAAAAGTAGCCTTTGCCCACGATTTTGTCAACGTTAGATAGATAACAAAGGTTAGTTTGTCAAACACTTCTTTAAATGTAACGATTTTAATAGGGGGAAAATATATAGATAAGAAAAACAAATGAAAATCTTATGTTCTTCTAAATTCAAAATTTGAGTATATTTGGTGGCCAGTATTATGCCGCACCAAATGAATAAAAACTTTTTGTTGGAGATTCGAACACAATTATTTTTTAATATTTAAAATCAAAGTACGTATTTTCAGCATGTGAACGGATTGTTTAGTATTAAAATACATTAACACCGAAGACCCTAAAAACCCGGGATAAGTAATATTACTAAAGGCATGCACAACAACAATTGTTCTAATATTGATTTTTGTTTTTAGTTGGAGTACAGGAGACAGGCAGACGGCCCACTCGATGGAAAGTGGTTACTGTCGCCTATGGATGTTGCAACACCAGAGATATCACCAACACAGTGCCGGCCACGAAGAAATGTGAAAAAGTGTCATACCTTTAAAAAAAACCATATCGCAGCACTGTAGGAAAACCTCAGCTCATTCCAAATCCCCACGGACGCAAGAGAAATGTTCTTGAGAAAGCGTAGTAACTCAAGGAAGTGACGATGAGCAGTTGAACACCCAGACTATAACGAATGGTGCGGTGGTAGAAAGTAGATGAAGGCTTCATTTTGAACTGCATATGTCATTATAATTCAACATATCCACGGTATACATACACATACAAATAAATAAATAATCGGCAGATAAACAACCATACACATTTTTTACCCCCAAGCCAAATACGGACACTCAGACCACGGTAGAGATCGAAAAGTTCGTTTATGAAGTTTATCATGCCCGTAATGTACCTAACCGTAATGCGGACTCTCTACGCTGCGCGCTGTAGTGAAGTACGCCAGCAAAGACTTCTTAGCCTATTCAACCACAGAAGCCTTCAAATGTGAGAATATATTTATTTGTTACCTCTTTCCAGACTATGAAATGATGAAATGAAATGATTTCTCAATATTTGTTATACGAGTAGGTACCGGAGATAGACATAGAACCTATACGTTTTATGGCGGAAAATGAAAGCTTTTCGATATAGTACTGAGAAAAATGTATAGTCACCCATCGCTAATGCCAATTAATTCTCATAATATTCTTTATAATATATAGGTTGAATTATTCTGTTCGTGTGTATGTCGCTATACCTTTCCTAAACGGTTGGGCCTAGTTTGATGAAATTTTCTGCGTGCTATTAAGTGGGTCCCTATATGTTTTAGATTCAAAAATACACTTGATAGATGGCGCTGCAATCGAATTCAATTATTTTACGGCAGTACAACGCCTTGTTAATAATATAATAATAATAATGATTTGTTAATAAATCTATTGTAATATTATGAATTTAATTGTAGAACCTCACGGATCAAATTATTGGTAATCAACCATTTTTAAGGATACAATATTTTTCAAATTTCGAATCTTAATTCAAAACGCTTAAAGCCCTAAAGATAAAAATATTATTGGCACGTATAAATGCAGAAAATTGCGTATCACCAAGGGATGAGAGGTGAATAATCCCTAATTTTGTATACAAAGTGCATCCCATATTCCGTCACGGTGCGCGACGCCTGATTGCCTGTGACGGTACGCTCATCACTATTTCATCCCGCACAGAATCATAAATAAAGTCATCGATTTTGACAGTTTACGTAGCACGTGCATGTGTACACGGCTTTTGTTGTAATCAATGAAATTTTTTATGTTCTTTTTTATAAATAACTATTTGGGATTCCCCAAATCGGAATGATATGGTATTAATAGAAGATATTAATGAATATTTTAATGACGTAGTTATAAATTAATATTGAATAAGAACCGCATATGTAAGTGTATATTATACAGGTTATGAATACTTGAAAATATGATTCGGATTATTAAAAAATCAACCCCTTTCTTAGTTTGACGTTTGACATTCCTTCACAGGTGTAATAATATACCAAGCGTTTTTTTTTCAGAATCGCCGATTTGATACTTGACCAGAGCAATTGTTTTTTTCAAAAATTCAATGATTCCGCTTATTTCGGTAATTTTTCGTTATTTCGTATAGTTTAGAATTTGATGTTGGAGGCCTACTTGAAAAATTCATTCTGTACACTATCTTAATGATTTTATTTAATTCAACATTTGCTGTCTGTGAAGAAAAACATTGTTATGCACTTATTACGGACGATACACGTCTCTCGGACTGGACAAGTGTCTTTGTATGTTTCAGTCACTTTTCTCTGAAACGAAGGGTTGTTTATGGATGACATTTGAGAGGGTGTATGTAGCTCTGAGTGTTATTAAAACTTTCCACAAAAATTGGTTTGAACAGCATTCGTTGAGTAGTTGAGATGTGGAGTATTATCGTTTTTTATAGTTTCTTAAATGTCGAAAACTCAACGTTTGTCACATTTAAACCGATATTATGACGGTTAATTTTTGTTTCAATGTAGATGATTCAACCAAAGTGATAATTCAATGTCATTGAACACCGTCGCGTTGTAGTTCTGTTATCTTGATTCAATTTGGTTGATCCCCCTAATGGCAGCATTACGGAAGCCTTCATTATACATAACCTAGTTCTTATCCTATATTTTATTCTTTCACAATACGCATGCAATCGGAACAGTAAAAGTAGGGACACATTTGTCTTCATAAAAATCAAATAGCTGAAGCAATGGCTCGCTCGTACCTATTGTACTGGTAAGGCTTCAACAGAGATGAAACGCGAAAAGTCGCCTTTATTTTATTTGCTAGTCCAATAAATACAGTTTAAAACAAAATGTATATGTCAATGTAAAATAGATCTTGTTGGCATTTCATAAAATATATCTACACTTCCTTGATGCGGGATTCTTTATTGCTATTTATATACTTGCAGCAACTGTTCGGGAACGTAGATGAATAAAACTGAACATAGAGCTAGCTTATACCCCGAGTTAATACTTAGTCACTCAGGATACAGTTATACGCCGACAAAGTAAATGCACACCTGGTTTATTACCTTTCTCGCATTTAGACTTCTTTTGTTTACTTTATGTTTAAAATTTGAAATTAGACAATAGCATATTGTTATTGTACTCGTTTTTGCGTATATAGGTGTGCAGATTACGTTTTCTTGGAAAATTCAGTCCACGCAGTCGGGTGTTGTATTGTAAAGTTAGCATAAAACAATGCCCGAAGGGAGGGGCAATCAAAGCGATAACGCAAGCGAGGCAAGACGTGTGTACATTTAGTGACGGACTTTGCGCATGTTTTTGAATTGTGCATTACATTTGGACTTATTGCGGCCAGTTATAATTGTACCTGTTTGTATAATTCTAATAAATTCTATAGTAATTCCAACGGCATTTTAATTCGACTCCTGTAACTCGTTACAATACTTTTGATCCCGATAAATAATAACATTTACATGGAATAGACTAGCAAAATAGATGGCGCTGAAACCGTGGATTTTCAATTCACTAACCTACGTTGTGAATAATAACATCTTCATTGTATTACTTAAAATCAGGTTGGCTACGACTCGCCTCTATGATTCACACTTGTATAGACAACATGGACTGTTTCATTATTATTGTAGTGAACTTATAGCAAGAAACAGTAAAGTTTTACTTAAAACACATTATTAAATTTGTATATACGTATCACAAAGCTACTTACCTAGGGTTTTTCACGCGGCATAGCAGAAAACTCTAGTAATCCCTAAAATTTCAATGAAATCCGACAAGCGGTGTCAAAACCTATGCGAGAAAAACTTTAAGACCTTGGTACATATAAAAAATCTATTAATGTTGTTTTATAAATTATCCTATAAAATGCTTTTGATTTAAAATTTGAAATCACTGACTGAGACTTCGGTGGTTTTGTAAAATGGTAACTTTTGGATTGAAGATGAAGAAAGGTAAAGACTTGTACTTACATTTAAGTTTCTCGAGCGGTTCATGGTGTAAGGGTGGTGCATGATGTAGCGGAGCATGCTGCGGTTCGTGGTGCAATGGACCCATGAGGCTGGATATCGCCGAGCCCACAGAGGCCGCTACAGAGTCGTGAAGATGACCCCCATGCAGGTCGAGCTCCGATAGGCAGAGCCCGTTCTCGCTTAGCGGCTCCATGCCAGCCGCTAGCGCCTCCTTATACACCCTGAGGTGAATGTTGAAGCCTTCTGTCAACGTCTTGCTAAATTGCCGCGTCAGCGACTGTAGAACGTTTGCTGATTTTTACGCGGCAACGGGCATTGCTTGGTAGCTGTTGGCAAAGATAAGAAACTTATTTATAATTAATTGTATATTGCTTACAAGGCTATCAAATACATCGCGAAATATAAAGCACAACCTCTATTATCTCTGTAATCTACCTGACTAAGCTTTGACCCAGTTCATTAGAACGCAGAGGTTCGATTTTTTTTATTGCAAGAAGACAGTACAGCTGATGAAAAGCGGTTACTATCGCCTATGGACATTTGCAACACCAAAGGCGTAACAAATGCGCTGCTGCTCTGTTAAGGGAGACTGGAACCTGGCCACTGATGCCGGAACACAACTCAAGGTTTTTATGGCGACATACTCTAGACCAGGGGAGGTAGCCTTCCAGTCAGGAAAATACCCTACCACCGTGGGTTGTTTTGTCGCCTCTTACGACAGGCCTCCCGGCCGGAGGAAATTATATTCTTTCTCCGTTCCTGCACGGATAAAAGACGAGGAAAAACGATTCCCTAACTGCTAGGGAAAATAATATAATGTGTGTGCTATTCTGCCAATTTTATTATATAAGAAAAATAATCTTCATTGCACATTTTATTCGCTTCTAAAGTATTTAAACTGTGTTATGATTTAAACAAGCCAATATTGAATCATCAGTTATATTTTATTTGTATTAACATATCACCGTTTTCTATTGTTTATTCATTAAAAATTAATATTAATATAAGTAAAATAACATAAGTAGGTTTAAAAGTATTTCATTTCTAAGTTTTTTTTGCAGTGTCATTTATTTATAACTAGCTGTCTCGGCAGACGTCATCTTGCCCAGAAAAGCTTCATTCGATATGTCGACAGCAGCGCCACCCACCGAGTCCAATTATGAACCAATTCAGAAACCTTCTTTGGCTCATGCACAACAACTTTGCTAAAGATCATCACATGATCAAATGTATATAGTTCACGATTCTATAAAGGACATACAGACAAACATTAATTTTTATATATCAAGATTTAGTTTATTTTTCTTTTATTGTAATTAGTATTAGGTTAAGAATTAAATATACAAATACATGCATATATTACATAGTCATCATATATATACACATACGGTAGATTAAAACTTAATAAATAATTAAAACCTTCTAAGTTAATCTCTCAATTCTACTTATTGATTACTGAGTTTGGTGTATCTTTTTCTATGACTCAATTATTACAGAATACTAATACAGAAGACTGAAATTGTTACTTCATTGAATCGCAGTGTACTTACTGGTCGTCTTTATTATCATATTATCTTTAAATCCCTGTTGTCAGGGCCTGCTTTATAATTTTTCATTTCTACTTTACACGGTTCTTGGCTTTCCTGATTGTATTCACTTACAAGTTAATGCAATTTTATATGACACGATTTATGTTTCCCTTGGACGTGCCACGAGATGACGCTAAATGTGATCTAGTAGTAAAAATATTCGCACTAAGTACACTGTTCCCATCTCTTTATTCAATTATGGTTTCTTATTACTTTTTAGGTAATCATTTCTTTTGCTCTTTGGGTAAGATTGCTTATTAAATTTACAAAGTTTCATGACCTTCAATTAATTGGAAGTTTTTTTGTGATATATAGGTTTGCGTTTGACTGACATCACACCTGATGTCAGATGAAAATGCAGTCTACGAGCACGCTTACCTAGAAAGTACTTGTTCACGTGATCTTGAAGACACCTAAATCGTATTTATCAGGAAACAAAGATGACAGTAGGGAATTCTACTCCTCAACGGTACGTATAAAAGTGGAAGCATAGCGCTTCGTTCGCTTGGTAGGTAGCTTCTTATAATTACAGAATTTATGAATTTATTTCAAAATATCTACATGCTTTAAAGCGTGTACACACAGCGTTGTTTAAGCTGTAAAGAAATTGTGCGTTATAAAAACCCTTGCCATAATGAAATATGCTTACAACTTTCATCTTCCATTTAGGTCCATGGTTTTGTGCAAGTTAAAGTCACCCAAGATGTTAAGGAGGCTTTGAAGAGTAAAACTACACTTTTCCACATTCATTTAAGTAAAAAATTAGCTCTTATGAAATCGATCGTGTCTGTCATTTATTTATCCGTCTGTCGATGTGCTTCAGAATTTTTTATAAAACTATTGGACTCAAAATTATATATGAATGAAATTTGTCAGAAAAATGTTATTCTACTAGTAGGTATATACTATATGTATATACTACACAATTGTAAAATGATAAAAAAACTAAAATCTAGTTAGCCGTCATTCACTAATTGATGCATGACAGAGATTTGAAGAATTGTTAAACAGGTCATGCATATACTATTTTTCATTGCTTTTTAACTTTTGAACATTTCAAAATCTAATATATAAAATTCTCGTGTCACAGTTTTCGTTGCCATACTCCTCCGAAACGGCTTGACCGATTTTGATGAAATTTTTTGTGCTTATCCGGTATCTATGAGAATCGGCGAACATCTATTTTTCATCCCCCTAAATGTTAGGGGTAGTCCACCCCTAAATTTTTTTATTTATTTTTTAGACAAAATTTTTAATTTCTATTTTTTTATGATACAGCATTAAAAGATACATACAACCCTAAATTTTCAACCCTCTACGATCAACCCCTATTTTTTACCTGGCAGGACGACGTCTGCCGGGACAGCTAGTATTTATATAGATTATTATTTTTGATATATATTTATTTTATGATTATTATTATTATAGATAGATTTGAACAAGATCCATTAATTATGAAACCTCCACTGTGCAGTTGGACAAGCTTCAGTCAGTGCAGACTGACAAGATTTTATTTTCATAGTAAAGTGATTTTAAATTAATATTTTTATTAAACAATACTTAGCCATAAACTAAGTTCATATAACGAAACTTTCTCCTTTCCTTCAGTTTGTCCTTATTATTTGGGGTCGGAACAACATGTCTTTTCCTTGGACACTCCTCAACTCTATCATACATTTTCTGTCGCACCACGAATCATCGTATCAGCCTACACACAATCCATCAATCTCTTTTTTGGTCTACCTTTATTATAATTATTATAACGAAACTATTAATCATTTAATAAGAATATTATTACCGGCTAAAGATACATATCAAATTTCAATCAACATAATCATATATGTTACTGAGGTTACATACTCTTTTAACAATCGATTACGTTGAATGTAATTTTTAAAAGGCAAAACGTTAGAATGAATTATACGTTTCATTTCCCACTTTTACTCTGTCTCTATGCGAGCGTTGGAAAATTCAATATTCCAGTAAAAAGGAAAAAAGCGCTGAAGCACGAACGTCGCTTTCGCAGCATGAAAATTGACCGATAATGGTAAAAGGTCCGTGTTATTGGATAGTCAGGTAGTTTTAAAATCGTATATTTGAAACGCTGGATTGCTATGGAAAGAGATTTCATAGCAACTAACACTTAATAAAATAGATACTATGTAATAGCAATACTTAATAAATAATATACTATATTAAGTATTGTTATTACATATATGTATATATTTAATATATAAAATATCTGCATATAACTATATGTATAATTTATGTTTTTATTATTAAAAAGGAAGTAGTTTGTAGGTCCGTATCTATATGTTGCGTATCGCCATTATCATCTTTATTAATTTCTGTGGTTGTCTGGAAGAAATCGTTTTTTAGCGATAAAATCGCCCTTTGACATTTAGTTTTATTTTTTGCCTGAAACTTCATTTTTGTATTGGTACAATAAAGTATTATCTATCTACGTATCTCAACTAATGTTTTTTGATGTATTTTTAAATTTTCTACTGAAATACAGTCTATGGACATTTGAATGCATGTTTGTAGTATAGTTTATGCTACAAAAGGTGGCCTATGTTCTTCTTTACTATACTATCATTGCTTTACCAAATTGAATTAAAGTTCTGAAGGCCTAATAAGGCCGCTTTACCTTGCGGTGAAAGAAAACGTAATAATACCTGCACATCGAGATAACCGATGTACCAAACCCGTTAATCCGCCTTGAGCGTCGCGGGGTATGCTGACAGTTCTTTCGTAAAAAATAATAGGGAAACCAGAGCCCACCAGGGACTTTATGGGTTGTTATTATATAAGTACTTACATCTTATTAAGAAAACAAATAAATTGTATTATACTGTAAATTGTGTGAATGTAAATAAATATTAAAGGAGCTTGAAACTAAAACAAACATTACAAGTCAACATTCAATTCCAAGCTAAACCCATTTCTCTCAAGTTGAATCAAAGAAGTTTAACTATTCAGCGGTGAAATTAGCCGACGATTCAAAAGTGATCTCTCACAATTGTTCCTCACAATGCGATATTAATCTTGGCTCGGCTGAGTAATTGGCACAAGCCAAAGGCACCGATCGAGGCGGCTGAGCCACTCTTATCCCTTTAAACCGATGCAAAGCCTTTTTTAAGCCCAAAGATTTAAGTTTGCAAAAGTCTACGGCTCTATTAAAACGCGATCTCATTCGATGAATGCGATTCACAACAGAAACACGACTGAATGCATTTCCAAGGACAACAAACTAAGTTTTAAAAATTAACTAACAGTCCCGTCAAACATTATCGTGCCCAGAAAAATCTAGAACTAGGTTTTAAGCGCGGTAATTTATTTGATTTTGGTTATTCCGACGTTTTGGCCTTCTGACTTTTCAGTGGCCAATTTTTAGAGCTAGGCATGTTTACTGAAGAGTTTCTTGCGCCACTTCTTCTCTTCAAGCCATAATATGTTGTGAAGCGGTGGTAAATTAGATTAACAAAAAGAATGTCTGAGCATGCTGCAGATGATGTTAAACAAGAATAAATCTATGAAAAAACATATATCTACTTTTTCTTTCTTCAGATGAGAGCTAATAAGAAAAATATATAACCAGTCCGTATTTGAAAATAAATGCAATAATTTTGGGGCTTTTTAATGTACTTTCCGCTAATTTTGTCAATGTGTGTACATTCATTACTAAGTTTAGCTACTTTCTTGTAAGCAATAAAATATATTTTATTAGGTGCTAAATATTGAATGTTTCAGTCCCAGAAAGTGTGACGCAGAAGGACGAGGAGGGAGAGTTGTCCAAAACATCAACATTTTGCGAAACTATGTATTTTATATATAATACATAGTTTCAAAAATACAAAAACATTCAATCTACAATTCATTATTATCTCTTATCTATTGGAAATACAAATCTACTTATCTGAAGCAATTAATTACAAAACAAGCAAGTACGAGTACCTACTACAATCAAAGTAAACCAGCTTCTTCACTGTGAGGACATAAATATTAGTTCATAATACAAAATCCTTACATAACAGAGTGCTCTTCAAACGACTCTTCATTTCCAGTAACAAAATGTCATCAAAAACAAGCAATTATTATCAAACCCTCACTAACGTTATCGACACTTTAAAAAACACCGCAAGACATCACTCCACTCAAAAATCAGACACAATCTTTCAAAATCGTATCATTACAAGATATTTACAAGCTATTGAATGCATGTAACTTGTATGAAACATTTCTAAACATTGTTGACTCGGTGTGTTTAATCTCATATCAGATTGATAAGATCGTTTGCAGCATTGTCAATGCTGATATAGTCCTCTTTCGGTTTGACACAACAGGAATGTTGCCATCGGGTGATAAGAAACATAGTCTTCTAAACTATTGTTTTTGCATATTCTACCAAACTTTTAGAACTCTAGAAGGTGGTTAGATCCTTTATATTCTATTTCGGCTGTCAAAACTAAGAGGTACTTGAACAATTTTTCTAGTAAACCACTTACTATGTATATCTGTCTTGGGTAAACGTCTCCCTTGCTAAATAAAGATTTTTTGAAAATTGGTAAACTTCAATCTGTGTTTATCTGCTAGTATATATATATATATATATAGTATTACTCGTTTTTGTTTTTTTGCAGGAGATCAGCAGACAGGCAGACGGCCCACTTGAAGGGAAGGGGGTTACCATCGCCTATGAACATTTGAAACACCAAATGTCCTACAAATGCGCTGCTGCTCTCTTAAGGGAGACTGGAACCTGGTCACTAATGCCGGAACTCAACTCAAGGTTGTTATGGCGACATACTTTAGACGAGGGGTGCCATCCAGTCGGGCAAATGCCCTACCACCTGGCTGTGGGTTGTTTTGTCGCCTCTTACGACAGGCCGCCCGGCCGCAGGAAATTGTATTCTTTCTCCGTTCGTGAAGGGATAAAAATTGTTAGTTTAGAAAGTAAAGTAAAGCCATGATTCTTAGATTCAACGAACATCGATTTAATTGCTTATAATCATTGTGAAGAAATAGGCCTGAAACTCACAAGCTAAGCTAGATATATATTGTCCAAAAAGTCCTTTAAACATAAAAAACGACACTTACAATAGAAAAACTAAAATGTTGACTATAGCTAACTTCAAGGTGTCGGATGACTATAGCTAACTTCAGGGTGTCGGTTTTTCGTGACAGTGTGCCCGCGCATCGTAAAAATTTACTCTCATCATTTTTTCCTAACGCGCCTAAAGAAGTATAACTTCAAAAATATTTATATGACCTTATCAAGTAAAGATGATAATCGATCACAGGAAATGATACGATATCAAGCAATTGATACAAATACACATACCTGCAGTTATATTATAATCACAGGTCCTAATTAACCGAATCAAGATCATTGATACAATAATCTAATGTTAGGTAGCATTTATACAATATTATTATCATAGCTTGTATCAAATAATCTCTTGAGTCATGAGATAAAGAATAAACATGATATTTTTCAATTGCAAGCAAACATACTCGTATAATAAACCACGCTAAGCCTGATGATATTAATATGCCGCTCATAGTTATTCTAGTGACAGATGACCGTTCAATAGATGTATTATTATATCACATTGGTATTCGTTTTTTTTTAACTGGCCATTTTTAATAATTCCCAGAAACATTCCCGCCGGATTCTTGGGATTAAAAGTAGCACAGAGCTTAAGTCTAAGTCTTAGATGTCACTCAGCGAAAGCCGCATCGAAATCGGTCCAGTAGCTTTTACGTGAAGCTCAAACAAACAGACAAGAAACCTAAAAAAAATACATCGTGTTCTCCATCGTTTATATAGTCTAGTCTAGTTGTTTTGATTTACATACCTTCAATGCTTAGACACGGCATATTTCGAATTTTATAATATTATAGATAATTGCAGCTAATGTGAAGAAGGCATAATATATATTATGTGATTCTTCAAGTGTGACCTTATTTTTAGTTGCTCTACTTTTAGAATTATACCTTGTGGTAGCTCCTAAAGTACGATATCCTGGATCTCTAAAAAAGCCGGTACCTGAACAATGTAAAGCAGAATACGGATTACAGTATCATAAACAAGACGAGGCAGGAAGAACTTATAGGGTTTGTGAGCAGCAGCTTCTAGCAGTTGCATTGAAGTTTGCTTTAGTCAGTTGTAATTTGAACCTAGCAACCTATGACGTAACGGAACTTAAACGATTTACATTTAAATCCCAGCATTTGGGGAACGCTCCCCACCTTGTTATCTTCTGTGCAGGAACGAAGAAAGAATACAATTTCCTGCGGCCGGGCGGCCTGTCGTAAGGGGGCGACAAAACAACCCACAAACAGGAGGTAGGGCATTTGCCCGACTGGTTGGCTACCACCCCTGGCCTAAAGTAAGTCGCCATAAACAACCTTGTGTTCCTGCATTAGTGACCAAATTCCAGTCTCCCTTAAGAGAGCAGCAGCACAGTTGTAGCAACTTTAGTGTTGCGAATGTCCATAGGCGATGGTAACCACTTTCCATCAAGTGGGCCGTCTATCTGTCTGCTGAACTCCTGCCATAAAAAAAAATTGATCGTTTTAGTCTTACCCCAAAAGGAAGGTTTGCACTGAAAATCAGCGTTGTGTCGGATATAATTCCGGCACAGCAATATGCTGAGTGCAAACCTTGGTTGCTGAAAATGCGGCGTACGGATCATCAAAATATGCTCTGTGTATAATAATGTGTACGTCGCTATTTCTTCAAATAAAGTTTTTCTTTCTTTTCTTTCTTTCTCATTGAACTTTATCTAAACTGCTAGACTGATATTGATTAAAATTATTGTGGTGTTTGAGTTGGTCACTGGGTGGTCTAGATTCATAATTACACTACAATTGGGTTCTAGATTTTTATTTTTTCAGGGCAGGACAAACGTGGCCTCTTTACCATTACCAGGGCCCTTAATCATTTATGTATATTTTAAACTGCGATATTATAATATTGTCTCGGATGGATCAGTATGGCGACCCAGCGAGAAAACGTAGCCAACCTTCTGGGGCACCTTACCCATGTATAGTATATTAGTCTTGAGGGACTATGGGTAGAATACAATACAAATAAGTTTAGTTTTCTTGCATTGTATTCGATTATATGTAATTTTATAATTGTTCTGTGAATATAATGTAATTTTTTTGCCTGTATCTATACGAATAAATGACATTATTGACAAGATATTGTCTCGTATTCAAAGTTAAATTCCACCGCATATTAATAACCAAACTTTTGGGCGTATTCACAGTACACGTTCAAGAGCAGCCGGCGAGGTGTCAATTTATCAACACGGCGCGTTATCAAACCGACTCGTTGATAAAAATATATCATTCTGCAGATACGGGGCCGTGTTGTGAGTATGCTTAGTTTTAAATTTGCCTGTTTTAATTACAATTTGTCTTTTTATGCATCAGCCTTGACTATAAAAATTTTGCGTACCGCATATGAGTCGTATAATTCCAATATCCATTAACGCCGCACGCGATTATGTTTGAGCACTTACAAATAGTCTGCTTAGTAGCTGGAAATGGAATGGAAAAAACCACCTGAGGCCTAAAAGACTGCTTTCGCAGATGCATATTACAAATATTAACAAGTATGAAGTGGGACTTTATGATGTCTTAAGGCTGGCTTCGATTCGTTCAGAAGTTATACATTTTTTTAATATACAAGGCAAATTAAGAACCTCTGCCTTTAGAAAGTCGGTTAAAAACTTATTAATTTTAATGAAAAAGCTTGTCGTTTCATACCTAGAATGATGCGTGATGCTATTAGAATAAAAGACACCCAAATTTCAATACAGAAGATGGTTGGTCAGTACCACCTGTTTGGGATCCGATCATCAAAACTATTAAGACCCAAACCCAACAAAAACCAACTGCCAGACCTCAAGACACTGTGAGCTCTTTTTGCGTGCACCGGAACACAAACCAACTTGATTCATAATTTATTTTTATTTTTCCTTCCACCTATTTTAATATTATACAAAATTATTAGAGCTAGAGATGTTTGCTGAAGAGTTTCTTGCGCCGCTTCTTCTCTTCATGCCACAACATATTTCGAAGCGGTGGTAAATTAGATTAGGCTCCCATAGAGTAAATAACAACCATAAACAAAACATGATTAATGCAACAAACGATGATTTTGAGATAATTAAGATCATTTATAAAAAAGACTGTTCGTAGAAAACATGAAAAACCTGTACTTACAATATCATTGTCTACATATATCTTACCATATTTAGTTATTATACTTACAAAATATTTGTAAATAAAATAAAGGTGACCTTTATAAAAGGGACTTGTTTCCCAAAATGGTTACGGAACCCTAATAAAATCCGACGCTCGAAATTATAATCCTAACAAATTCATAAATACTTTCAAATAGGGTTAATAGGTTCAAATAAGATTGCGCGATCGATAAGATTGCGCATACGTCATAATAGGACATCAGGCTGATGTTTGAAGCTAACTGGTGTTGTATTTATGTTCGTGAATGAAACCAAATTCCGCTCCCGAAATCAAATTGAAACGATTTAGAAAATAAAAGAAGTACGTAAGCTGAAAGTTTTTACTAGCCTTTGATATTATTTTTCAATATTTTTCATGTACTTATTATAGACAATGGACCTTACAAGATTTTGCTAATTTGCCAATATATAGTAGGTATGATTATATAAAGCCAGTTTCGGATTCATACGACATAATTAAACAATAATATAGCCGATAGCAGTTGTATCTCGATTTTTTTAATGGCGTCGTTGTGTGTAAAACTGCGAACTTTGAGTGCATGTACATTCTGATGCGATTATAAAAGATGCTCGCAAGCGAATTGCCAATGGCGACAGTAATGGAGCAGTAGCTCGGACTTTAGCAATGATAGAGTCAGCTTTACATTTTTGTTTGTATCAAACACGATGTACAGAAATATAAGGCATTTTTGAGGACATTAGACTATTAGAGAGTGATAGAGTGTCGGGGTGAAGGTAAGGAAAGGAATGCTCCGGTGGTTCGGGCATGTGGAAAGAATGTATGATGAAAGATGAAGAATGACTAAACAGATATACAATGCAAAAGTGGATGGGATGCAGGAGTCGCGGAAGGCCACGACACACCTTCCATGATCAAATTGATCGTGGTATTAGCAGAAGGTGATGTCAGGAGCCTTAAGAATAGACGAGCGTGCATGACAAGAGCTATGAATGTCAAAGAAGCAAGTGAGGTGTGTAAGAATGGGCCTTTGTGGCGCTCTGTGTTCGTGCCTACCCCGCAAGGGACCTGGCGTGAAGTTATGTATGTATGTATTACACTATTTTTTATTGGTTTAACAGCTAAAGGATTGAGAAACGTAGCATATGAGTATGCAGAAGTGTATAATAACAGTTTAATGTACAGGTTCCGAAATATTATCAATTCAATGCGCAATTTTGGACACAAGCGTGGAAAAAATTGCACAAATCCCGATTTTTTAATTTTATTTTATTGTTTAAGGTAATAATTGAAGCTTTATTAATTGAATTAATATAGGTATTCATTGCCAAGGGAACAAGAGTACTAAATGAACAGTTGAGCACAAATTTACTTTTGTATTTTTAATTTTATAAGCCGTTATTTGAAAATCGCGCACTCCTACATCACCCTACCCTACATGAGGCAACATGGGCCGCGTGATATTTCCACTCTACCAGTTCTTTACCGGTTATGATAAGCATTCTAGGACGGATCTTAGAATAAGCATTGCCCTGTGAAGAAACTAGATATTGTACCTATTTGTTTGTAATTTTGTTTTATTCATTTATTAGATATCCAACAGCTTGCAATATTGAAACATGAATATCTCCAATTACTGGATACTTTAGGCCTTACAATGTTGTTTGTTGTATGTTTTTGAAAAATAATGTCTGTCAAACATATTTTTTTCTCTATTACTTCTATATCTATCCAGTCGAGCAAATACCCTACCACCTGTGGGTTGTTTTATCGCCTTTTATGACAGGCCGTTTGTTCTCAGTACCTTTTTCCTCCGTGCAGGGACGGAGAAAGAATACGATTTCCTGCGGCCGGGCAGCCTGTCGTAAGAGGCGACAAAACAACCCACAGCCAGGTGGTAGGGCATTTGCCCGACTGGATGGCTACCACCACTGATCTAAGTATGTCGCCATAACAACCTTGTGTTGTGTTCCGGCATTAGTGACCAGGTTCCAGTCTCCTTTAAGAGAACAGCAGCGCATTTGTAGCACTTTTGGTGTTGCAGGTGTCCATAGGCGATGGTAACCGCTTT
The DNA here is from genome assembly GCA_012273795.1 of Dendrolimus punctatus. Lineage (NCBI taxonomy): Eukaryota > Metazoa > Arthropoda > Insecta > Lepidoptera > Lasiocampidae > Dendrolimus > Dendrolimus punctatus. Next base: position 15,463,090 of record CM022538.1, read on the forward strand.
CCATCAAGTGGGCCGTCTGCCTGTCTGCTGATCTCCTGCAATAAAAAAAAGTACCTGCACGGATAAAATACTACTTTTTAGTAGACGTGCGGTCGAAACGGAATAATTACAGTTATATTTTCACCAATTAACAGAAATTCAAGTGGAAATGGTGCAATTTTAGATGATGTCGGAAAGCAATAGGTACGTACACGTTCAGAACAAGAACTCTCATATAAATCATGCTCAAACAGCAACTGTATAGACCTACTGTTGCTAAAATTTCTCTTATGACACAATTTGATACCGGCGCTGCGGGCGACGCATGGCCTTTGGAGGTGTCACGAGCAGGCGTCGGCGTCTGTTGGGATGTGTGTGCACCGCACACCTTACACTATAGGTAAGGCTGGCACTGCTGGTGCTTACCTTGGACAGCGGATCGTTATGCCGACCCAACGACATAACGTAGCCAGTTTTCTGGGAACTTTAGCCGTAAGAAACGTTGACTTAGGCTCAGTATTGTACTTGTAGTTTTAAATAATTACAGACATAATACAATATAACTTATATTTATACCTAATAGGGCTATTTTTTCCACATATTATTGATTTTATATTTTATGAATATTTCGTTTGTATTACTAAATTCGGGTAGCTACATATCTGCAGGTATTTGTAGACAATTATATTGTATTTGCATGTTTATATACAAATGATTTTCTCGGTCGTTCAGTAAGTATTTTTTTAAGAAGATCTTAAGCTCAAAATCATCATCTTGGGATTACGATTTCAGTTTCCGTGACTACATTCAACTAGGTGTAAAACTTAGTTTCAATTTGAAATTGTCGTTGTAAGAGGATGGCTGTGGAGACCTAGTCAACCGTGGAACTTATTTTATCTCTTCCAATAAGTTATTGGTGGCGTAAAACCAATTATAAGCCTGGGCGTTCATGATCTCAGTTTCCACTTTTGCTAAATCAATAACATAGCAGACTTCTTAGATAAATTGGGTAGTCCCAACCAACCAAATTATGTTCATACAATGGATAATTCTTAGAAAGATCTCAGAAGCGTTCAGACCAGATCTAATGTCGAAAAGTATTAGATACTTACATCTCAATAATATAAAGCCGGTGTAACACGTTGCAATGTAATGAGACGTGACCTCGTTCAGTTGTTCACAGCACACAAAATCCGCAGATATCCGTCATAATCTATTAGAAGCCACGGGATTAAAGCGCGTCCACCGGCTCCAGTGAGACCACTAACGTAAACACCAAACAAACCGAATTCGAATCCGATACCGATAAATCAAAGCACGCGGTCGCGGCGACGTGGCTTATCCGCTAAATCCTGTCGGGATCGCGTAAAAAATACTAGTATTAAAAACAGTCTTAAGTGGGCTTACGGTCGCGGCGCGGTGCGGCCCGCGCTGGCTCTAATCTCGGCCACTTCCCGAACCAATTTGAACCTAACTCCACCACTCTATACATCATCCGGCGGCAAGCCCGCCCACCGGCGCGGTCGGACATACCCATGCCACATACCGACATCTCTCTCACTCTACAGTGAACGTATAAAGCTCTCCCTTTCACCCTGAAATCTGGCCGCACTGAAATCTTCGCGCGTGGTCGCGGGGACGGGGGTGCAGTCAGCTGGCCGAACTTGTGCGAAAAAATCGACTTTTTATCGGACCGATGACGCTTCGTGACGTCACTGTTTACTTCTACCGGTCGAGTGTGGACTCTGATTCTTTGAGGGACCATGACGCCACGCTTGCATTACCTTGCTATACACATATACAGGGATTCAAAGGTATACATATCACCTTATGGCTTAGTATATTAAATTATGTCGACTTTTATTCATATCAGATTACATTGATTTTCTGATTTATGTTAAAAAACGTGTAAATCAGATACAAAGGTAATTCCTTGTCTTTAACAAATTAAATAATCCATTAATACAAAAAAATTGAAATAGAAAAATGTTCTCTAAAGCCGGCAATATGTTTTCCTTACAGCATAAAATAATTGCAGTTTAAATCGCGCACCGTGCACCGGAGTCGCCGGCAATAAATAAGCTCCGCTTCACGAACGTAAACAGATCGGGCGCATTAACCGCGCGTCGGCGTACATAAAGAGAGTAGCATAAATATAAAGTTCCCACTCGCCGCGCGAACTTAGCTAAACAACGCCATAATTGCCTTCATTACTTAAATTACTGAAATTATTTATTCAGATAGCTGGCAACATTTAGGCGCGTTAGCCCCGCCCCTTTCTTGTTCTACAACCAATCAGCGTCAGTGCGCTCGCATCGGGCGGGAACGCCAATATGGCGGCAGACCGCGTCCGTTTCGTAGACTTCATGCGTCCATGTAAAAATGAAGACTTGCTGTTTCAGTTTTTCATACGTACATTTCTCACGTGCTTTAAGTGGTTGCAATTTGATAATTATTTTTCATTTAAACTGTGTAATGATTGTGCTACAATGCTACGCCGGACAGTCCTCGGCGTAGCGCTCGATTTCGCCGTCGGTAAAGTACCGACGGAATGTATGAAATACGTCCTCTCAAATAAATGTGGTGATAAATTAACGTCAAGTTTTCAGACGCAA
>CM022538.1:15465783-15506260 GCA_012273795.1 Dendrolimus punctatus
CCGCGCCGGGATCGAAACTAAATACACTCAACACGACACTACACAACTATTTCGCAATAGATCGCTTTCCAAAAGTGGAAATTGTGCGGAAAAACTGCAGAAAAATCCGAGATATTGAGCAGCGCGTGTGCCTCGTTCGGCTGCTTCTCCGGAACTGAATATGATCACACTATGTTAACCCCAAGGAGCTCAAGCATTTGTAGTGTCTCAGCTTAGGCAATGCCTTAGTGAGAATGTCTGCTGTTTGGTGAGTTGATGGTATGAATTTTATAACGACTTGTTTGGTTGAGATGCAGTCACGAATAAAATGATGTCGAATATCAATGTGTTTGGTGCGAGAGTGATGTGTATTATTTCTAGTGAGTGAGATGGCACTTTGATTGTCGCACAATATCGTTAAAGGTGATGATGATTGGAAGATGTCATTAATGAGCGATCGGATATAAATGGCCTCCTTACAGGCCTCGCTGAGAGCCATGTACTCCGCCTCTGTTGTAGACTGAGCCACAGTTCTCTGTTTGCGTGACTCCCATGATACCGATGAACCGCTCATCTGGAACACATACCCTGTATAGGAGCGCCTGTCTATCAGGCTACTTGCGTAATCAGCATCAGCGTATCCAATCCCATCACTAGTATTACTGTATGTAAGCTTTTTATCCTTCGTTGCCTTTAGGTAACGGAGAACACGCTTTGCAGCTCTCCAGTGTACCTCCCCGTAATGTGCGTTGAATTGGCTCAGAGCAGATACCGAGTGAGCTATATCAGGTCTGGTACCAATGGAAAGGTACATTAATGACCCAATGAGCTCCTGGAATGGTAAATCCGGCTTTTCATCGCCAGGGTTTGGCAGGACAAGTTGCTTACCAGTCTCCATGGGAGTAGATACAGGAATACAGTCTTTCATCCCAAACTTTTCTATCACTTTCTCAATATATTTTGTTTGGTCAAGTGATAGATAGCCATTCTCTCTTGTCACTCTCATTCCTAGACAGTCTTTTAGTGGGCCTAAATCTTTGATTACAAAGGACTTTTTTAACTCAGCTTTGAATTCTTCTTTTATCTTCTTATCATTGCTGAAGATGAAGAAATCGTCGACAAAAACAGCTACAATAAGCAACTTTGTATCTTCGTGCTTGTAATATATGCAGTGTTCTTTTTCGGAACGTCTGAACAAAAGTTTATCCATAGCCTCACAAAGTTTTTTATTCCACTGCCGTGGAGCTTGTTTAAGACCATAAAGGGATTTTTTGAGAAGACAAACTTTAGATTTGTCATTCGAGAAACCTTCAGGCTGCTCCATGAAGATTTCTTCTTCTAGATCGCCGTTAAGGAATGCTGTCTCGACGTCTAGGTGATCAATGTCTAAATTGAGTTTCACGGCGAAAGCCAGTAGAAGACGAATCGACGACAGTCTTGCTACGGGTGCAAAAGTTTCACTATAGTCAACACCATAGACTTGTGTGAATCCTTTGGCAACGAGTCTTGCTTTATATTTCACAATGTCTCCATTTGTATCCTTCTTGACTTTGTACACCCACTTACATTTAATCACTTTTCTATCTACAGGTCTATTTACAAGCATCCATGTTCCATGCTTTTGCAATGACTCATGTTCACACTGCATAGCTTTCAGCCACTCTTGACTACGACTATCTTCCAGAGCTTGCTTGTAAGTTTGCGGCTCGTAATCAATGTTGCTAAGGTTTGCATAGTCTGAGTCAGAATATCTCGCGGGAGCACGATGGTCGCGAGGAGGATATCTTCGAGCAGTGATATCTTCAGAAATATCAACTACTGGTGACACAGCTACAGGAACATCTTGAAGATCGACAAATAACTCTGGTTCCGACTGAGAAGCAGATGGTTCTTCAGTAGGAAACTCAGCATGTTTTTTTGTTGGATCTTGAAGTTCGGGATGTTCTTCGTCGATAGGCTCATGAATGTTGAAGTTGTCACAAGGTGTGATAACTTCCGTAGACTGTGTGTGGGGTGCAGGCGAGAAATCTTGAGTAATAGGTATGAAGACTTCTAGATTTTCAGGCCGAGGGTCTGACATTTGTGTTATTTCTTCACCAGGTTCTCTAGATGGTGGTAGCTTATTTTCGACGAAGACGACGTCTCTGGCAATGATGACGTTCCTTGGATTCTGGAGATCAACAAGACGATATCCTTTAGTATCTGTTGAATACCCAACGAAAACACAGGTTTGAGTCTTAGAGTCGAGTTTCTTGCGCTTCTCAGTAGGGATTAGAACGTGCGCTTCACAACCGAAAACTCGCAGGTGACGTAAATCCACTTTCTTCCCAGTCCACATCTCTTCAGGGATTCTGTTGTTTAGTGCATGGGTTGGCGAGCGGTTTTTGAGATATATTGCTGTGAAAACAGCTTCACCCCAATATGCTCGTGGTAACCCAGAATCTTGGAGCATAGTTCTGGCTTTCTCGACAACGGTTCTGTTAACTCGCTCTGATACTCCGTTTTGCTGCGGGGTATAGGGTACTGTTGTCTGATGAACAATACCATTTTCGATGAGAAAATGAGTGAAATTATGGTTAACGAACTCTTTTCCATTGTCAGAGCGTAAATACTTTATTTTCAGACCTGTTTGATTCTCCACCATGTTCTTGAATTCAACGAATTTATAGAAAACTTCGCTTTTCGATTTTAGCAGGTAGCCGAAAGTCTTACGCGTAAAGTCATCTGTAAAAGTTAGTAGGTAAAGTGCTCCACCCCATGAATGCGTACTCATGGGTCCGCAAAGGTCTGTATGTACCAATTCTAGTTTAGAATTTGACCTACTTTGTGAATTCTCGAATGGTTTCTTTGACATCTTGCCTTGTAGGCACGGCACGCAAGTTTTATCTAAATCACTAAATGATATATTTGTGTAGTCTATACCTAGTTTATAATTTTTTAAAATATTTAGGGCTTTTGGATGTAAGTGCCCAAGACGTCTGTGCCATAGTAAGGCAGACTCTTTGGCTTGTGTGACATTGGTTTTGTAATCTGCCATATCCAACTTGTACATACCATTAAAGTTTGACGCTGTTGCAACCACACAGCCTGTCACTTTGCAGCCTTTATTCAAAAGGATTGAGGCACCATTTGGGGAAAAAACTACTATAAGCCCTTTCTGAACTAGGCTATTTACTGAAAGTAAATTTGTAGTTAAGTCTGGAACGTATAAAACATCGGAAATTTGCTTAACCCTATCAGACACATTTATAGAGACCGTACCTTTTCCTTCACTTTTAATTTGTTGACCATTGGCAACAGTAACTGGTTTAGACTCCTGCTGCAAGTCCAGGAACCAATCACACTTGTTACTCATATGAGTCGTAGCACCTGAGTCAACATACCATTCGGTTGTGGCACAAAGTGAGGGGGTAGAGAAACCTGTAGGAAAATTATGATTAAAACCAGATAAAAGTGTAACGTCTGATGTATTATTACATGAATAAGATGATGAAGTTGATGGTGATGGTGAAGGTTGACATGGTGATGCTGATGACGATTGACATTTTTGTCGGTTGAGACGTTTCCTACATTGAGACACTACATGACCAAGCTTTTTGCAATAAGTGCATTTAGTATTATCTTTATTAGACACGGGCACATTAGATAATAAAGAACTCGACGTAGTAGGAGCATCTCGGTATTCCTCCTTGAGCAGGATCGATGCAACTGAGTCCATGGATATCCGCATGCCGGAGTGCTCTATTGCCATCACCATCGGGCTGTAGCTGTCGTTGAGTCCTGCCAGCATAATTACACCAACAAGTACATCGTCCAAGCCAGCTTGAATAGCGATCAGTTGCTGTTGAACATGACGTATCTCATTTACGTAGGCCTCTATACCAGAGTAGGTTTCAAGCTTGATATTAAGCAATTTCTTCATAAGTTTTAACCGTCGCGCTAGTCCACAATCGGCGTAAGACTCGCGAAGTCGATTCCAGGTTTCTTTAGACGTTTTAGCAGTCATAACTATGGGATAAAGGTGCTCACGTAGGTTTAAACAAATTTTGGACCTTGCTTTTGCATCCTTGCGTTCAAATTCACGATCAGGAATTTCTTCAGAGGATGAAATTACGCAGTCCCATAGTTCAGTGTCTATTAAATACATTTGCATTGCGAAACTCCATGTCGCGTAGTTGCTGCTACCTTGAAGTTTTACAAAATTAGGCGTGCTGCTACTGACCACTACCGGAGACATGCCGCAGGCAGTCTGAGAAGGCTGTGGTGTCGATGGCGACGATGGGGTTTGATTCATCTTGGACAATGTGTTTTACTTTCTTCCAAAAAATACAATGAGGGACCATAACCTGTGAGACTTGAGTCCCACACAGAGTTGCAGTTTATTAAGCTGTAACTATTTTAGGCGAAAATAATACATTTGTTTGAGCCATATGCAATTTTATATATATTTTATAATACAGTGACAGAAGGAATAAAAATAAATAAAGTCAATATTTGAATACTTTTCCAAAAGTCGCCAGTGCTTTGATTATAAGAAAACATAGGTTTTAACATATGCTACCAAAGGCCGATGCGTACAACGTAACGCTAGACGGGACCGACGAATGTTTTATATTTTTAATATGATGTTATATAATAAAACTATGTTTTAACGGTTTTAAGCGTGGTAATTTATTGTTATTCCGGCGTTTAACAATAGTCGTTAACATAATAAAACTACGATTTAAAGGTTTTAAATCCTATAAATTACCGCGCCTAAAACCGTTAAAACGTATTTTTATTATGTATAATACAAGTCGCGAAAACTTAAGAAAATACTATCTTGGCACTGGCACTGGCGTCAAGACATTTTGAAACCACTTTTACTTTGTTTTGATACCAGTTATACAGGTATTGTAACCGTGTAATATGGAATATGGAATTTTTAAGCTCTTTGAAACAGGCACAAAATCCAGCCCAACCAAACAGACAAAAATTTAAAGGAAACAAATTCTGTATTTGCTGATAGAATCTAATAGATATAAACTTATAACAACAGCCCATAACTGTCCCACTGCTGGGCTCGGGCCTCCCACGGTAGGGGAATGGACGGTATACCCGCCACGCTTGTCCAAGGCGGCTTGGCAGGTTTGACACGATGGTTATCTCGATGTACAGGTTGCATCACGATGTTTTCATTCACCGTTGTTAACACGTGATAATTGTAACAATATGCACATTAGGTCAGAAAACACCCAAGTGGTGCATGCGTTCCGGTCAGGGTGGAACCCGCGACATTTGAATTTAGGACGTGTGCGCTAGCCATTACACTACCACGGCTTACATAGATATAAACTTGACACAAGATAAATAAGTAAGCTATGTAAATAATAAATAAGAAGACCGTGAAAGCGCAGTAGATGAGCATATAGGGTAGTGGACCAGCTTTGCCAGATTTCTTTTGTTATGTCGGGATTTTGGAACTTTTTGATTAAAAAAGCGGGATTCTTTCGTCGAAAGTGGGACATAGTAAAAAAAGTGTATTATCAAAAGTTTTTGAATATTTATGTTGTTATTTGAGTTCAAATTACGTTTACGTGACACATTGAAAATTTATTTTAATAAAAATATGATGTTTTAAATCAGATTTACCATATCGTTAAATAGGTGAGTCTTATTCGTCTTCTGGATAAATAAAAAAACAGACATCAACATAAATAATTTATTCATGATATTTCTGTGAAGATTTAAACTCTTTTAAGCTATCGATTTTCTCTTTAATAAAGATGAACTCTTCACAGAATAGCTGTAAATTAAACTGAATGATTCCGTTTCCTCAGCACGATCGAGTTATCCCCGATCGCGGGATTGAGCCTGTCGGGATTTAATTTGTATTTAAAAATCGGGACGTCCCGCCAAAATCGGGTCGTCTGGCAACGCTGGAGAGGACATGCCCTATCAAATCACCACGATTCGCGCCTTAATTAAAACATTACAATTTTACATACTCGTGCATTCATTAAACTGTAAACAATTCGAGTAAATGTAAGTAAAACATTTAATGTTGATTACTTGGTTCCTGACTTCCGCGCATACTACACGTCTGTAGCTGACGTAAAAGTGGTCAATCTACTGACTGACAAAAGATTATAAATTTAAAAAATATTATTATCAATTAATTTACGATAATGATTATGACGTTTTACCAAGTCTGTCGTGATTATAGTCATTTCAGGCTATCTTATACATAAACCACTGTATAGTCGATTGGACTTCACTGATTTACAATGAATGTTAGTCAGTAGATGTGCGCCTAAGAAAATAACAAAAAATGTTGTTTTTTTGTTAGTTTATTGTTTATATTTATACAATTAACATAATAAGACAATCAATACACGAATATCAAAGGTGAAAAGTTAATCATTCAAGTGTTGATAAGTGATTTTATTTTTGATCGAAATACAAGAATTATAATAAACTTTTGAATACAGTGCTATATTGGAAAGTAATGCAAATCACGTGAATTGTAGATGTAGCCTTGAAGGTATAAAGAAAGGGGCCGCAGAACTCTTCAAAGGTTATAAGAGAGAAATGGAAAATATGGACCCTAAAATACAGAGTGTAACGGAAGATGTTGACCATCAAGGAAAATACACGGCTGATTTGGATCAAGCTCTCTCTGTGGCAGGTACGTGCTCTTATTCATAAAAATTCAAATTTTAAACTGAATGGACACTGCAAAACATTGTTTAATTTACATGTACATAAGTTAAAAATTACAATCTTATTCATATTGAGTTAGATTAAGTTTGTAGGCTTCTTACACATTTAACTCAATATAAATAACACCGTCAGTCTAATTTTTTTTTTTAAATAATATATGCCGCTTTGCCACCTGTTTTTACGGGCAGCAAGAATGCTAACGGGACCCCTGACCTCAACTAATTGGGATACAACGCCCTTGGGACTAACTTCAGAACTGTTTGTAACTTGTAACTTAAAGCTAAATTTAAATACATTTATTTTAGCCACATCGTGATACTTTCTTTATATTACGAATCTAGCATATCAGAGAGATTACATTAGAGAGCAGCAGCGCATTTGTAGGACCTTTGGTGTTGCAAATGTCCATGGACGATGCTAACCGCTTTCCATCAGGTGGACCGTCTGCTTGTCTGCTGAACTCAAGCTATAAAAAAAACCTGACGGCCCAGCTCATGGAAATTGGTTATCGCCGCCTATACACACATTTGCAACTCCTGGTGGTGAAGCCAACGCGTTTCTAGCCTTTAGGATGGCATAAAGAGGATGGACTACGGGGATGTGATAGAGCGATCGAACAGGAGGAAAGGAATAGAAAGGGTGGAATATGAAATTGGATTAGAGGATAGGATAGGGAAGGGATAGGGGAGTGAGGAGGGGGAGTGAGGAGGGGGAGTGGGAATGAGGAAGAGGAGGGGCAGTGGAGAGGGGTAGTGGGGAGTTGGAGTGGGGAGGAGAGTGGACAGTGGGCTATCGGAACTCTCACTCATCGCACGAAACACGATTAGCACAAGGCTAGCTCGTCATTATTATAATGATAATAATCTTTTTCTTTCCTTTTTTACTGAGTATGCTTTTGTATGAAATTTATTTGTTAAAAAAACGTGTTGCTGGGGAATGAATCCGTGTACATAAGATAGGAAATAAATCTAAATTTTAAGTTATATGTATGACTTTCAAAAAGAGTAGAGTAGTAGAACTTACTTAGAATAAAACTTAACTTTTGAAATTTAACCCTAGCCGTTTCACGCCGATATTCTGTGAGGGCGTGGTATGACATCTATCGAGCCGGCCCTAGGAGCTGTAAACAAGATAATAATTCCAACTCGGCTCTATCACGTTATATTGGGAGAGTGACTAACTGACTTCATATTCTATTATAACAACATTACATTTTTATATTTTTTAGATGATAATCAGGTTTTGTTTATACTAGCAACTAATTAGTGATAAAGAGCTATTAATCAGTTTTCAAACGTCGAACTATTCTATACTAATTCGTTTTATCTAAACGGAAAGCCAATAAGAATTATACAAATTAGAACAAGGAAAAAAGAGACACTAAAAAAATGTAAACACTATCGTGCATATTGTGTTATATAAGACCACTTTATCAAGCTTTAATTATTATTTATTTCACATATATATTTATTTAAATTCTTTTTTATGTTGTTATATATATATATATATATATATATATATATATATAGACACATATTAAAAAAATAAATATACACAACGCGGTGCTGGTACCTACGCTCACGTATGGAAGCGAGAGTTGGGTATGGAATAGAGAGCACGACAGTAGAGTAAACGCGGTCGAGATGCGAGCACTGCGCAAAATCTGCGGAGTGACGCTCGTGGACCGCGTTCGTAATACCGAAGTAAGAAAGAAAGTTGGTCTGAAAGAGAGTGTCGGGGTGAAGGTAAGTAAAGGAATGCTCCGGTGGTTCGGGCATGTGGAAAGAATGTATGATGAAAGAATGACTGAACAGATATACAATGCAATAGTGGATGTATGCAGTAGTCGCGGAAGGCCACGACACACCTTCCATGATCAAATTGATCGTGTACTAGCAAAAGGTATTGTCAGGAGCCTTAAGAACAGACGAGCGTGCATGACAAGAACTATGAATGTCAAAGAAGCAAGTGAGGTGTGTAAGAATAAGCCTAAATTGCGCTCTGTTGTTCGTGCCTACCCCGCAAGGGACCTGGCGTGAAGTTATGTATGTCTGTATGTATGTATAAAAAGATGACGTCCGTCGGCAGCGGGGCCTAGGGTCCAAGCTACCGGTGGTTAAGGCTCCAGGGACAGGAACTTGCTCACAATGCGTGCAGGAGAACCGCCTTCTGTATCTGGCCCTTCACCCATTTACCAAGCGAGAGCCTCTCTAGGTGTTGGTCGCGGCTTTTCGCTGTTAAACCGTTAACGGACACCACTATCGGTACGATGACCGTTGACTCCATATTTTATTATTTATTTTATTATTAAAGACAATGTAATAAAATTATTAATCCACAAACGTCCCACTGCTGGACTTGGGCGTTCACATTTTCAGGGAACTGACAAGCGACAATATACTGCCGTACTCATACAAGATTCGCATATTCTACACATCAATTATCTCTCCTTTGTGTGAAGTTTTCCTTGTAACTACTTAACTTACTTACACGTCAGATGAGTTTATCTCACTGCTTTAGTGAAACATGCATCCTAGCCAGAATTTCAACCCAACACATTATCACTATCAGGATTTCAACAAAAATATTCAATTTTATATTGTATAGGTTTTTTTAATTATTCATTTTTAAAATTTCGATTAAAATATTAAAATTAAAGTACAATGATAAGGGCTTGACTACTAGCGCATGATTTTATTTCCGGCTGGTGCCTGCGTCTATATTATCTAATGATAATTCCCTGCAAATGTTAGAACTACCAACTAAGACGTTCAATATCCATATGGTATTTTATAAAAGTACTTATTTGTTAAGTATATGATAATTATTGGGCACATAATGAGCAAAGGGCTCTGATCCTCACTGGCCTCTATCATTATGAGCGCACTGGACTTACAAAGCGCTTGAGACTAATTACACGCAGATATAGAATTCTTTTATGTATGACGTTTTATATAGTACGTACGTACTTTGACATTGATACATATTTAATAGTCTTTTAAAGAACTTAACAAAAACTTATGAAATGGGGAGTAATTGATAGTCAAATCAACTGAGGCATTTTTATCAGTTCAAACATCACATTTTCCTTGATTTTCTACTGATGTACAGCGATATCATGACGTAATTGTAACGAGTCCAAAAATACTGGTTATTCTTTAAAGGGCTGTTTTTATGTCTTACCGATCGTTTATTTGCCTTACTGTCGGTTAAAATTTGACATAACCATACAAGTAATATCAAAATTCAACCAATGGTAGGGCAAGGAATAAATAGTAAGATAGAAATCAGCCCTATAAACACACTGCGAATGTATTATCAAAACTTTCCGCGCGGTACGGTCCGCAGGTGTCGTTACTCGTTACATGTATCCGTTTTCAAAATAAGTTTGAATAAAGACGTATTCTGAATGCTCTTACACTTTTTAAAATATATCATGATAATAAATAATCAAATTATATGTAGTTTCACTATATTATGGTGGTGGTTGGTGGTTTTCCCACAGCGCTACGATATGGGGTTTTTTAAAAAAGGTGTCGTAAAATTTCTTCGAGGCCGGCAGCGCGTTGATGACATCTGTGGTGTTGCAAACTTCCATATGCGACGGTAACCGCTTCCATCAGGTGGGCCGTCTGCCTGTCTGCTGTTTTCCAGCTATAAAATAAAATATACACCTAATTTTATAAAAGGTACGTTCTAAAAAGAACTTACATTGAAAGGGTTTTGAATGTTTAATTAATATTGACCGTGGCTTTTTTTTCTAAATTAACGGCGACCCATGATAATTTCGATGTCTCAACTTGTATGTACAAGTTTTACCTGTTGATGACCTCAGAAAAAAGTTTGATTTTAAAATTCTATTAATCTTGTATTGTGATTACTTTTATATTGGTCAGACAAAAAAGTCCGTTGTGACAATTTTCATACAATATCAAGTTGTTTGATTCAGACAGGTTTTCCCGCTGTTGTTTTACACCATTAATAAAAATAAATCTGACATATAAATTGTGCGAGTTGGATTCGAGTATATTTTTTTGACAATATTCCACAAAATATGGCGAACTCGTTTGAAGGCTTATGAAATGTAAACCTTGTTATAGTACAATATACACACATGTGATACTGGCTTAATTATAATCGGTTTTTAACGGACTTCATAAAGGGGCAGGTTCTCAATGCGACTGATGTTTTCTTTTTTAATATTGTTATGCTATTTCTCTGTCAATTGTGGCCTATTTTCAAAATGTTTTCGTTCGAATTCCTGAGGTACTCCCATTTTCACCAAGTCAAGATCTAATGAGTGGATCCCAGGGAAATCGAGAGCACCCTCGAACATGATTAGCACGTACAACGTGTTGCTTATATATTTATTGCCTAAAACTATTCAAATATTTGCGTAACTAAAAAGTAGAAAGTATTTTATTTAAAAAAAACAAAACTGACCTAAAAAAAATATTTTTCTAAAACATCTTGAAGTCGGTTCCAAGGAAAATATAAAATAACTTAAATAAATTTGCAAAATATTTTGTTCTTCTTTTTTAGTAATTTTTAGATCAAATCAATCAAAAGTTGAGTCTTAAAAATAACAACAACAACAATACTCTTTATTGTACACTAACTTAAAACAATGACACATTAACATATATGAAAATTAGTAGGTAGTAGTACAATGCGGCCTTATTGCTTAAAGCAATCTCTTCCAGGCAACCCTTGGATGGACAAGGATCTCAATCAAAATAAATAGTTGGCGTGTAGCTTAAAACTAAAGATAATATATCTAATATAATGTATAATAGGAAACTTATATATTTACCATATACATTTAAACACAATTATACATATAGATACTGTATATTAGGGTGATCCAAAAAAAAAAAAAAAATTTCCAAACAGGCTCAAAAGTTTCTTTTGAGTGTAAAAAAATTTCTGTGAAAAGATGAGCCCTTAATATTAATATTAAGATTGTCCTCATCGCATTTTTTTAATTCCCATAATCCCAGCGATTTATCAGTCAACCAGTCGTTTGAACGGTACAAAAATCAGAAGAAGCAAAAAAAAATTTTCCCGTGTGGGAATTAAAAAAATGCGATGAGGACAATCTTAATATTAATATTAAGGGCTCATCTTTTCACAGAAATTTTTATACACCCAAAAGAAACTTTTGAACCTGTTTGGAAAAAAAAAATTTTTTTGGATCACCCTAGTGTATATATATATATATATAACCATAATATATATATATATATATATATATATATATATATGTATATATATATATATATATATATATATACACACATAGACATACACAACAAATAATACATATTATGCAGTGAGATAGTGCTCCCTCACAAGTCTGTTGAAACTATGGATCGATTTAGCAGAGCGCACGTCTGCCGGCAATGCGTTCCAAAGTTGCACTGCACAAACAGAGAATGATCGTGCGTAAATGTCCGTGGTATGTAAAGGAGTCCTCAGCCGCAACTTCAACAAAAAAATGTATTTCAATTTCATACTCAAGACCAGGGGTGGTAGTCCTCCAGGCGTGCATATACCCCCACCTGACGGAGGGTTGTTTTGGCGCCTCTTACCGCAGACCAAAGGAAGTTGTACCTATTATTTCTCCCTTCCTGCACTGATTTATAGACAAAGTGGAGGAACGGCTGCTGGGAGTACCATACGCCCTCGGAAGGAATTTTTCCAGGACATAAAGTAGCCAATGTACTATTACGGACTATAATCTCCGTGCCAAATTTCATCCAAATCCATTCCTTTATACTTTCTTCTTCCTAACTTTCGCTTTTATAATATTAAGTATAATAATATATATTAATAATAATTACATAGAAATATATGTACATAAAAATATTTTGAAATATGTTTTTTTTATTATTTAGGTTGCCCGGAAGAGATTGCTTTGAGCGATAAGGCGGCCTATTGTAATGCCTAGAAAATATTGTAAATATGGTCTGTTTTGTAATTGTATGTTTTGGTGAGCAATCAAGTGTTATCTCTCTGTTTCTCTCTCTCTAAGTATAGATATTATATTAATATAGATACTAAACATACGTATTTTCTTCCAAAGGATGCGGTTGGTACAACATCAAGATCAGTTTGGTTCTCGCACTGTTCCTAATAGCTGCCATCGTGGAACCAGTTGGATATTCATTCGTATTACCGGCGGCGGTATGTGACCTCGACATGTCTGACACCCAAAGGGGCTTTATTGCATCAATTCCATATATAGGTAAGTTGTCTTAATCAAACCAGTTTTACCTTTCGGAATTACAAATTCGGAATTCAATTTAAGTCTCAAATATTCTCTTTTTATATTATCAAAGTTTAAAAATGACCAAACACAGTTTTTATATGTTTTCATTGCTTGTTCCAGTAAATGAGAAGGGTTAATTAAGATTTGTACTAAGCGCAGCACGCTCACCACATGCCTTGTTTTGGCGACATACTCTAGGACAAGGGTGGAATCACCCAGACGGGCCGATGCCCTACCTGGGGTCCAATTCTGCTAATTTAACATCTTGATATTGGGAAGATATTCAAAGTACGATTCCTTTGCAATAGGTGCAAAAATTCGTATTCTGCTAAATCCCAATATCTTCTCGATATCGTCGCAACTGAATAATAGTAGAAATAAATTGGTATTACCATTAGCAGAATTAGCGTCAGCCGAAATTAATATTGGCAAGCCACCGAAACTTTAAATACTTATTTCGCTAGTTTTCCCTTAAGCATGTTTATAAAGATAGAGTGGCCAGTGGTACGCAATTGGAAATAACATAATACCGAAATCAGGTCTCTAATGTCCGGCGATTTTAACGAGCTAATAATAGCAGCAACATTCTATTCTACCTTGAAATGATAGAAATCTTTTGTAATTTAAATTTATAATTTTAGTATTAACTAAATTAATCTATTACTTATATAATTAAATCAAAATGTATCTAAAATATAAAATTACAAGTACACGAGTATTTGTAAAACTGGGAGTTACTTCGAAGTCTAAGGTAGAATAAATTTTCACATCACTCTATCTATATCTAATATATAAAATTATCGTGTCACAGTTTTCTTTGCCATACTCCTCCGAAACGGCTTGACCGATTTTGATGAAATTTTTTGTGCTTATCCGGTATCTATGAGAATTGGCCAACATCTATTTTTCATCCCCCTAAATGTTAGGGGTAGTCCACCCCTATTTTTTTTTTACCGGGCAGGACGTCGTCTGCCGGGACAGCTAGTATTGTATAAAAGTAGATAAAAACTGGGTGTGTAGAATGAAACGATTCCGTTAGCACAATACACGTTTTGTTTTCAGCCGATTACCTTTATCATTGGGCAGTGATTTAAAAACCAAAAACAATAATATTATTTTTATCACCATTTAACACTAGTGTTTCCGCGCCTCTTTGTCCGCTTACAATAAGTTCCATACTCCGCTAATATTTGTTAACTTATTTAGATACTATTCCGGTCCGAAGTTTTAATATATTTAAAAATATATTCAAATTTTTGACTCTCTATCTATACTCGAAATCTGTTTGTCAAAACTAATCCATACCTACTACTTAGTCATAGTTCGGAGGTCTTTCCACGTAACAGACGCGAAGAATTTAGAGTATGCACTATAACCTCAATTACTACAATGCACAATGCAGAAGTGTCTATTGCATGGGGCTCTTCGTATACAGTACTATTTAAAAAATAAATTCACTACTGACCACATGTTATTATTATATAAATATGTTTACGGATGATAAAACCTTATCAATTGATATAAATATATTTGACATTGATTATTATAATATATCTTTCAAAACTACGGGCCATAAAAATGGCCCGGACATTTGGAGGGCTTGCGTGGGAAATGGGAAGGCCAACACGTAGAGGCCCTTTGACAAATTTCATGTAAATGTGGAGTGACACTGACCGACATTTATCCCTGTCTACACCCCGGCCAGTGTAGGACTATTGTGGGAAATGAGGACAAAAAGTACCAGGTTGTTGGGGTGAACTACTAGTGGTACTAGGGGTCTGGGAGTATGGGGACTATGACATCTGCCCGTCGCAATGTTCATCGCAATGTTCAGGGAACGTGGAAAAATGGGCAGACGGTTTATCACTTACAACTCTGGAGCTTGATTCTTGCTCTAGCGATCTCCACTCCGTGCCGGCTGGTTAAGGAAAGGACGGAGTCGGGGCCTTGTCTTGGCCGGAGTCAGGTACGAGGTGTCGCTACTCACCTAAGACTTCGCCACAAAGCCCTCCTTTTCCTCCCAAAGTCTTATTATTATTCTTATTTTAATTATTAAGAAATGTCATTTTTATGTTTAGTTATTTGTTTATAGTGTCTACAATGTAATAATAATATTGCACGCCCAATTATAAGCAGAATGCATTGATACTATAAAAACCGTAACATCTCTATACATGCATTACGTATTGAATATATTCTATTCTATTTTACTGTTCAATTATATACATATTAAAACCGTGATAGGTTAAACTGTATTTACTGTTAAACTGTAAATGACACTAGATATATTGTCATTTACAGTTTAACAGTAAATACAGTTTAATACTAAAATAGGTTAAGCGCGAAATCAAACAATTATAACTTACCCATATAACATAGCTATTATGTCTAAATATCTTTGTCTGTGTATCGTATTTAAAAAAAAAACGTAAAAGCTGTTGCTTTTCATTGTGCTATCAATAAGTGTGGCAAATCAAATTTGTTTTTAAGAAATACAAAAAGTATCGAGAAAGTTTTCTTAAAATGTGTACTTATTTACGTTCGACCGATTTAAGAATAACAATTGAAGTATTTCTGTATAAAATATATACTTACCTATTGTCAGGTCGGATATGTTTAAAGATCTAGATTGTAAAACATCAGCATTGTCAAGTTAAATAGAAAAGCGTAAACTCTTAAATTAGATACGAAATAAAAATTCTATTTAAATGAAACCCTAATTTTAATATCGACTTTGTTGCTCAAATCAAACATGCATATTAATTCTAGGTATCGTCCTAACATCATTTCCCTTCGGTTATCTCGTAGACACCAGAGGTCGCAAGCCTATGATAATAGCGACATCAATAATTGCTGGAACATTTGGAATATTGTCAGGTTTAATGCCTAACTTGATCTCCTTCACGATCTGCAAATTCCTTACATCGTTGTGGTACGTAAGTCAAAAAATTATTATTATACAGTCTTCACTGGTATGGTACAGTCGCGGTATGAAAAGGTTCGTCAACTTAAAGTCGACTTTTGCTTGCACAAGTACAAGAAACAGTCAACAGTTTAATAAACGTTAGGTGTATTACGATTATGAAATATAGACACGTGAAAAAAAAATTGCAATGTTGACAATGACAGACACTGAGATTGACAATATAATAATAGCTTAGTAATTTTCAAAATATAGTAATTTCCTATGTTTTACTTTGCACCAACGTCAAAATGTTTTAGATAATATATAATTAAAATAAGATATTATAATAAAATAATTCTTAGTTATTTTTATACTTTTTAGTTTTAGAAGTTTTTTTATGTATTTTTTTCATTTGTTACTTTTTAGGGTCTAGCTATGGGTGGGTGGCCGTACGAAAAGTGCGGCGCGCCTTAAAAAATATAGGTCCCAAGAACTATATTTTTTAAGAACGGGAACGGAAAAAATGTTATAAAATGAAATCTACTAAGCCGAACTATGTTAAATTTTTAGGGGACCAAATGGCAACTATTCCGCATCAAACTAAAGAAGAATCACGTAAATCGGATCATAAATCTCAGCGTAATCGGTGGACATACGTAAAAAAATACCGA
The DNA here is from genome assembly GCA_012273795.1 of Dendrolimus punctatus. Lineage (NCBI taxonomy): Eukaryota > Metazoa > Arthropoda > Insecta > Lepidoptera > Lasiocampidae > Dendrolimus > Dendrolimus punctatus. Next base: position 15,482,312 of record CM022538.1, read on the forward strand.
TCCGACCGAGTTGAAAAGCTCCGCCTTTTGGAAGTCGGTTAAAAATAGAAAATCAAACAACTTTGATCTAAGCAATTTTAAACCTTATTGTCAAACAGTTAAACATATTTTTTTGTGGAATAGTCTGCTTTGTGACTTAGTTTGAAAATGTAACATGTTAAATGAATCCGTTAAATGAACCAATTTGATAACGGACCGTTAAATGAATCAATTTGATAACTGGCGAACACTTACATACCACGACTTTACAATATCACAGAAATCCTATATTAAGTTATCAATTCGCCTTTAGATAACCCTAGACCAGCTGTAATGCAAACAAAGTCTATCAACCTTAAAAATATTCTTCTTTTTAAATTTCGCTTAGCACGATTTATGCATTTTGAAAATTTTATTAATAAACATTATTACGTTAACAGCTAAATTAGGGTCGACTCAAACAATTTTTTTATGTTTTATATTTTTATGAAGTTCATTATACAAGATTATAGATAATATATAGAATATATATTATGATCAAATGGCTAGATTACGAAAACGCACATTTACGCTTTACATTTTAATTACAGTTCTTATCTTGTTGAAATATGGCGTATGTCCATTATTATTTAGGCACTAGAGAGTCTATATATGTAATCGTAAATTTTATAATGATCGACGTATGAACTGCCAAGCAATTGCCAATTGCCATAGCCTTTATTATCATCTATGCATCTACTCAGTCCCGAGCTTTAGTAGCCATTGTCTGTGTCGTTTCAGTTTTCCTGCCATATCTCTCTATTCTGGTAACCATATTCTCCCATACATAAATCCCCCGTCACCTTACATACTGTTGTGGAATAAATACTTTTTGTTTAAAATTATAATACTGGCAGCTCGGTTTTTGACTTTATTATAATATTAAAACAATCGAGTTGGTTATGATTCGAAAGTAAGGAAGAAATAACGTTTTATTTTCTCTAGTCCCATTTTAATTTAAATATATATAATTTTGCCTCGCTCGGGTCCATCACACATGTATACAATGCATTCAACGTTTATCACATTTTTTTCATCACTCGTGACTACATTTTCATCTCTTGTAACATTGCACATTCATCTGGATCTCGCATTGTCATTCTGCTTTTCTTGATCTCCAGCCAGAGCTCTAAATAACATTACGTAGGTGTTATAATGAATAATAATAAATAAATAATCAGCAAACGAACTTACACTTTGTAAATTCTTAAGCAAAGTAAGTTGTATAATGGGTAATATACAACGGACCACTCTGGCGCCGATCTTAGCCATCCAGGCCAAAGAAAACGACAGAAAGTTCATTTCTAAAATTTACTTTACCAGAAATCAAACCCACAGTCTCAGTGCCGCAGTGTGGTAGGCCAGCAAAACTTAGTCCACTCAACCACAGAGACTGTCAAATATATTTTATATTGTTATTAAGTAACTTGTTCTTTTATTCACAGTATAGCATGTCCCGCAGCTGTTCCATACACTTTTATAGGTGAAATATTACCACAGAAGTATAGAGACATCACATTATCTATCGTAAATGCATTACAGATTACTGGATCTGCGTTTGTACCTCGTAAGTTGAACTTTGTATGCTATTATTACCAGTAGATATTGACAACTTTAATAGTAGTAAATATCTGCACACGAATTAAATATTATCATCGTGACAGTGCAAGTTCATATGGTCTTTTATGGCCTCGCTTAATTAGCAAAATGGTGCTTTTTCACAGTTTCAAAATCGGGTACAAATAATAAAGTTTAACAGGGTACAATACTCAGCGCGCGATCTGAAACCGCCTCCCTATTCGGGTAGATGACAGTATACCAAAATACTTTTTATCTCCTTCCAAACCTCTCAGCCCTATGGATTTTGTAACAACATTATAAATTAGGACGCCCTCCAGCCCGATGGACCGACGATCTGCGCAAGGTTGCCGATGGGGGCAAGATGAGAACAGCAGAGGCCTCGGATAGGTGGAGCAAACTTGAGGAGGCTTGCCAGCAGTGGACAACGTTTAGCTGACAACGTACAATATTGTGTCGTTATAACATTGTATAAAAAAAAGAGTCAAAAAGCGCATTAATTATTTCTAAACACTAATTAACATTATTTATATCATAAAGTTTTCAAGAACAAAAATTTAAAGTTTATTTTTGCCGACAAAAATACAGGAAAGTATAAATAGTTTTCATAAAACTCTTCTGTACTGCAAAAAACCAGACAAATCTTTGGTCATGTCACCCTCAATTCGTCAACGCCTGAAAAGAACAACTGAGGTCTAAGAAATTAAAAGCATAAAATAACTGCCGTTTCCTACAAATACATATGTTTATTTCAGTACTTGCGTGGGCAATACTACCGTTAGACTTCAGAATAGAATGGGGATTATATCTTATCCGTCCATGGCGACTACTTACAATAGTTTACGCCCTTTTCTTCATCGTAGCAGCCATTCTTATGATGTTCGCGCCGGAGAGTCCGAAGTTTTTGGTTTCTCAGGGTAAATACGACGAGGCCTTGCGAGTGCTGCAAGTTATGTATGCAAATAATAAAGGAAAAACACCCGAAGACTACCCAGTAAGTGAATTGCTAAACTGAAATAGTTGTATTGTGTAAAACAGTGTTTTTCAACTTGTGGGTCGCGACCCCTAGGGGAATCGCAGAGCATTGCTCGGGGGGTCGCCGACAAAAGGGAAAAGGCAATTACTTAGGTATTTTCTAAGCTCAGTAGCTTTTTGTAGAGTATAGATTCTAATGATTAATATACCTGACAATGTAGAGAAAAACATGAATGTAGTCTTATAAATTACTAACTTTTTGTCTATCTATATCCCAAGGGGGTCGCCAAAATTTCAACCTATAAAGGGAGGGGTATTCGTATTCAAAAAGATTGAAAAGCACTGGTGTAAAACACATTTCATTTGCTCGCAGACAAATCGAAACGTAAATAAAAGGCAAGCACATTACGCTAGCTAATATCATAAATACTAAACAACTAGTAACTCTAGAACTGATCTCAGAAACTCGTAGACCAAAGTTTACAATCTGCTGCAAATTATTTCTCTAATATGTATCCTAACGGCAGCCATCGACCACCACAAAACCCTATATATATACTGTACTTTATATTAACATTGTACAATATACTTTAGAACTAGTAGACCTAGTAAGTAGGGACTTACCCTAGGTCTAAAGTATTATAATTTTTCAGTACAGTTCATTCAAATATCGTCATAGTCTGTTTATTCATATATGCTTGCATAAACTTTAAGGGCCTTACTTATAATAATCTCGTTAAGAAAGGATTAGCCATCTCTTAAATAAGAGACTCTTAAACCCCTAATCAATGGCTGTTTTAAATAAAACTTGCCATCTTGCCTCTTAGCAGTCACTTAAACTACCTCTCGTTGTTGGTTATTTTTGAAAGTTATTTAAGAATTACTTTACCACCACCTCTTATCCTTAAGAGGAGTTTATGGGTAAGATTTTAGTTAATCAGTAGCTGAGCAGTTTCTTAAAATTTAACAAACGATTATAAGTAAGGCTATAAATATATAATCAATTCTAATAAAAGACAAAGTGTTATAGTAGCCTGGAAGAGATTGTTTTAAGCAATAAGCTCCCCGTCCAGGTAGCGGTACAAGGGGATGCGTCCCCGGGGCCCCGAGTGGCCACTGTCAAATTCCCCCCTTTACTCCGTGACAGTGGTGTCCCACCTTTCCGCCTCCAAATCCTAATGCCTTCCCCTCCTTCCCAAACCTCCTCCTCAAACACCCATCCCTTCCGTTGCGACCGCCAGCGTCGAGATTTTCTCCGCTGGCCGTCGAAGACGGCGGTGGTGATGTCCACCCCACCACCGCCCGCCTGACCGGCGACCTACCCTCCCCCGCTCCGTCCGCCGACGCTGCTGTGTGTGCGAGGCGGCGGGGAAATGGGGAGGAAGGAGAGGGGGGAGGGGTGTTGGCGCAGGAGCAATCCTTCGCAGCCTCCCCGTCCCCCCTATCGCGAGGCCCCCCCCGCCGCTGACGCTGCTCAGTGCGCGAGGCGGCGGGGGGGGGCGGGGTGGAAGGAGAGGGGGGAAGGGTGTTGGCGCAGGAGCAATCTTTCGCAGCCTCCCCCTCCCCCCATCGCGAAACCCCCCCTCCCCTCCCGCCGCCGCCGACACTGCTGAGAGCGCGAGGCGGCGGATGGGGAGAAAGGAGAGGGAGGGGTGATGGCGCAGGAGCAATCCTTCGCAGCCTCCCCCTCCCGGCGGCAGCGGGCGTCGAGGTCTGGGGGATCCATATAGACCTCCGCCCGCACTAATGCCGCGAGAGGGCGCGAGAGGCAGCCGCGCGTTCCTCTCAGGGCCGGGGAACCATCATCCTTGGCCCGCACACAGGAGAGGCCGCCTCTGATTACGAGGCGGCCAGCCGCTGCCGGGGTCGCGGGTTAAGCTCGCGCACATACCGTGACCCCGGCGCTAGGCGGAAAGAAGGCTCCCATGGGGTTTTAGTGGGTATACCGGCAACCGGTCGTATTGAACCGGCGTCGGGGAGCCCCCCCACACACCGGCCGCGCAAGATCCCCCGCGCGGCTGACGGTGCGGTAACGCATTTCCCCATGTAAAAAAAAAAAAGAAAAAAGCAATAAGCCTGCTCATTCTAATAACTTATAGTATTTAAGACAATAAAGTTTACATATCTATACTAACATTATAAAGTTACAATTTGTGAGTTTGTGACGTTCTAGGGGATAATCTCTGGATCTACTAAACCGATTTTGAAAATTATTTCACTAGTGGAATGCTACATTATTTCTGAGTGACATAAGGTATATTTAATTGTGATTAATAATAAGTATTCTTTAAATTTTTTCTGATGCCCAGCGAAGTGGGCACGTGTCAATTAATTATTTATATATATGTAACATGTTGATGTATACAATAAAGAATACAATACAATATTTTGTTGAATATTTTCATCCTCGTTATCATAAACCAACATGAAACGAAATTCAATGCTGTTTTATCCCCAAAGTCCTGAAGAATGAAGCCATATCCAAACAAAATAACTATCATTAATAAAAATAGATTCAAATAACGTTTATCTCGGTAGAAATCTTCTAAAAATCTCAAAAATGTTACCTGCTGCTTATTACGACGGCCTCTCAATGCTTTCTTTTAAAATTACAGATCAAAAGACTGAAATCGTCGGACATGAGTAGAGAGAAGACCAGCTTTTTCAATTCTCTCAAAGTACAAACGTTACCGCTGTTGAGAGCGCCTTACTTAAAGTGGTTGTCACTGAATGGATTCTTATTATTTGGGATATTTTCAGTGTAAGTTTAATTCACACCAAATTAAATTGGTCGCGGACTATAAACTATATTTTTAAGGATTTGTGGACTGAATCGACGATCCACTGCTTTCGTAACAATTTCATGTATGTATCATGATACAGATAGAGTTGGAAACATTTTGAAATAGTTCAAATTTCGAATTTTAAAGCTTAAATGTATTAGATTTTGAAACGTGACGTCATGAAATTTAGTACCCGTCCCACCCCTGTCACACAATGTAACACTTCGTCGACCTCCCCCCCCCCCCCCCCTGTTGATTTAAATGTCAAAAATGACTCTACGTGTTGGCATTGACATAACCCTATGCAGTTCGACAAAAAACCAAACCATTCTTATAGTCATGGTATAAAGCATACGCACGTTTTCGATGGTCGCCCCTTCCGCTTCCTACGACTAAGACCGGGGCTTGCCTAAGTAGTACTAAGAACTAGACAACCGTGGGTCGCGGTTGTGGGAGGCGAGAGCTGTTGTAATCGGCAGTCCTTCTGCGCACGTCTTATAATAATCTATCTAATTTTATATTATTTCTTTTTTACAGATTAAACGGACTGTATATGTGGGTACCAGATATATTGAATAGAGTCCTGACTGGTAGTAGTTCCGATCTAACTGCTTGCAAGGTCATCGCCCAAAGGTTAAACGAAGTGAGGTTCTATTAACATTTTTGTATCCCATCTAATTAAAACCAATTATTAGCTATATAATAAATACATCTAAAGTAGGTCTTCTCTTCACTCAACAAGGAATTAAAGACTTTTTAATTCTAATGTCTTGTGTTATCATGATCTAATACACAACGTTTAATCAATACTATGCAAACTGAGGGCTAGGAGTAAATTTTCATTCGAGGTTCTCCACCACAACGTGGTTCCATAGAAATTCTTCGTAGTCGTTCGTTGGATTGGTATTTTAAACATCTATAACTTCTTAAGCAACGATTTTTTCTATTGGCCTCTTTGCTTCCTTATAGTAATAAAAAAATCTACCCGAGATTCTTTCGCTTTGGTATGGATAGAAAATGAAGCAGACCATAAACGTAAAAATATTAGTTTATACCTTTGTAATAAAGACCACTATTTTACGGCATAGTAATTTATGTGTTATTAAAGAATGGAATTATGATTACAAGGAATCATCCAAGTCTCCAAGATAAAGTGAAACTTCTACAAATCTTTGTCAGAGCGAAAAGTCATCGAAAATGTTTCTCCCCTAAAATGACCTAGAATTAACGATTGTTCTCCTTGGATAATGAATATTTTAATTGTTAATACACCTAATCATTATCTCACTATTACATTTCGAAGAATGCTGTTATTATCAGCATGCAATGAATGTAAATGTAAAATTATCTTGTTTCTTTTGAAAATTGTGGGAAATTTGTCCATTCTCTCTTGTTTAGAAGGTGAACTATTTAAATGTTAAATGTAGTTCATTGCCATGACTTTATCAATATAAATATAACCAGTATTTGGTTGCTATTAGCAAAACACTTTGCGCTAATAGATGAGGAGTCGTTACTGATGCTTATAAACAATTGTTATCTTATGCTTAGAAACTTCACAAAAGATTGTTAACCTTATTTTTAAATGATCCCATACCGCAGCTCAAAGAGAATACATTGGCGGAAAGTTTCTGCTGAATCGTTTTTGTGCTCGAGATAAACCTTCTAGAAAACCACTGCATACGTAGTAGAAATAGGTATATACATACATTGCGACGTCGCGACAACATGTACATCCCGTTGTAGACGCATGTACAGAATGTTTGCACATTCTCTATATGTGCCTACAACGGGATGTACGTATTGCAAAAAGATACAGACTTTTCGAGAACCAAGCGATTCTAAGTCGCCTGTTAGTTATTAACGATTTTTATAAAAGCGAGCTGGCTCATTGAAATGTATGTAAGCGTATTTACCAACCGCGTTGTTTTAGTCTCACTCCTAACACATAACGCATAAATCCATCGCTATAGGTATCTGCATGAAACGAACACTAACATCCCAGATGGAGTAGTAAGATTTAAATGTTTGAATAGTCAGACTTAAGATTTTGTTTATTTTTCAGACTGCGGAAGATGGTGCAGAATGCAATGACACCATAGAGACCATAACGTATCTTATTAACTCAGTCGCCAACTTAAGTTGTGCTGTGATAGCTGTGGCTATAAGCAGTACAGTTAAATTCATAGGGAAGAAAAAATTGTTAATACTAATTTATGGACTGATCGGAACTTTTTGTATATTAATTAATTTTATAACAGAGGATATGATTTTTGCGGTGTTGTTGTCATCGTTTCCAATAATGGGTTTATGTATTGGACCAGTTAATGCGTACTCTGTTGAAATATTTCCCACTTACTTAAGGTAATAATTAACTATAAGTAAAATTATATTTCTTTAATAAGTATATCCAACCTCATATGTTACTAAGGAGTTAGTTACTGGTTTCGGTTTATTTTGTAATTTAACTTTCTATAAAAAGGGTAAAACTAACTCCGTTTCATCAAATATTTGTTATGTAGTTCTAAAAGGCTTTATATTCCAGAGCATTGATATATATTTTTTATATATCAATGTCCCAGGGATATATTTAGATCACTGACTGTGGTGTGGCAATAGCACTTGTAACTTCAAGCTAGAGGTGCTAGTGCCATCCCAACCTAGCGAATCCCACACACCGACCGTGAGTTTCTCCCATCGCACAGCGGATGGTACTCTATCAGATTTCCCCTCGGTAGAATAAATGGAGACACAAACAATTATAGGACACGGTAATCACTTTGCATTAAGTGAGCCGTCTGCCTATTTGCCAGCTTCGGAATAAAAAGACATACTAGCTTCTTAGAAATCAAGAAAGACAAGACCGACTGGCTGACGGATAGACGAATATGAAGATAGCCTATAGATTTCGTTTTACCCAAAATGTGCAAATGGCAACAGAACTCTAAAAACAGTTTCTTAGTGATTCTGCTTAGATTTGTATGAACCTTTTAAATAATTTCAAAACTGCTATACTTCCTGTGCACTTTGTAATTTATTGTTTACAGTTTTGCATAACTACAAACATTGTTTTGTTTAAAATATATATACTTAATATTCATCGATCAATATTAGTGATCGATGTTAATATTATATTTTATTGTCAGGGGCATGGCTGTGAGTTTGAGTATGATGATTGGCCGCACTGGATCTGTGATGGGCACAAATGCCGCTGGATTGATGCTGAACGCGGCGTGTGAAGCAACTTTTTATTCTTTTGGGGGACTATTGTTGTGTGAGTAATATTTACAATGATTTTTTTGTGTGTGAATGGGTGCTTGAATGGGTCCCCGGGTGGTTTAGATTTATTATTGGAACCGGTAGGTGACGCTGGAATCATGACAATAGACATGAAACGGCCCATAGCTCTAACATTATCCCAGATGAAGACGCACCAACAGACAGACAGACAAAAACTATAAAAATTGCATTTTAGGAATCTGCTGGTACTAATTAGCCCGCCTGATGTTTTTTTTAACTCTGACCGATTTTTAATATTATAATTTGAATATAATGTTTGTTAAACGCGCCACATCGCCTCAATGAAAATTGTTTTATGTGATCGATCACTAGATGGCGCTAATGTAAGGCGATAATGTTTTAATTGTGTTATTTTATGTAGTGTACCAAAGGTTTGTATCGAGTGAAGGCTCCATCATACGGGTCATGAGTAGAGGTTTTTTTATTCCCCCCCCCCCACTAAACCCTGAAAGTACCCGGGAGTCGTCCAATGTTTCGAAACATGAAAACAAGACATGCTGGAATATGAACCTATGTAAAATCACAGAGTACTTTATATATACTGGTAGTAAAAATGTTGAAATAAACGTACTTCCTTACAAAACCTATATTTTTTTCTTACAGTTTGTGGTCTGCTTACGTTGCTGCTGCCGACTTCTAAAGAAAACCCGACTATACGGAAAAAGACGGATTTAATAACTCGGTTGTAAATAAATGGATAAACTTAAATTTTGTTTCTGTTTATTATCCCATTAAACTTTGCTGTTGTATTTTGACTTCGATTGAGTTTTGTGATACAGTTTGCAAGTTTGATGTCAACTCAACACCATATCAAAAAGAAGACATTACTATTAATAGCCTCCTCCGCGGTCGAGTGGCAAAGGCTTATTGCCCGCCTAGCTCATTAAAACGCAAAGGTCCGGGTTCAATTCCCGGCGATATTGTTAATTTTGTAAACGAAACGGTTATACATCAAAATTGCCAGTATAGACTAACTTTCCTTTGCCTGCATTCGTGGCGAATTCTTCATCTGCTACTACTGCGAAATCATGGAGGATAGAGATAAGGAGAACCATCTCAGTATATTAGAAAGTATCCACTGAAGGACAGCAAATTAAGATGGCACCACAATAGCAAGCAGAAAGTATTTAAAAATAGCGCCACAAATAATTAGAATAGGATACTAGATTAAAGGAGGAAAGAAAGACTTCCTCTTTGTCACCACGCATGCGTTTTTCAACCCAGCACACTTTACTTCGTTTATAACTGCTATTCATTTCATTTCTTTTTCCTACACTAGCGCTATTTTGACGAGTTTTCGAACCATAATTTGCTGTTTACAGGTGGACACTTTTTCAATTTTCAACTGATCCCCATACTAGTTGGTCCTCCTTACCTCTATCCTCGTTTTTTTTAAAACTATGGCTCCAACGCCTTCGGCATTGATTTTGCCAATTTCAAAGTTAGAAAAGACTAGTGCTGTTTTAAATGCAATTGTAGCCATTGAAATTTGGTCGGTGATTTATACGCGTTTTTGCGAATCTGTGTACAACACAAACATAAAGTTACTAACTACATTACACATTTAATATATTATTAAGCATTAAAAATTTACAAAGGACATTCACAAAATTGCTATGTACTAATATTACCTCTATCCTCCAAGTGCGAAATAATCAAGGCGTTCCGGCAGTAGCTCATAACGCCCAAAATGCTCAGTTAGCCGTTCCACAAGTGGAGCCGCGACGTAACGACCGTGGTCGGTGTGGTCGAGGCGAAAACGTCACTAATGACGTCACCATTTTCGATCACGTAACGCTCACAACGACCCATGTCAAGAGGTAGGTCGAATAACCGTTCCACTTGGGTTTCGATTGTAGCGCCGGCAAGACAGGGGAACGAGATAAACCGCGATCGTGAACGTGGTCGTTGTGAGTCCCTTTTGGAACGTAGCCATAATTACAATTACATACGGGAACTGGCTTAAAAGCCTAGTTGCCAGGCCATAAATATTTAAAAAAATACATACAGAACTGTCAAATTGTCAGTGTCAAGCCGATGAAGCCGGTCCAATTTAATTGCAAGAATATACGTTTTGGCGGGAAAAAGTGACAGGTGCCTCAGTGTAACTAACACGTGTTTGGAAACTTTTTCGCGATATTTAATCGTTTTTCTCTAAATCACAAGGACTTGTGTTGTCTGTTTGTGTTGGTGGTGGTATTATTTAAGTATTTGTAAGTTTTAACATTATTTGCCATGTCTTTTTCCGTAGGAGAGAACGTTCCCCCTGATAAGGGGCGGCGTTCTCTTGATTTACAATTGGACGAACTGGCTGCTTTAAGCCAAATACCAGACAAAATCGGATCGAAACGTTCTGCTGATTCAATGAGTCACGATATTTTAGAAAAACGCGCTACTGTATGTCCCGCATCTGCATCTGTTCAGCACACCTACACCCGGCCTGGTTATGAGCCAACTTCTGACCTCAAATACTCAGAGAATGATAGCGGCCCATTCGTTGTTGTTGTATCTCGTACTACTGAGAACGATCTTCCAAATTTAACAAACACTATGAAAACCCTCAAAATTGCCCGTATAATTTATAATAATAATGTTCCCGGAGTTGACGAAATCCGCAACGTCGGTAGAAATAAAACTTCTGTCTATTTCAAAAAGTTTCAAGATGCCAATTCCTTTGTGTCCAACCCACTCTTATCTAATCATGACCTCTCTGCTTCTATTCCTCGCTATCAAGTGACTCGAATGGGTGTTGCTCGTAACATTCCACTTGATTGGACCCTAGAAGATCTAGTGTCAACAACAGAATGCCGGCCAGGTTCTCCATTAATTATTAAAGCCCGACGTCTTAATAGGAAAAAACGTGTTGAAGGTAAAACTATCTGGGAACCCACAGGTACTGTGGTGTGTACTTTCTTAGGCCAGAACTTACCAGAACGTATTTATTGCTGTAATATGTCATTACCTGTAGAGCGATACATCTTGCCAACAATTCAGTGCCATAAGTGTTGTCGATTTGGTCATGTCCGAGACCAATGTCGCTCAAGTCCGCGTTGCTTTCGCTGTGCTGGCCCCCACGATTCTACAACCTGCAATGTCCCAAATGACAAAATCTCCTGTTTATTTTGCTCGGGAAATCATTTAGCCACCGAATCCAAATGCCCTGAACACTCTAGACAAAAATTAATAAAAAATGCAATGTCTGAAGATAACATTAGCTATATTGAAGCTGCACGGGCATTTCCTTCAGTCCGTACCCCCTACGCTGATATTGTGTCTTCCCCCCAACCTCTAAGATTCTCTGGCCAAAGTAATATCCATTCTCACCCATCTATGCCCTCGACTTCTTCTAGTCAACACCCTCCATCTTCCTCGTATAAAAAGTCAGTGTTTATAGAGCGACGCCCTAGATCTGCCCTAGGGAAATCCTATGATGTACAATCTCATGCCAATATTACTGCTACCCCCTCTTCCTCTATGTCCAATGGTTGTGCCCTAGGCCTTCAATCTCAAGATATCCTACAGAATGATAACTTAGCTGAACTTATGTCATTGACATTAATAAATATTTTCTCCAAGTTCGGAGAATTGATACCGTACAACATCCTCCAAACTTCACAATCACTTATTACTACACTTTTAAACTCCCACACCAAAAATGGCGACATTCCTTCAGTGGAACTGTCATAGTATAGTAAATAAAAAACATGACATTATTTATCTTTTAAATACTTTCAAACCCATTATCTTTGCTGTCTCTGAGACATGGTTAAAACCTGGTTCCCTATTTAGGGTGCCAGGGTACTCCTGTCTACGGGACGACAGAGATGATGGACATGCAGGATGTGCTATCTTTGTGAATAGGAAAATGTGCTTCTCTCAAGTATCCCTCCCCCCTCATTCTTCTGGTTTTAACATTGTTGCAGTTCATATAAAATCATTCAATATTACTTTTGTTTCCTTATACATTCCATACCCCAATATAAACCTTCTTCAGGAACTTTCATCTATCCTATCATCATTCCGCAATCCTGTGATTATTCTGGGAGATTTCAATATTCGCCACACCCTATGGGGTGCACCTGTGTGTGATTCCATTTCAACCCAGTTTATTGAAATCCTGGATAATCTAAATTTATGTATCTTAAATGATGGGACTCCAACTCGTCGAGTTTCACCCATGCAAAATGTTAGTGTTCCTGATTTAACACTTTGCTCTCCTTCTTTAATAAGTAGATTATCATGGTCAGTTATTTCTCATTCATATGGCAGTGACCATCTCCCTGTCTTAACTTTCTTATCAGACTCCTCGCCCCCAGCTCTCAGTCCCGCTCCTCTTTTAAAATATAGATTAGGTGAAGCCGACTGGGATAAATTTTCCTCCTTGGTCCAAAATAAACTTACCTCCCTCCCGGAAATTTCTCAACATAATGCTCTATCTGCTTATTCGGAATTTATATCTGCCCTCTCTTCTGCAGCATCAGAATCAATTCCCCTAAAAAATTGTGCCCAGTCCAAAATTCCATCCCCAGCATGGTGGGACTCTGAATGTTCCAGCAGTGTAAAACAGCGAAAGCTTGCAGAATCAAAATTTATAAGGACGCCAAACTTATCTAACTTTTTAGATTTCAAAAAAATTGTTGCCCATTCTAAACGACTGCTTCGTAAAAAGAAACGCTTGGGATGGCAAACATTCTGTGAGAGCCTATCTCCTAGAACTCCTGCGTCTTTAATATGGCGAAAAATAAAAACATTTCGGAAATCTCAAATAGATTCAAACTCCACATCAAATGACCCTTCTTGGCTCCATCAATTTATCAATAAACTAGCTCCCCCTTATGTTCCTCCTAATCCCAACTTACCAGCCCTCTCGTCTTCCTTTCCTGACCCAATGAATTCAGAGTTCTCTTTTGCCGAACTGTCCTGTGTCTTAGATCACCTCCGCGATTCAACTCCAGGTATTGATGGTATTCCATATTCATTTATTTCTAAATCTTCTGACACTGTTAAAGTCTATTTTCTTAATTTAATCAATAATTTTTTTATATCCGGTTCTACCCCTTCTTCATGGAAAATCCAAATTATTGTTCCAATATTAAAATCTGGAAAAAGCCCTTCAGATCCTAATTCATATCGTCCTATAGCACTATCCTCTACCTTGACAAAAATCATGGAGCACCTTATTAAAAATCGTCTGGAATGGATCATCGAAAATCGTGACCTACTACCCAGAAGTCAGTTTGGGTTCAGAAGAGGAAGAGGGAGTATGGATAGCTTAAGCCTTCTCACCACTAACATACGAGCTGCACTTTCACGTAATGAACATGTCGTCGGTGTATTTTTAGATATTACATCCGCTTATGACAGTGTCAACCTCCACCTACTCAGGCAGAAAATGCTCAAGCTGAGTATACCTGTGAGAATGATAAACATCATTTGCGAAATGTTCATGGAACGGTCCATTTTGATTCGATCTCCTGATGGCAAATTATCCACCCCAAGGCTCGTGTGGAAGGGTCTCCCACAAGGCTCTGTCCTCAGCCCCATTCTGTATAATATATACACAGCAGACCTAGATACTTCTGTAAATTGCTTTTGCAACATACTGCAATATGCTGATGATATTGCCTTATATGCTTCTTCAAACTCTTTTACGGACGTTAGTTCCCGCTTAAACTCCGCTCTATACTATCTTAACTCTTGGCTGCTGGATCATGACTTGTCCCTTTCATCCTCAAAAAGTAATGTAGTTATTTTTACTCGCAAAAGAACCCCCCCTGTTATTGATATAAAAGTGAATAATTGTCCCATACAAATAGTTGATTCTGTGAAATTTCTAGGGGTTTTTCTAGACTCGAAGCTTTCTGGCATCCCTCATCTAAAATATATCTGTGAGAAAGCGGAAAAAAATGTCAATATCCTTAGAGCGCTCTCCGGGATAAAATGGGGATCGCATCCATACAACCAAAAACTCCTCTATAACGCCATAGTCAGGAGCCATTTTGATTATGGCTGCTTCCTTTTAGAACCGTGCCATAAACTTACTTTATCTAAATTGGATGGCATTCAAGCTAAATGCTTGAGAATCATCACCGGCACCATGAGGTCATCCCCCACCAATGCTCTTCAAGTTGAATGCCTGGAACCGCCTCTCACTCTGCGTAGACAGCTGTTTGCTGACAGGTTCTTTTATAAAGCTCTTCAGCTATCCAACCACCCCATCTTTGAAAGTCTCGACAATCTATCCCAATTGACTGAATCATCTACCTACTGGAATCATAAGAGTCTCCCTCCTTTAGTTAACTCTTTCAATAAATTCAAAAACCTTTCTTCTAGCATTTTTCAAAACTACAGACACCCTTTATTTGAAACCGATTTTAAAAGCTTAATGTTTCGGCCAAGAATTATTCTTGATTTTGGCATCGAAAAACATTCCCTGGTTGCCAATCAGCTATTTAATAGTATTTTACTTGAAAAATGGCCTGATTGGCTTCCAATGTTTACCGATGCTTCAAAGTTATCTTCAAATGGTCCTACGGGTGCTGCTGTATGGATACCCAAATATAAAATAATCCTTAATTATAAACTCCCCATTTACACTTCGGTTTTCACAGGTGAGGCAATTGCCATCCTTGAAGCCACACTCTACATAGAGTCACACAGGATCAGAAAGTCAATTATTTTCACTGATTCCTTGAGCTGTCTACAAGACATTGCTAAGCCCCCTTTTCGATCTAAGGACATATTTCCCATTTCTCTACAAATCAAAGCTACTCTTCAACGCTGTCACGATATGGGCTTAGAAATAGTTTTAGCTTGGATCCCCGGCCACTCAGGAATTAGCGGAAATGAGACGGCTGATAACTGTGCCAAACAAGCTGTCTACTCAGGCTGTGAAAAATTCAATAAGTGTTTCCCTAGGGACCTTCTTACCCTCTCTAAATCCCAAATGTTTAAATCCTGGGAGTGATTTATGGCACCAATCCCGTCGATCGTCGTCGGTCTTGCCGAAGGTTCTCTGGAACACATATTTTATTACTGTCCAAATTTATCTACACCCATATATGATATTCTGCCCACGATATCCCTCGCCCTATCAATATTAATTTCCTTCTAACTTTAGTTTATAGTAAGTATATATTAATTCTATGTAAATTTTTATCACTTAATAACCTATTCCTATAAAGTAGTTAGTCTAACATAACTGTTTGTGCTGTCTTGTCCTCAGGTTTCTGGAAAAAGATTACCGACCACCAAAATTTCTTCATTTTGTCAGCTATATTAGCGTTTTTTAACACCTGCCTCTTTTACTGTGACATTGGCAAAATCAATGCCAAAGGCGTTGGAGCCATCAACAACAAAGAAGAGAGAGAGAGATCTTTCCAACAAAACACAACCTTTCCATTAAAAACCCATCATATTGGCCCTACACGAGTCGGATCTGCGAAATGGAGAGTACAAAGTCTTCAATTGCCGAAATTGTACACGAGCTGGAAAATTTAAACATTTTCATCGACAAAGCAATAGCAAATTTCAAGAAAAGCCCCAAGACGCGTCTGACAAAAGGTTATTTAGAAATAAAATTAAAAGGATTCAATGATTATTGGCAATCGTACCAAACCGCAAATCAAAAATTAATGCGTTTAGTACCAAGACAAAAGCGCAATGACTTGGATTATTTCTCACAAGATCAATACTCAATCTATGAAGACAAAATTACAGACATTAGGGCGGACATTTTGGATATGCTTTCATCAGCAATGCCGTCAATTCAACAAACAGAAGTTTCACAAGTAAAATTACCACAAATAAATTTGAAAACATTCAGTGGAAGTTATGAAGAATGGCCTGCATTCCAAGACTTATTTCTTTCATTAATTAATGACAACTCATCATTAAGCATTGTTCAAAAGCTTCATTATTTGAAAATAAGTGACTGGAGAAGCAGAAAAATTATTGAAATCTATAGAAATTACTGAAAAAAACTATGAATTAGCTTGGAATATATTGAAAAATCGTTATGACAACAAGCGGCTTATAGTCACTTCCATTCTCAAACGGTTATTCAACCAAAAGAGGTCAAGTATACAATCTGCAAGCTTTATTAAAATGATTCATGATACAACAAATGAGTGTTTATGCATTTTGAAGAACTTTGGACTTGATATTGAATCTTGGGATCCGTTAATAATCTATCTTGTTGTACAAAAATTAGACTCAAACACACATAAGGAATGGGAGGAGTGTGTCACAAAAGAAGGAGAAGAATTGCCAAAGTTGTCTTTCTTAATGAATTTTCTACAATCTAAATTCCGTACACTTGAATTGATTAATACACCGTCCACATCGAAGGAGAAACCTATTATAAGAGAAAATACATACCACATATCCACAATGGAAAGAGTTTGTCCATTCTGCAATGAACATCATGCACTATACCATTGCAAGAATTTTGGAAAATTAGAACCTGCACAGCGATCAGACTTTGTGAAAACCAAATTCATTTGCTACAACTGCCTGGTTCCTGGTCACTCACTAAAAAGTTGTAGACAAACAACTTCATGCCAAATTTGTCGCAAACGTCACCATACTCTTCTTCACATAACTAGACCTGCCAAAGAAAAGTTAATAAGTACTACAGAAGTATCACATTTGCATGTTGCAGAAAATACAGAAGATATTCAGGTGAACACCACAACACAACCACTCTCTTCCAAAAGGGGAACAACCTTGTTGGCAACAGCCATAGTCATAGCAAGAAGTGAAGACGGTCACACCACGGTCTTGAGAGCACTCATTGATCCTGGATCACAAGGCTGTTTTATCACAGAGAGAGCGGCACAAACACTGAAACTAAAGAGATACCATACACAAGCCAATATCTTAGGAGTTGGATCTACACAAATTAAGCTAAATCAAGTAGTTCAAGTTGAAATACAATCAAGGTATGAACAATTTAGTATGAATGTCAAGGCCTACATCATATCTACTCAACTGACTACCAATATACCTTCACAAGCACTTTCTTCAACTGCATGGCCTTATTTAAACGGACTTACCTTGGCAGATCCAAGATATCACACACCGGGTTCTATTGACTTGCTACTAGGAGTGAATGAGTATTGCCAAATTATACAAAATGATGTCATCAAGGGTCCACCTGGCTCACCATGCGCACAAAAAACCACACTGGGTTGGATCTTATTGGGAAAAATAGATGATCAATTACAAATTCAAGACTCCATTGTAGTGATGCACCACAACATGGAAGCCGATGAAATATTAAAGACACTCTGGGAAATAGACACGGACACACAGAGAAAGTACACACAAGATGAAGTGCTATGTGAGAAGATATATGCAGAGACACATGCAAGAAATATGGAAGGAAGATATATTGTCAAGCTACCATTTAAAACAAGAAATATTCAATCTCCCAATGGCAACACAAAGCAGATTTCACTAAGAAGATTAGAAATGTTAGAAGCAAGATTAAATAAATCACCAGAATTAAAGAAAGCTTATACAGAAGTCATTAAAGAGTATTTACATATGGGTCACATGCAAGAAGTTCCTCAAGATGATATAAATAAAAACTCAGTTTACTTACCACATCACGCAGTTGTGCATTCTGAAAAGGAAACAACAAAAACAAGAGTGGTGTTTGATGCCTCATGTAAAGGCACAAATGGGATTTCAACTAACGATGAATTATTAACTGGTCCTGTTTTACAAGAAGATCTCAGAAGTATAATAATGCGATGGCGAATGCACAAGATTTGTTTTACAAGTGACATTGAGAAAATGTACAGAATGATTCTTGTGACAGAGGAAGATACTGACTTTCAGAGAATATTATGGAGAGACAGCACATCTCCTACAAATGAAGTTAAACATTACCGTCTTAAAACTGTAACATTTGGTACGGCATCAGCGCCTTATCTTGCTGTCAAGACTTTGATGCAACTTGCAGAAGAGGAAGAAGAAATGTATCCTATTGCAACTAAAATCATTCGTGAAGATATGTATGTTGATGATGTCATGTCAGGAGCAGACACAGTAGAAGAAGCAACGGAAGCAAGCAAGCACTTACAAGAAATTCTAGAAAAGGGAAAATTCAGATTACAAAAATGGTGTTCTAATAACATAGACTTCATGAAAGGCATAAAACCAGGTGATCGATCATCCAAGGCAACAGTAGATTTTGCTGTTGACGGCACTGTCAAAACGCTTGGTGTGTCATGGGACCTAAAAAATGATGAATTCCATTACAAACCAACCTTACCTCCAACTGCCTCATGCACCAAACGAGGAATTCTTGCTGACTTACAAAGATTATTTGATCCTCTGGGGTGGATGGCTCCAGTAGTTGTCAAAATCAAAATCTTCATCCAAAAACTTTGGATAAAGGGAGTCAGATGGGACCATCAGTTGGATGAAGACCTAGAAAAAGAATGGTACACAATGAGAGAAGATTTAGAGAATGTAGATACAATTAAAATCAAAAGATGGTTAAACACATTAAATATCTGCAAGGACAACTTTACCTTACATGGATTTAGCGATGCATCCATGCATGCTATGGCTGCAGTTGTATACTGTCGAGTACTTCAGACTGATGGAACCGTAGACACTGCAATAGTAGTTGCTAGATCAAAGGTAGCTCCGGTCAAAAGAGTCACCATACCACGCCTTGAACTATGTGCTGCCGTACTTTTATCAAAATTATTAAGACATGTAGCAAGGGCAATGAGAATACCATCCACACATGTATATGCATGGACAGATTCAGCTGTTACTTTAGCCTGGCTAACAGGAGACCCTCATAGATGGAAACCTTTTGTAGCTAATCGAGTAGTTGAAATACAAGAAAATATAAACAACAGTCAATGGTACCATGTAGAATCTGAACACAATCCTGCTGATATAGCTTCGCGTGGATTAACAGTCATTCAGTTAAATGAAAGTAAACTCTGGTGGCATGGACCACATTGGCTATCTGAAACAAATGCAAAATACAAAAGACCCCAGCATATGACAACAGACTTAGAAACACGAACAACCATAAAGACTTTCTTGAACATTCCTGATGATACTAATACAGAAAAGGACATTCTTAATTTTGAAAATTATGAAAATGTCACAGAATTATTGAAAATAATTGTTTACAGCTTAAGATTTTTGAATTTTAAGAAGGATGTACCTGAAACAAGAGCAATCACAACACAAGAATTGGATAAAGCATTGAAAATATGTATAAAAAAATCACAATTGGAGAACTTCAAGGAAGAAATAGAAAACTTAAGAAAACACAAAAATGTCAAAAGAAACAGCAATTTAAAGACACTTAATCCTTACCTTGATGAAGATGGCATCCTAAGGGTAGGTGGCAGGCTGCGTAACGCTGACATTAGTGAACTCAGTAAGCATCCTATAATATTACACAATAAAAATAACTTCACTTACCTCCTTGTCTCTGATGCTCACCAGCGGACACTCCATGGTAGCATTCAGCTTATGCTATGTCATCTACGCTCCAAGTTCTGGATCCTGAAATCAAAGAGATTAGTCAAGGGTTATATCAAACAATGTATGGTGTGCAAGAAAATAGCAGCCAGATCGAAGACACAGCTGATGGGTGACTTACCAAAGGTACGGGTTACTCCAGCTCGACCTTTTCTACATAGTGGTCTTGATTTTTCTGGACCGTATGATATTTTGATATCCACAGGTCGAGGCGCTAAAACAAGAAAGGCTTATATAGCAATTTATGTCTGCATGTCAACCAAGGCAGTCCATTTGGAGCTCGTAGGAGACCTTACCTCTGAGGCTTTCATAGGATCTTTCAGAAGGTTTGTCGCTAGAAGAGGACGATGTACTCACATATATAGTGATCAAGGCCGTAACTTTGTTGCAGCCAACAAGGAATTAACAAATGCTTGGAGAGATGCTCAGTTGGAACTCAAAGATGAAATCACAGACATTTTGGCATGTGATGGAACACAATGGCATTTCATACCAGCATACAGCCCAAATTTTGGTGGCTTGTGGGAGGCTGGAGTGAAATCTTTAAAATATCACCTGAAAAGAGTGATGACAAAAAACCTTACTTATGAGGAAATGACAACCTTACTTTGTCAGATAGAGTCTTGTATGAACTCAAGACCATTTAGTCCTATAGATGACACCGATACTGACAATGTAGATCCACTCACACCTGGACACTTCTTAATAGGAGAAGCACCAACTACAATACCATCACCGGACTTGAAGGATGCCAATGTGAACCATTTATCAAGATGGAAGTTCACACAGAAGTTACTCAATGATTTCTGGAACAAGTGGCAAAATGAATACATGACCAGATTGCAACATCGGCCAAAGTGGATGAAACCTGAAAAGGAATTTCAAGTCAATGACATTGTTGTAGTCAAACAACCCAACCTTCCACCTGGAAAATGGCTACTGGGTCGCATCATGCAGAAACACCCTGGCCCAGATGGTGCAACTCGAGTGTACAGTGTGAAAAGTGGCCCTAATGTGACAAGACGTTGTGTTACAAAACTATGTCCATTGTTAAATTATGATGATTCAAATAAGCTTGACTAATAATATAAATTTAAATTAATAATTAACCTTAACTCTCAGTGTATTAACATCTGTCTGTGTATTTAAATTAGTCAAACTTATTTTCAATTTGTTATTTAGTCAAATTTGTAAACTGTCTTTCTGTATTCCTTTAAAAGGGTCAATACCCCTTTTGGCGGCCAGCATGTTGTATCCATTATTACCTTTGCCTACTTTAAAATATAAAACAGCATGTTGTATCCATTGTTACCTTTGCCTACTTTAAAATATAAAACAGCATGTTGTATCCATTGTTACCTTTGCCTACTTTAAAAATAGAAAAACATTACATTAAAATTATCTTTCCAACAAAACACAACCTTTCCATTAAAAACCCATCAGTTTCAATTAACGAAAAAATAGTCTTTGTATAAAATTATTCTTCCGAAATTATTCCAACTAGTAGGTAAGTACAGCCATGTATAAATAAGTCCAAAAGTACTTACGGAACCATCGTACGTATTAATAACTAATCTTCTTTTCACTTCGTAGGTACTTACATATACAAAAATAAACACTAATTTCTAGTTCTTTATACTTATAGTCATTTTATATAAAACAATAAACTAAATTTAAATCAAAATGTCACGAAAAACAAACACAAATAAACATTTGAACCGTTTTAGGGTACCTAGGTTTATTCAAAATACTAACTTATAAACAAGTAAGCAAAAGTACGAACAAGTTTGAATAAAAACGAATGAGTCCGAATAAGTAAAACCAGTCCAAACAAGTCCAAACACGCGAGCACTCACACTCGTACGAACGTGTATTTCACTCAAAGTCACTCAAAGCGACCCGAACGCCGCAAGGGTGGAGCGGGGGCCCGCATCGGGGATACGGTGTCTCTAACACATATATTTCCAGCGCTTTTACACACTGGCCGCGCTATAGTCTCCCCCTCCAAGTCCTCGGACACCCCGGGGGAGGACTTGGCTTTGGAAGGCCTACCCCTCCTCCTACTCTGAATTACGGCAGAATCTCCTTGATATAAAGTGAGAGCACTAGCGTGGTACTTGGTAATGTTTCCATTATTATCTACTACTTTATAGGTGGTAGGGCTAACTAACTCAGCTATTTTGAACGGTCCCAGTCGTCTGGGCGCAAACTTTCGAGTAACCCCTTTGTCAACATTACTAGAAACGTGGGCCGAAACTAAAACTAAATCACCTATTTTGTAGCTTGGTGCGGGTTGACGACCCCTATCGGCGTAAATCTTTCTTCGACGCTGTTGATTAGTGATTTGATTACCAATCCGTTTAGTATTTCTACAAAAAGCCTTCAAATACTGAGTGATTTGCGGAACATGCTTCTCTTGCATAACTACCTGCCTGAGGTCATATTGAGGATCCAGTGGCGAACGCAAATCTCTTGCAAAAGTAATATCGGCGACGGATTTACCTGTACCCTGGTTATATGCCGTATTCAAAATAAATCGTACTGTTGGTAAAACCTTTGGCCAATTATGGTGTTCAGGACCAACTAGCATGGCTAAAGTTTGTTTCATATCCCGATTCTTTCGTTCGACGGGATTCGGCTCGGGATGATAGATGGGCAAAAGGTTTTGTTTAATACTCAAAACAAACATTACCTTCTGCATTATTGCTGAGACAAATTGTGAACCGTTATCTGAGATAACACGGCGGGGTAAACCGTACCGAAGGAAGACTTCCTCAACTAACAGCTTGGCACATGCTTCCGCTGTAGCCGTAACCAAAGGAAAAACTCCCACCCATCGGCTGGCCGGGTTTTCAACCAAGAAGATAAATCGCTCCCCCTTGTCTCCAGTGGAAGAGGGCCTAAAATATCCATAGCTAGGACCTCAAAGCGTCGCTGAGGCACCGGAGTACCTAGAAGTCCAGCTGGTTTCTGGTTAGACGGTTTGTGTCTCTTACCTTTAATTTCTTTCATAGCAGGTATGACGCCAGATGGCGGGCTAGAAATCGGAGCAGCATCGTCTATATCATTACGATGCAACGAAAAAGAAGTCGGTCTCCCCCTAGAGTGAAAATGTCCACATGGTCATTCAGGGGCTCAGAAAACCGCTGTCGTTCTTCCAACACAAAATGGGAACCCTCATCCCCGCTAGTTTCAATAGCTGAGCAGGCTAGCCGACCTACCTCTGGTTCAAATCTCATTGTAAAATATCGCGGTATATTACTAAAAGTATAACGAGAATTTTAAAGTCAAGTACCACACCTGCGTCTAATAAAAAATTCATGCCTAACAAGGTGTCAGTAGCACCAGGCAAAACGATAAAAAGAGTGGAAACGACCGGCCCCTGCGGCACCTTACATCCACCTTAGCTATATCTACTACAATATCTTTACATGAACCATCAGCTAACTTAACACTAGTACACGTTTTATCGAACTTATGACCGTGTTTCACTAAATGTGCACGTAAACTTTCACTAGCAACCGATTGCTTTGCACCCGTATCGAACAACGCACTTCCACGAGCACCATAAATCTCCAATTCCACTAACCGGTCTCTGACGCGGGTCAATGACCTCGCTTCCAATAGCGGCAATTGACTGGAAAGCGGAAAAAGAAGCAGACGATCCCTGTTTATTCTTACAAGTAGGGCAACTAGCTCGTATAACACCAGGCGTGCCGCATCGAAAGCATGTTACTGAAGGTGTCAAATTTTTCTTCTTTTTCATGTCAAT